>CAVLYW010000056.1:0-577500 GCA_963675345.1 Trididemnum clinides
GACCAGCGAAAAAATGAATATGCCCGAGGTCCCCCCGCTGGCAATACCCTTATTTCTTGTAACACGTTGGAACTCCTGAAAGAACACTTATCCGTAATAGGTTTCGAGGCAACTCCATTTTATACTATTGCGCGCTTATCTCTCCTTTTTAGGGAAAACGTTTATGTTCTCTCTCTGCCAATTGAGGTGCCGCGCAGCTGCACGCTGATTGACCGCGCTCGCAAGCAAACCTTGAGAACTGGCGTACCGAAAAGGTTGACCAAAGAGAGTTTTCTGCAAAGATCTTGGCATAGCGAAGTGAGGGTTTTCCGAGGCTGAAGGCCGTATCTCCCGTGATGCCGTTCAATCGCAGACCCGAAACCAGATTTCTATACCTATCGACATAAACAATGCGCGCTAAATCAACGGGTCAATCGTCCAGAGCAAACTCAACCTTAGGTTTCTCAACTGCGCCCGCGGATTCTGGCGGTCCGGCGCATCAGCAGGTGCGCATCCGGCTGGTTGCCGTTCGAGAACCAACGTGACCTGACCGGCATACGGGCCTTCGGACGCGAAGTCTGTGCACACCGGCAACGACAAGGGGTATGCGTTTCGGCACTCGTGATGCTCGCTCGTCTTGACCTCTGCCCCGACCTTGTCAGCTTGAGGTGCGGGAGGCATGGTCACGCTCCACTCTAGGACTCTCTATGACAGATCAGACCAAACCGCTCGTCGCCGTGACGCGCCGCCTGCCCAGCAAGTGCGAAAGCCGTCTGGAACAGACCTTTCACATCACTTGGGGGTCGGACTCCACCACTTACGGAGGGCAGATATTGCCAGCATGTGCGACGGTGCGGCCGGGTTGATCGTCACGCCGGCAGAACAGATCAATGAAGAGGCGATCGCGGCACTGCCTGACAGCCTCAAAGTCATCTCTTGCTTTTCCGTCGGCTACGAACACGTCGCCATTGATGCGGCGAAGGCCCGCGGTATCACGGTTACCAACACGCCAGGCGTGTTGACAGAGGCCACGGCTGATATCGCACTTCTTCTCTTGCTCGGCGCAGCACGGCGGGCCAGCGAAGGCGAGCGGCTGGTGCGGGCCGGAAAGTGGACCGGGTGGCGGCCGACTCAGCTGGTGGGACACGATCTCGCGGGCAAGACTCTCGGACTGTACGGCATGGGACGGATCGGTCAGGCCGTCGCACAACGGGCGCTCGGGTTTGGCCTGAAAATCATCTATCACAATCGCAAGCCGTTGGAGGGATTGCCCTTTCCAGCAGAATTCGTGGCAGATGCGTCCGAGTTCCTGTCCCGCAGTGAGTTCCTCAGCCTACATGCTCCGTTGACTCCGGACACACATAGTTTTCTTGATGCTCAGGCGATCACACATCTGCCGGACGGGGCAGTTGTCGTCAACACGGCCCGCGGGCCGTTGGTTGATGATGAGGCACTCATCGACGCGCTGCGCAGCACTCGGGTCGCCGCAGCCGGACTCGATGTCTATACCGGCGAGCCCGAACTAGATCGGCGCTATCTGGATCTCGACAATGTGTTCTTATTGCCCCACCTGGGTAGCGCAACCGCGGGCACGCGTGAGGCGATGGGCATGCTCGCCATCGATAACCTGGAAGCCGTGCTCACCGGCCAAGAGCCACCGCATCGGGTGGCTTGATTTCTCAGGAGAGTTACGTGCGGTTTACGCCGCGTCTTCGCTGCGACTGCTGTTGCGATTGGAACCGACGTAGGCGTACTCGCAGTGCTCTGCACAATACGGTTTGCCCTGTACGATGGGCTTGCCGCAAAAATGAAAGTCGTCCTCTTTGGGATCACCGTGCGGCCAGCGGCAGGTTTGGCTGTTAAGGTCTGCCAAGGTAAAGACCTTGCTCTCCTCTTCCTCCTTTTTAGGCGCTGCTTTCTTTTTGGTGCGCCTGATCGGAGACGGGCGGCTCTTGAGGCCCAACCGGTGAGCTTTGCCAACCACGGCGTTTTTTGATACGCCCAAGCGTTTCCCGATCTCCCCGGTGGTCAGGCCCTCGGCCCAGAGTTTCTTGAGTTTTGCGATGCGATCATCTGTCCAAACAACAGGCATGGCGCTCCTCGATTTCGAGCCGGACGAGAAAACATTAAGACTGGAGAGGGCGCAGAACATACCCATCCTCCCCGCCCCTGTCCAGGAGATCACGCGTGCCCCTGTCCCCTGGCTCTGGACCAGGGTTTGCCTGATCATTTTCAGCTTTCTCTGGGGTCTTGGCCCGTCCGCAGCCCTGGCTGAGCGGGTGCTTGTCTTGGCAGCGGCCAGCGCTTCCACCGCAGTACAGGAGATCGCCGGTCAAGTGACCTCGCAAACCGGGTTCGACATCCGCGTTTCGGCAGCCAGTTCCGGAACACTGGCCCGCCAGGTCAGCCGCGGCGCGCCAGCGGACCTATATATTTCGGCCTCTCCTAAGTGGATCGAACGTCTGACGGCAGAAGGTAGATTAAGTCCGGTCGATACAAAGGTGATCGCCCGCAACAGGCTGGTTTTTGTGCGTCCATTGCCGAACGATCGCCGCCTGATCGACCTACAAAAACCACTCGAGGTTTTGGGGACGCTCGGCGACGGACGGCTCGCCATAGGTGATCCGGCGCATGTGCCGGCCGGTACCTATGCCCAGGCCGCGCTGGAGAACCTCGGGCTATGGGCCGCAGTACGCGACCGTCTGGCCCCGCAAGCCAACGTCCGTGCTGTACTGGCGATGGTCGAGCGCCGCGAGACGGCTCTTGGCATTGTTTATGCGACCGATGCCGCGCTGAGCACGCGTGTCGGGATCGCAGCGATCGTTCCCCCTGAGGCCCAACCGCCCATCACCTACACCGCGGCCATTATTGCGGGGCGCAGATCACCGGGGGCTGTCGCACTGTTGGAGGCACTGACCTCTGAGGTAGGCCGGACGGTGTTAGAACGTCACGGCTTTGCCGTGGCGAGGTGATTGGTCTCTGATCAGTCCCTCAGGTTTTAAGAACCGGACCGTCGATTTCATACAGCCCTTTCGGGTCTTCAACCTCGACGATCCACAGATCCGCGTCATAGGTTTGCTGCCGGGCAACGTAGGCATCCGCGTCTTCTTCCTCGACGGCGGCGTCACCGGTTCCGCATAGCCAAACCAGACGCCCCGTCTCGTCGCGTGCTTGAGAATAGACCCGGCACCCACTGCCAAAGCGATTGACCTTGATGACCACGGCACCGGCATCCTCATCTCCCCGGGCCAAAACAGCCGCCATGAAGCCGTCAGCTTCCACCCTGCGTAGGAAAGCCTGTACCCAGATTCTGGTTTTGACCCGCGTCTCCACCGTTATGCGGTGCCTCGCCAATTCATTTGATCTTTGATAAGCTATTGATCTGGTATAGGTAAATAGGTCTGGGATCGGCTGTCAGGCTTGGCGCTCGATGCCACGCACCACGGGACGGTAAACAGGGGAGCGGGTAGAGGCTGTGCGCGCAATTTTCGGTATTGTGTTCGTCTTCTCCTGCGTGTTCGGCGGGTACGTCATATCGGGCGGTAAGTTCGATGTGATTCTGAAGTCACTGCCGTACGAGCTGATGATCATTTTCGGCGGAGCTGTCGGCGCGCTTATCATCGGAAACTCTGTCGATGTGATCAAAGGCGCCTTTGGTGGTGCAAAAAAGGCGTTCGGTAAACCAAAGTGGAGCGAGGAGGATTTCCTCGACGTTTTATGTCTGCTCTTCACGATCACTAAGTTGATCAAGTCCAAAGGCATACTGGTTATCGAAACCCATATCGAAAACCCGCAAGAGAGTGACCTTTTTCAGAAATACCCGAAGATTCTCAACGATCATTTTGCCACCGCTTTCATCTGCGACACGTTGCGCATGCTATCGATGAACCTTGATGACCCCCATCAAGTCTTCGACGCCATGGAAGCGCAACTGGAAAAACATCACCACGAAGTATTGAAGCCGCAGGAAGCCCTGCAAACCATGGCGGACGGTTTGCCGGCGATCGGCATCGTTGCTGCTGTGCTGGGCGTAATCAAGACCATGTCCTCGGTCACCGAGCCGCCAGAAGTACTGGGTGGAATGATCGCCGGTGCGTTGGTCGGAACGTTCCTAGGCGTGTTCCTGGCCTACCTCGTCGTCGGACCATTCGCTGTCCGTCTAAAGCAGTTGCTGGACGAGGAGCATCAGTTCTACCTGATCATCCGGGACGTGTTGGTCGCCCACCTCAACGGCAATGCGCCCCAAGTTTCGGTGGAAATCGGCCGCGGCAACGTGCCCACCAAGGTCCAGCCCAGCTTCTTCGAGCTGGAAGAAGCCATCAACAGCACACCAGCGGAAGCCTAGTTCCGTTTACGATATGGCCGCTTCGTATTTTCGGTGATTTGCCGCCACGTCACCCGTGGTAGTTTATTTTGACTCCGAATTAATATAGGAGTTTCAGCTGGTTCGGCGGGCGCGGTGTCTGCCGCTCTGATGTATCGGTAGACAAAGCGTAAACTGCTGTGCCCGGCTCTGCGAACCTCAACCCGATCGTCGATGCGGACATGGACGCCCTGTTCGTCCTGCCGCTTGAGATCATTCCCCTCAAGACAGAGGGCCTGCAACGCGCGCGCCTGATCAAAAACAATCACCTTGAGGGGGTAATTGAACTTTACGCCGAGAAAGATACGGGGAGCGGACAGATCTCTGTCGAGAACCTGCCCGATCACTTCCATTGGAAACAGGGGTTGTCTCATCCGGACATGAAAGTGCTAACGCAATTGGCCCCCCTGCCCAGCTTCGATGTTTACAGTCTGCGGAAGTCATTGAGGAAACTGGGTATTCCGATTTCAGAGGGGTCGGATTTGCAGCTCTCGGAAGAAAAAAACAGAGAACTGACGGCCTATATGTCGACGTTCACTTTGCCATTGATCAAGCAGATATATGGCGATGACGACATGGAGGTGTCTAACTTCAGCGACCTGATCGGCCTGTTTAAGGACCCGGACGTCAAGAAGGCCTTGGGCAAACTGAAAATGATGGCGGAAAAGCTCAACATCGAGTTGGATCAGATACCGCTATTCCTTGAGGACTACGGCGACATTTTCCTCTCGCTATCTTACTACCGGAATTGCCTCGATCGCCTCGAACCGCTGATGGCGAATTTCATGGAGTCGATGGCCGAGGTCAAAAAAAACTACCAGGTTCGCCAGGACGCCAACTTGCTCGATCACATCGGCAAGGTTGAAAAACTCGTGACCGGCGTCGTCGAATTCCTGAAGCGGCTGTTCAAAGAGTTTGCGGTTCAGACCCAGGACTTATGGGACAACCTGTCAGCGGCCCGGTTTGAAGAAGTCAAGAAACTCATCTCGAAGTACCACACCACAATCGGGGGTGTGCTGTGCGGCCTCACGGTGAAGATGAATGCCTGGATCGTGAAGTTTCCAAACTCCCGCGTCGGCAGTCCGGTGAGCAAGGGCGAGTTTGTGATGTCGGACATGCGTCAAGGCATCAATAACATCCGGGCCATTGCCCAGGGGCAATCCGCTTAAGCAACATCATTGGCTAGGGTTATTCAGCCGGGCTGGGCTGGACTTCAGCACTGGCCACAGCACCAGCGCCCTCCTCAGCCTTCATTGCGCGGCGTAGCCAGGCATAGGCGACCACCGCGACCACGACGGTCGATAACGCCATACCCACAAAAACGCCCTGAATGCCGCCGACCGCTGCACCGGCGTAGGCCAAAGGCACTTGGATGACCATCGACTTCAGCGCACCAATCACCATCGCGGGGATCGGCTTGGCCAGGGAGTTGAAGGTCTGCGAACTGATGTTGACGACCGCGAGAATCGGGTAGGTCACCGGCAAGATCAAAAGGTAGACCGCCGTGACACGCACGACCTCGGAATCATCGCTGAAAATACGCCCGACCTCCTCACCGAATGCAGCGAGCAACAGGGCGAGTAAGACCCCATAAACAAAGTTGGCCTGAAGCGCAAAGCGGACGGCTTCTTTGACTCGGTCGATACGTTTTGCGCCTGCATTCTGGCCGACAAACGGCCCTATGGCGATCGAGGTCGCCATCATGAAGATCAGCGCGAACATCTCAACCCGGGTGGCGATGCCATAAGCGGCAACGGCGACGGCACCGAAGGACGCCACCAGCGACGTCAATAAGCCCATCGATACGGGCACGATCAACTGGGTGCCGGTCGATGGCAGGCCGATGTGAAGAATCTTACCCCAATTCTCTCTAACGCGCGCGAGGCTCGGCATTTCATAACTGAGAGCCTGCATGCGGTGATGCAGAACCCACAGCGCAGCGGCGAAACTGACGAACCGTGCGATCACAGTCGCCAGGGCGGCCCCCTCCAGTTCCAGACGCGGCGCGCCCAGCAGCCCGAAGATGAGAATCGGGTCGAGGATCATATTGAGAACGGCAGACACCGACATAATTATGCTGGGAAACTTGGCATCGCCATGGGCCCGGATGACCGAGTTGGCGATCAGCGGCACGACCATGAACACCATGCCGAGGTACCAGATTTCCATGTAGTCGTGGATCAGCGGCATGATCTCGGGACCGGCCCCGAGAAGCCCAAACAAGGGATCAATAGTCATCAGACCGGCAGCGGAGAATACCGCTGTAACGATCATTGCAAGGAACAAGCTGTCCGTCGCGAGCATCTTCGACTCACCGCCGGCGCCGCCGCCGACCACGCGCGAGACGACGACCGTGACACCAGTACCGAGACCGACGGCAATGGCATGGAGAATCATCACTACCGGAAAGGTAAAGGCCATGGCAGCCAGCTCTTCCGTTCCTAACTGGGCGACAAAGAACGTGTCGACGACCTGGAACGTCATTGACATGATGGCGCCGATGGCCATGAACGCCGTCAGGTTGAGGAACTGCTTTCGGACCGAGCCAGCGGTTAGATCGCGCCCGCCCTTGCCGCTGCCATGATCACCACCGTGACCATGCATAGGTGCCTCGGCAGACTTGGCAGAAGAAGATGAAGATGATGTGTCGCTCACGGTGGAACCCTTACGCATGTCCGGACAAGTATAGTTTGATCCGGATCAATGCCGCAGCCACTTTTGCACGGCTGATATGCAGGCAAGACACCCATGCCGTCGCGCTGACCGGTCTATAGTCATGCATCCGGAGGTGGTATAAACCCCCACCGCAACCAACCTGGGGCCCTCCCTGCGATGCCAGATGGCGTTCAAGACGGAACACGGCTGACCGAGACCTTCCGCGCGGAAGGTCTGACCAAGGTCTACGAAACCGGAGACCTGAAGGTCGAGGCGTTGCGCGGTGTCGACCTAACACTATACGAAGGCGAGCTGGTGGTGCTGCTGGGTCCATCGGGCAGCGGTAAGTCGACGCTATTGAACATTCTTGGCGGTCTCGACCTGCCGACATCCGGGCGGCTGTTCTTCAAGGATCTGGAGCTGACGGCCTGCTCGGCACACGAGCTAACGGTCTACCGCCGTGATCATGTCGGCTTTGTCTTCCAGTTCTACAACTTGATCCCCAGCCTTACCGCACGTGAAAACGTTGGCCTCGTGACCGAGATTGCCGACGACCCGATGACTCCCGACGAAGCGTTGGACATGGTCGGTTTGGCACATCGTCTTGACCACTTTCCCTCGCAACTCTCCGGCGGTGAACAGCAGCGTGTGGCCATCGCCCGCGCCATCGCGAAACGCCCCGATGTGCTGTTGTGCGATGAGCCGACCGGTGCGTTGGACAGCAAGACCGGCGTGGTCGTGCTGGAAGCCCTCGAACGGGCCAACCGGGAACTCGGCACGACAACAGCGCTGATCACCCACAACGCGGGGATCAAAGACATGGCGGAACGGGTGATTCGTTTTGCCGATGGGCAGATCGCCAGCGTCGATGACATTCCCCAGAAAAAATCTCCGCAGGAGCTGTCGTGGTAATACGCCTGTCTCCGCTGAACAAAAAACTCGTGCGCGATCTGTGGCGCATCAAAGGTCAGGCACTGGCCATCTCGGCTGTGGTGGCCTGCGGGATTGCTTTGCTGATCTCAGCCTTCGGTACGGTGACGGCGCTCGAGAACAGTATGAACGCATTCTATGACCGCACCCGTTTTGCCGATGTGTTCGCGACCTTGAAACGCGCGCCCGACAGCTTGGAAGAAGATATCCAGAACTTGCCAGGTGTTGCCTTGGCGGAAACGCGGATCACCGCTGCCGTCAATCTCGACCTGCCAGGCATGCGCGAACCCGCCACAGGACAGATTCTCTCCTTGCCGGAGCGCGGCACACCGCTGCTCAACGATGTGGTGCTGCTGTCGGGCCGGTATCCTTCGCCGCAGCGGCCTAACGAAGTGTCGGTCACCGAGCCCTTTGCCAAGGCCCATAACCTGCAGCTCGGCGATACGTTCTCCGCCATCATCAACGGCAACAAACGGCCCTTGGAGATAGTCGGCCTGACGCTGACTCCCGAGTACATCTACGCCCTGGGCCCGGGCAGCCTCATGCCGGACGATAAACGCTTCGGTGTGATGTGGATGGGCCGTAAAGCGCTGGCAGCTGCGTTTGATCTGGATGGCGCTTTCAATAGCGTAACCTTGCGGCTGCAGCGCGGCGCGATGACCGACGAAGTTATCCGCAGGCTTGACGTCATTCTGGAGCCCTACGGCGGGTCGGGCGCATATGCGCGGGAAGACCAACTGTCCCACTTCTTCCTGATCAACGAACTTGCCCAACTGCGCGTCAGCGGCACGGTGTTCCCGCCAGTGTTTCTGTTGGTCGCTGCGTTTCTGCTGAACGTGGTTGTGTCGCGCATCGTCGCCACGGAACGCGAACAAATCGGCCTGTTGAAAGCGTTCGGGTACTCAGACCTGGAGGTCGGGTGGGTCTACCTCAAACTCATTCTCATTCTGGTTGCTGTCGGCCTTGTTTTAGGGATCGGCCTGGGCAATTGGATGGGCGGCGGCATGATCGGCATGTACAGCACGTACTTCAAGTTTCCCCTTTTGGCCTACGGCACCGAGCCAGCGGTGCTGACGGCGGCGGCGGCAGTGAGTTTGATCGCGGGACTCGCAGGCGGACTCGGCGCGGTGCGTCAGGCCGTGCGTTTGTCGCCGGCCGTGGCGATGGCACCGCCGGTGCCGACCTCTTACAAGGAAGGCCTGCTGTCCCGGCTATTCGCGCGCTACCACATCAGTCAACCGACACGGATGATCTTCCGGCACGTCACCCGCTTTCCCACCCGCGCGGGACTGACCATCATTGGCGTCGCGTTCTCGGTCGCGTTGATGGTGATGTCCCTGTTCTTCCTCGACAGCGTCGAGGAAATGATCGACGTGTATTTCTTCCGCGCTGAGCGGCAAACCTTGACCGTGTCGTTCGTCGAACCGCGCCCCGGGACCGTCGAAAAGGAAATCCAAAACCTGCCCGGCGTTCTGAAGACACAACCGGTGCGCAGTGTCGCAGTCAAATTGCGCAACGGTCATTTATCCGACCGCAAATCAATCCAGGGAATCGTCTCAGGCGCGGACTTGTCCCGCTTGCTCAACAGCGATCAGCGTATTGTCGAGCCGCCACCGGGGGGCCTGGCTTTGTCGCGCCACATCGCCGAGGACTTGAACCTCAAGATCGGCGACACGGTGACGGTGGAAGTACTGCAGGAGCGCCGCCCAGTTGTCGACATTCCCATCGTACAGCTGGTTGATGAGTACATCGGCTTTCAGGCCTACATGCACATTGAGGCACTTAACCGGCTCATGAAGGAAGGACCGACGGTGACATCGGTGCACATGCTCGTCGACAGCAAATATGCCGATGAACTGTACGCCATGCTGAAAGACACGCCTGCGGTTGCCGGAATCGCCCAGCAAAGCGCGACCCTGGATAGTTTCCGCGAGACCATGGACAACACCATGAACGTGATGATCGGCTTCTATGTCGCGCTGGCCAGTCTGATTGCCTTTGGCGTGGCCTATAACGCGGCGCGCATCGCTCTGTCGGAACGGGCACGGGCTCTGGCGAGCCTCAGGGTCCTGGGATTCACCCGGGAAGAGGTCACCTACATCCTGCTCGGCGAGTTGGGCGTGCTGACCGTCGTATCGCTGCCAGTGGGCTGCGGACTCGGCTATCTGATGGCGCTGGCCATGTCGCCAGTGCTGTCCACCGACATGTACAATTTCCCCTTTGTCATTGAGCCGTCGACCTATGGCGTCGCGGTGGTGGTTGTATGCGTGTCTGCCATCGTGTGCGGATTCTTGACCCGGCGGCGCATTTTCGGGCTGGACCTGGTCAGCGCCCTGAAAACGAGAGAATAAAACATGGTATCGCGCGAGGAGTGTTCACGTGCCTAAGCTATCCAGACGCACCCTAACGATTGGCGGGATCACGGCGGTTGTCATCCTGTTGATCGTGTTGTCGCTGCAACCGCAACCCGTCGGCGTAGACGTAGCAGCCGTAACACGCGGCGACCTGCTGGTCACCATCGACGACGAGGGACAGACCCGGCTGAAGGACGTGTATGTGGTCTCCGCCCCGGTGGCGGGACGGGTGCGGCGCATCGACATCGAGGCGGGCGATCCCGTCAGCGCGGGCGATACCGTACTGGCCCTGTTCGAGCCCTCAGACCCAGCCATGCTCGACGTGCGCAGCCGCAGCGAAGCGGAAGCGGTGGTCAAAGCCGCAGACGCGGCCGTGGGGCTGGCCGAAGCGGAGCAGGCGCGCGCCCGCGCCCAGCTGGACTTTGCCGAAGCCGAATTGCGCCGGGCCGAGCCCTTGGCCGAGCGCGGTACGATCTCGCAGGCGACGCTGGACCAGCGCCAGCTCTCGGTGCGCACCGCTCAGGCCCAATTGGCTCAGGCGACAGCCAACCTGCGCAAAACACGTGCGGATTTGGAAACAGCCAGAGCCACTTTGATCACCTCCCAGGAGGTCGAGAACGGTTTGGGACGCTCGGATGATTCGTTGATCCCCGTGCGCGCGCCGATCAGCGGCCGAGTGCTGCGCCTCTTGCAGGAGAGCGAAGGTGTGCTGGCAGCAGGCACACCGTTGATGGAACTGGGTGATCCGGCTGAACTGGAAATCGTCGTCGACTTGCTGTCCACCGACGCGGTGAAGATTTCCGCCGGCGACCGGGTGATCGTCGATGACTGGGGCGGCGTGCAACCGTTGGAAGGCCGCGTGCGGCTGGTCGAACCTTTTGGCTTCACCAAGATTTCGGCCTTGGGCATCGAAGAACAGCGGGTCAACGTCGTCATCGATTTCGTCTCACCGCAGGCGGAATGGCAGAGTTTGGGCCACGGCTACCGGGTTGAGACCCGCGTGGTGATCCAGGACCGCCAGGATGTGCTGAAGGTTCCGGTCAGCGCCCTGTTCCGCTCGGGCGAAAGCTGGGCCGTGTTTATCGATGACGGCGGCACCGCAGCGCTGCGACAGATCACGCTGGGACGGCGTAACACCCTGGAGGCGGAAGTCACCGACGGCCTGGCAGCGGACGACACGGTCATCCTGCACCCCTCGGACGCCGTGCAAGACGGCGTCGATATCGAGCGGCGGGCTTAACTAAATCACCTTGCCGGGATTGAGAATGCCTTTGGGGTCGAGGGTTTTCTTAAGCAGGCGCATGGTCTCGACTTCTTCCGGCGTGCGGCTCCAGTCCAAGTAGTCGCGTTTCTCGACACCGATACCATGCTCGGCGGATACCGAGCCGTCGAGTTCACGCACAACACCGTAGATGATGTCATTGACAGCGCGGTGCGCGGCATCGGAGCCATCGCCGACGCCGACCACGGCATGCAAATTGCCGTCGCCTAGATGTCCGAGCACCAGGGTGATCGCACCCGGGTAAGCGGCTTCAATGCCAGTACGGATGCGCGTGGCAAAATCCTCCATGGTGAGGATTGGCATCGATACATCATAAGTGAACATGGGTGCGACGGTACGGAATCCCTCCCCCGCCCCTTCGCGGATGGCCCATAGGTCGGCACGGTCGGCGTCGGACTGAGCGATGACGCCGCCCTGCACCAGGTCTTGTCCGAAAGCGGACTCCATCACTGCTTCAAACCGCTCGGCATCGCCGTCGGGATCATAACCGAGAGCCTCCGTCAGCACGTAGAAGGTGTGGTCGTGCGGCAGCGGTGTTTTCAGCGACGGGCAGCGTTCGCGCACAAAAGCGTAGTACTCCGGCCACATCACTTCGAACGCACCGAGCGCCCCACCGAGTTTGCTGTCGAGCAGAGACAAGAATGCGGGGACATTCTCAAACGCGTTGATGCCGACGAAGGCTGTCATGGTCGACAACGGCTTGGGCTGTAGCCGCACGACGCAGCGCGTAACAACACCCAACGTCCCTTCGGAGCCGATGAACAACTGCTTGAGGTCATACCCCGCGTTGTTCTTGAGCATGCGGTTCATGGACGACAGCACGGTGCCATCCGCCAGCACCGCTTCCAGTCCGAGAATCGACTGGCGCATCATGCCGTAGCGGATGACGCGGTTGCCGCCAGCGTTGGTGGCGATCAGGCCGCCGAGCGTCGCGCTGCCACGCGCGCCGAGGTCCACGGGGAACATAAAGCCGTGATCGTCGGCAACGTCGTGGGCAGTCTCGAGCACCAGGCCGGCCTGAGCCGTCATCGTGCGGCCATGGGGATCGATATCCTCGACGGTATTCATCCGCTCGAGCGAGAGCACGACCTCGCCCTCACCCGGGGCACCGCCTCCCACAAGCCCGGTCATGCCGCCTTGCGCTACCACGGGCCGTCCGGCGTCATGGCAAAGCTTAAGAATGGCCGAGACCTCGGCAGTGGTGGTGGGGCGCAGAACGCAGGCGGGCGTACCTGCCGAACCATGGCCGCGGGTGTCGGTGTAGCGCGGGCCGATATCCTCGCCGGTGAGAAAGCCGGAGCCGTCGACCGCCTCGGCCAGCGCCGCGAGTAAATCGCTCATGCAGACGGTTTGGTCTTGGGCATGACCTCGGCCAAGTCATTCCACACCTGCTGATCGGTCATCAGACCGTCGCGGAAGACGAAGCGGTCGATATAGCGCACTTCGGTGATGGCCGAGCCGTCGAGAGCTTCGCCGTTGAGCATGCCGGTGCTATATACGACCGTATCCTCGCCTTCGGTGAAGGTATCGAAGTCCTCGAATGTTTTGGATATTTGCCGGTAGCGGCCCTTGGACCATGCCACCAGTTCATCAAGGGTGGTCATGGTGATGCCGCCGGGAAACGTCATCTTGAAGCCGGGTGCTAAGAAGGTCTTGGCCGCTTCAAGGTCGCGCGCTTCCATCGTACGCAGGAAGTCTTTGACTTTCTCGACGCTCATTCGGCGGCCTCGCTTTGAGCTTCGGCCAGCAACTCCGGCGCGATGACGACTTTGCCGCCGTCGTTGTCGACCACGCACGGGCAGTCGAAAAACTCCAGCGTCAAATCCGTGCCGTAGTTTTCGGTGATGAAGGCTTCCCACTCCGGCGTGTAATAGGCATCGGCGTGGGATTGGCTTTCCCACTCATACCAGCCGCCGGCACGTTCACCGTTGCCCATGAAATACTTGCGGATGAGGCCGGGGATTTCCCGGTACTTAGGCGATGTGGCTTCGTAGAGCGCCAGCTTCTCTGCGGCGGTCATGGACGTGCGTGCCTGCTTCGGCTTGAAGGTCACCAAGGCTGTGATCATTGCAGCGATCCTATATCAGGCCGTCTTTGTTGAGGCGTTCCATCACCTCTTGCTGGCGGCGGACGAAGAAGGCGCGGTCGGGCACGTTGACCTCGCCGTCTTTCAGCATGGCATTGGGCTCGACAACCGTATGGCTGCCGTACTCCTGGGCGTAGATACCATAAGGCTGGCGCGACAATAAGTTGGTCATGCCGGAATGGTTGCGCACCTTACGCAGGCTTTCCACATCCACAACCGCGCTGGCGCAGAAGGTTTCACCGGTATAGGCCTCGGCCAGAACCAATCCTTTGTAATCGACGATCTTGGACATACCGCCGGTCGACTCCGCCGGGATAGGTGTGCCTTGAATGCTGGCGGTGTTGGAGGACACCACGTAGCACATGTTTTCGACCGCGCGGGCACGGCGGCAGATTTCCTTGGGCGTCAGCATCGGCGCGCCGACCTCCGATGTCGAGTGACACAGGATTTCCATACCGCGCATGGCGAGACAGCGGGAAATTTCCGGATAGAGAATTTCCTCCGACGCGACACAACCGACCTTACCGATCTCCGTATCTGCGACCGGGAACACCGCATCGGCGCCATAGAGATCGAGATACTTGTCCCAGACATCGTAAGGACTGGGTGCAAACAGCGAGATCAGACGGCGGTAGCGGACAACAACATCGCCACTGGGGTCGATGACGAAGCACGTCTGGAAATACAGTTCCGGGAAGTTGGGATCGATCTCATAGACATTACCCGACAGAAAACACGAGCGCTCCTGGGCGATCTTGCACATGGCGTCGTATTCGGGCCCATCCATGGGAATGGCGCCGATTTCCTGCCAACGTTCGATCGACTCCCCCATGGGAAAGCTCGACATGAAGTATTCGGGGAGAACGAACAGCTTGGTCTTGGTACCGTTGAAGCCGAGGGTGAAGAGGTCGATGGTCTTCATCGCCGCGCCGATCTCGTCGATTTGCTTGAGCATCTGCGCGGACGCCTCGGCGCGGTCTTTGCAGTGATTGACGGCGTGACAATCGAGCTGCAGCGCCGTGGCGGTGAATTGTTGAATCTGATCGGCCATCAGCGTGGCACCCCTTCGACCGGTTGTGAGCTATCCCCTGCCCGCCGGTGTAACAAGGCAGGCTTGCGGGGGCAAGACAGGCGAGCGCGCCTTACGTGCGCTCAGCCCCGATTATGTCTCGCGGCGCTCTGCGCCGACCACCACGACCAACAGCACGGCAGTCTCATCGGTGCGGTTTTCCCAGGTGTGATTGTTACCCGTCTGCACCAAGGTGTCCCCCGTCTTTAAGACGACCTCTTCCTTATCGGTCACCAGCACGATCTCACCGCGCAGAACAGCGATGTAGTCGACGCTCTCTGACGTATGCATGGGAATTTGCGGGGCGAACTCACCGCCGGGCAGCTCGGCCGTGTAAAATCGCGTGCCTGCGAACTTCTGTGGCAGACGGCCCAAGCCGGGGTCGGTGACATCCTCACGGATGGGAATTTGCACCGGCACCTCATCGGTCTGCCACAGCCGGACCATACGTGCACCGTTGAGGTAGAGCACATCCTCGGGCTCGCCGTCCTCCATGACAAAGGAAACGCCGTCCTCACCTTCGACGGTCAACACCCGGCGGGTGGTGTGAACGAACGGGGTCTCAGGCATATCCATGGTGCTTTCCTTATTGCTTCGGCAGAGAAACTAAACCACGCCGAAGCGAACAGGCCAAGTGCCACATTGATGCCGCACTGCCGCCACACCGAACGTCAAAGATGCTTGTGTTGGTGGAGGAGAGAGCGTGATGAAGAAATGGGTTGGGTCAGTCATAGTAGTAGCGATTGCCTGTTTGGTGAGCCTGGAAATATGGCGAGTCGTTCAATGGCGCGCCGCCACACCCGAGTTGATAGAGCGCATTCTGGCGCGGTCCTCTGTGTCGATTGATGACCTCAATCCCGAATTCATCGATATTCTGCTTACTGTAGAGGACCCGGCGTTCTGGTCTCACAAGGGGATAGATTTTACTACCCCTGGCCAAGGCCTGACGACGTTGCCGCAAAGCCTCGGTAAGCAGCTCTATTACCGGCCCTTCAAGCCTGGCATCCGGAAGCTGGACCTTCTGATGTTGACCCGTTTCGCCTTGGTGCCAACCGTGTCACGCGAACACATTTTGATAGCTGCTTTGTCCACAGCCTACCTGGGCAGCGATAACGGTAAGGCGGTTATTGGGTTTCCGGCTGGAGCCGAACGCTGGTTCGGCAAGCCTCTGGAAGATTTGTCCCGCAAGGAGTTCACAGGCCTGGTTGCAATGCTGGCCGGGCCCGATGCCTTCAATCCCGAAAAAAGACCGGAGCAGTTTCGGGACCGAGTATCCCGCATTGAGCGTCTGCTCGCAGGTGACTGTCAGCCAACCGGATTGAGGGACGTGTATTACACCGCCTGCGCGGCGGTCACGCCGCGCTGAGGATGTCGAAGGCGGCGCGCTCGCCGGACTCCATCGCCCCTTCCATGCCGCGGTTGGACCGCGCCGTGTGCTCGCCGCAGAAGTGAATGCGACCGTGGGGCTTGCCGACCTCATTGATGAACTCAGTCACCTGCCCCGGCCCCCAGATGGCGTAGTCACCACCGGCGAACGGGTCGCGCACCCACGACTTGATGTAGCGCGCTTCAATCTTGCCCGTGGCAGCAGGGCGGATACGTTCGATTTCGGAGATCACCCAGGCCTGGGCGTCCTGCTGGTCAATCTGATCGAGCCGCACGGCAGTATACCCCCGCGCCCAAGCGGTGAAGCTGGTGATGTCATCGTTGTCAACATTGTGCATGTTGGCAATCACGTGTCCGGCGACCGTGTCCGTCCACATCTCCGGTGAGTTGCCGTCAGCTTCCCAGAACGGTTCCGTCGCAGTGAAGTGCACCTGAGTCATCGGAAAATAAGGCACTGTTCTGATGGCCTTGGCCTGCACCGCAGGCAGGAACGGATCGAAGCCGACGTACCGCAGGATGGGCATGGGGATCGAGCAGACGACGAAGTCCGCCCGGTAAACGGTGCCGTCACGGCAGACAACCTCCGCGCCGGTATCGCTGCTGCGGATGCCCGAGACTTCGCGGCCAAGATGTATTTCATTCTTAAGCGCTGCGGCCATCACTTCGGTGATGTTCATATTGCCGCCGATCGCGGCCCACTGCACCGGTCCGCCGTCGCGCATGGAACTGATCCAGCCGTCGTTGAACCACATCATCAGCGCGGACACGTCGTGGGCGGACGTGCCGTAAGAGATGTTGAACTCAAAGGCCTGCGCGATCTGCTCATCGTTGAGGCCAAGCCCTTTCAACACTTCGTGGACGGATACGTCGTACTCGGCAGACTTGGGATCGTACCAGTCTTCGAAGGACTCGAGTGGATTGGTCTGCGCCAACAGCGTCGGTCCGACCGCCCAAGGCGGCAGCGCCTTGTACTCGTCCGGCAGAGTGTTCTTCGGATGGGTTTTCCACTGCTCAGTGGCCACGCGTTCGCCGTCCACGTAGATCTCGTAGGCGAATTTCATCGCCCGCGGCATGACATTCATGTGCGGGATGTCGAGACGGTCGAGAATGTCGACCATGCGGCCGTAGCCGGTGCCAATCGTATTGCCCCCCGCTTCCGGGCTGCCGGGAATGTGATGCAGAGAGTGCAGACGCCCACCGATGCGGTCCCGCCCTTCGATCACCTGAACGGAGAACCCCTGCTCTTCCAGGATCATCGCCGCGTTGAGGCCGGACAGACCGGCGCCGATGACAACGATGTCGGTCTCGTTTTGCGCCCGCAGGGGCTTGATGCGCGATGCGGCGACGGTGGCCGCGCCAGCAGCGAGCGCGCCGCGCCGGGAAAGCCTGCTAGATGGCATCCATCACCTCGAAGGCGACCCGTTCGCCGGATTCCATGGCTCCTTCCATGCCGCGGTTCGACAGCGACGTGTGCTCGCCACAGAAATGCAGGTTGCCATGAGGCTGATGCATTTTGACGATGAAATCCTTGATCTGACCTGGCTCCCAGACCGCCCAGTCGCCGGAGGAGAACGGATCGTTGTGCCACGACTTCAGCGCCGCGACTTCAATCTTGCCCTCTGCCGCCGGACGTTGCTTGACGAATTCCTCGTAGACCATGCGCTTGGCATCTTCTTCGGGCAGCTGATCGACCTGCTGCGCCTTCCAGCCGCGATGCCAACAAGTGATGCTGGTGAGTTCCGCCGGGTCAGGCGCGAAGTGCTGGGCCATGACGTTGCCCAGCACGTTGTCGCAGAACATGCCGACGGGCATGCCGTCGTCCTCCCAGAACGGTTCTTTGGCGACGATGTGGCTTTGGGTGAGCAACTGGGTACCGAGGGTTTTGACCGCGCGGGCCTGAATGCCCGTTAGGCCAGGCTCGATCTTCATGGTGCGCAACACGGTGTACGGAATGGAACTGACAATACGCTTGGCGCGATAGACCGTGCCATCATCACACACGGCTTCCGCACCGCCCGCGTCGGAGTTGATGCCGACAACCTTGCGGTTGAGATGTACTTCGTTGCTCAGCGCGGCGGCCATGGCCTCGGGAATGGCCTGATTGCCGCCTTCAGCGGCGTAGGTGGCGCGGGGCTCGATGGAACGCTGCATGTTGCCCCAGTTGTAAACGAACATCAGCATCAAAGCGGAGACGTCGTAGGACGAGTTGCCGAAATCAGAATTGATGTTGTAGGCGAGGTTGATTTGCTCTTCGGTCACGCCCTTGGATAGGAACCAATCGTGTATGGGCATATCCAACGGTGCGGACTTGGGATCGTACCAGTCCTCAAACGAGTCCAGTTCCATATTCTGGATGAGGAAGATGGGCACGAAGCTCCAGGGCATCATCTCCTTGAACATGCCCTCGAACACATTGCGGGGATGATCCGGCCAGGCGTCTTTGCTGACCATCTTCCCTTCGAGCCACAATTCACGATTTAGAATGTAGGGCGTGCGCGGCAGGATGTTGTTGAGCCTGGCGCCGAAGCGCTCGGCGGCGTCAATGACACGGCCATACCCCGCGCCGATGCCGTTGCCCCCGGCCTCCGGATTGCCCGGAATGTCGCGCAGCGAGAGAATGCGCCCGCCGATGCGGTCACGGCCTTCGATGACCTGAACGGAGTAGCGTTGGTCCTGAAGCACATGGGCAGCGGCAAGCCCCGCCAGCCCGGCCCCAATAACGAGCACATCGGACTGGTTTTGCGCCCGGACCGGCCGCGATGCCCCGCCGCAGGCGACGGTGGTGGTGAGAGCGGCAGCGGCCGCGCTGCGCAGCGCAAGACGGCGGCTAAAGTAGTATTTACGCGTTTTCATGTGACAAAGTCCCTCTCGTTCCCCGGTGTTTCCAGTCGCCTCAGTCGGAGCAATGCTGGCTCGTGGGCTGATCTCAGTGTGCGGCGAATTGAGGCGCACCGTAAAGGGCGCGCGATTCCGCCGGAAACCGTGGGTTGCCCCCTGACCACGCTGCGGTAGGATGCCCCCCGCGATGAACACGGATTTGCATCATGTCTGAGCCCCAAGCCGTCGGCGGGCTGTTTGAGACCTGTATTGGCGTTCCAGACTTGGACGCCGGTACACGGTACTGGGAAAGCTTCGGCTTCCACGCGGGCCCAGAGGGCTGCCTGGACGCGTCAGCCGCCGAAGCCTTGTACGGCCATAACACCGCTGTGAAGAGCCGGCGGCTGCTGCACACGGACTCGGATCACGGCCTGATCCGGCTGATGCAATGGGACACGCCGCGTAACGACGGCCTTGGACTCAAACCGTTCCGGGGCCATGGCAACCGGTGGGCCGGACAGTTCGTGCGCTCAGCCTCGGATATCTCCAACCACGCCCGGGTCGCGGAAAAAGCCGGACAGCCGGTCTATGACCTGCCACCGACGTTCATCGATCTGTCGGCGTACAACCCGGATCTATTCGGCGGCAAAGCACCGGTGCCGTTTCACGATATGATCATAGCCGTTCGTGAATACACCTTGATTCAACCGCTGTGGCGTCAGGCGTTTCTTGAGCGCTTCAATTACGAAAGCAAAATGCTGGGCAAGTTCAACGACGACTGCCTGTTTCCGGCAACACAGATCGTGCATGCCGGTCTGATGCTAACGAGCGACGATCATGGCGTGTTCGACTTCTATGATCAGGTGCTTGGTCTCAAACGGGTGTCAGACCACCCGGTCACCTGGGACGAGGCCATGGCGTCGCGCGGCGCGTTTGACTTGGTGGAAGGCGAAACGCACTGGTCGGTCAATTTCGAGGAGCCCCGGTCTGGTGCGGGCATGGACGAGCGCCGCTCCGGGCGTTTGTTGATGTTCCGCTTCGGCACAGACAGCAAACTCGAAGATCAGACTGACCTCGCCCGCCCCGGTTGCCTCGGCCACAGCAACCTCACTTGGCGCATACGGGACCTAGCGGTCTTCCGCTCGGAGTGCGGCGCGGCGGGCTGCACAGACATCACTGATCTTCTCACCGACGAGTTCGGCACGCAGGCCTTTACCTGCATCACGCCGGACGGCTTCACTTGGACTTTCCTACAGGCTTAATTCATGACCCAGACCGTACACCAAAAGATCGTTCTCAACGCCTATCCCGAAGGGATGCCGAAACCCAGCGACTTCCGCCTGGAAGAAGGGCCCATTCCGGAACCGGGCGACAACGAGATGCTCATCCGCACGCTCTACATCGGCCTTGAGCCGCGCCTGCGGCTGATGATGAACCCCACCGATGACGAGAACAAAGCCATGCGCCCGCACGGCGCGATGACCGACATCGGCAAAGTGATGCCGGGCACGGTTCTCGGCGTGGTGGTGAAGTCCAACAACGAAAAATACAAAACAGGCGACATCGTCGAGGGCTTTTTGGGGTGGCAGAACTACGTGGTGACCGACGGCGAACCGCATCCGACCAATAACCCCGAAGGCGTCGCCATCTGCGATATGTCGTTGGTGGATGATCCGGTGCATTTCATCGGGCCGCTGGGCGCACCGGGCCTGACAGCGATCCTGGCCCTGAAGCATGAAGGCAAACTCGATCAGGAAGAGAGCATGGTGATCACCAGCGCGGCCGGCATGGTCGGCTCGATGGTGGGACAACTTGGACTGTTATGTGATGCCTGGGTGGTCGGCGTGACCAGCACGGATGAGAAATGTAAGTATCTGCTCGACGAACTCGGGTTCGACGTGGCCATCAACTACAAAACCACGGACGATTTGAGTGCGGCGATCAAAGAAGCCTGCCCCGACGGGGTCGATTACTTCTTCGACAACACTGGCGGCGACATGGCTGAGACCATCAAGCAGCACATGTCAAAGAAAGGCCGGGTCACCCGCTGCGGGATCATCGCCAATTACAACAAGCGGGGCTGGAATCAGTCCGAGCAGTTCGCCGGACAGTTCTCGGTGCACGATCACGTCGAGGAATATGGCGAGGCGCGCAAGACCATGGCGGACCTGTTTAAGGACGAAGCGCTTCTGTACGACCTCAAGGTATTTGAAGGCTTGGAAGCCGCGCCTGAGGCGTTCATCGGCTTACTGAGCGGCAAGAACATCGGCAAGTGGGTTGTGAAGGTGTCCTAAGGAAAAAAATTCCCGGCAAGAAAAATCGAGGAACGAGCCCATGCACGCCACCGTTTTCTGCGGTGCCGGGCTGAATGTGTGAATAGATTCAGACACTTATTTTTGAGTCAAACGAGCCCATGCACGCCGTGCATTCACCACTGAACGACCAAAGGGATACACCATGCCCGCTTTTCTGATCGCTGACATCGACGTCAAGGATGCCGAGGCTTACGCGGCGTACCGCACCGCCAACCCGGATATCGTCAACAAGTTCGGTGGACGCTACGTGTCGCTGGGAGGTGAGACCAAAGTCCTCGAAGGCGATTGGCAACCGCGCCGGACGGTGATCATCGAGTTCCCGGACATGGCTGCCATTGAGGCCTTCTATAACTCTGATGAGTACATCGAACTGCGAAAGATCAGGTGGCAGAGCGCCGACTCGCGTCTGGTCGCAATTGAGACCTTGGACGAGCCACGGGAACGGCCTTAGGCCGGAACAGAAAAGACAACGGAGAAACCCGCCACAAGCCTTGCCCGGGCGGGATCTCAGGTGCGGAGGTTCAGTGGAACTCCGCGTTCGCGGCAACGCGCGAACATTTCAATTTTCAGATTTGAAGGCGCAGTACCTGTCCGGCATCAAACCGGTTAGCCCACGCAATGTCAGGCAAGCTGGTCAGGCGGAGTCATGGTTTTTACGCACCCTCCAGGTCCAAACGGCCATTTGCCACCATAGGGTATGGCCTGCCGTGCACGCCGCAAAGGCCCTTGCTTGGGCTCCTGTTCGCGTCTGTCCACATGAATAATGCTGAACCTGTCCACACGCCTCGTCAAGGAAACTCGTGGGTGGATTCACTGCGAATTTTTGAAAGATTTTTGCGTGCAATTGAGAGGCACGTCTCCATCACACGTTCACCGCAAGGCCGTCGTAGGCACATTCCTCGGGAACGTTGTCCGTTTGGGCCAGCATATTTGCACTCATGTGGGTCAGGATGACGCGCTTGGCATTGAGTTTGTGAATGTCGGGATAATTCAGGTGCCAGTTGACGGGCTTATCAAAGTAATAGCACTCGGCGACGACGAGGTCGGCACCCTCGACCAAACCACCAAGGGCGTCTGTGTATTCACCGTCCCCGGTGTAGCACACCACCTTGCCGCCGACTTCCACGCGGAACGCCATGGGATTGGTGGTCTTGGTATGCCGGGCTTCGACAGTCGAAATTTTTAGACCCTCGATCTCAATGTCGTCACCGGAGGCAATCTCCCTATGCGTCACGGGGAACTTCGGTTCCATAATGTGACTGCCGGGAAACATCACTTCGCGCACCGTATCCAAATGCGACGCCGTGGTTTTCGGCCCGACGATTGTCAGCGGCGTCGCGCGCTTTGAGCCGAGCATGGCGTCCATCATCAAGAACGGCACGCCGGCACAATGATCGCCATGCAGATGCGACAGCAGGATCACGTCGATGGAATTGGGATCGATGTCTAAGGCCCGCAGCCCAACCATCGAGGTGGCCCCAAAATCCATAGCAAAGCGGATGCCCGGCCCATCGACGAGAATACACGTCTGCAAACGCCCGCCGCTGCCGAAGGAGTCACCCGAGCCGACAAACCTGACGGTGACTTCAGACATGACGTCTATTCCGTAGGGATGACTTATTCAAACACCGACCGGTGTTCGTGGATGAACTGCTTGAGTGAACACGGTGGACGGCCGAGCAGTTCGCCCATGGTCTCGGTGGTATAGTCGAGGCCGCCGGTGGTTTGCATTTCTTCCATCAGCTCGACAACACCGTCGATGTGCCACTCGCTGGGCAGCACTTTCGAAAGCACCGCATGAAAGTCTTCCAGCGACTGCGGTTTATAGGTGATCTCGCGGCCGAGCTCGTCCGACAGCAATTTTGCAACGTCGTGCATGGACAGAATATCCGGCCCGGTCAGGTCGTACTGCTGGCCCAGGTGCTTGTCGCCCTCCGTGAGAATGATCGCCGCAACTTCGCCGACATCGCGCACGTCGCACATGGCCGCAGTACCGTCGTCGGCCGGGAACGTGAACCAGCTTTCCGGCTTTACCGTGCGCGCAAACGCCAAAATATTCTGCATGAAGAAGTTCGGACGCATCACCGTCCAGGGCACGCCGGAGTCCTTTACTGCTTGCGACACACGCACGTGGACCTGCGGAATGCGGCGGGTGTTGTCCGGATTGGATTCTGTCGACGACAGATAGACCAGATGTTTCACGCCAGCCGCCTTGGCGGCTTCAAGCACGCCCATCTCGAACTTCTCTTCGTTAGGGCCATTGGGCAGGGTCAGCATAACTTTCTCAACGCCGTCCATGGCTTTGGCGACGGCAGCGGCATCGCCGATATCGCCGACGAACAGCTCTGCGCCCTTCTCTTTTAGCGGCGCGGCTTTTTCCTCGTTGCGCACGAACGCCCGCACCGGGGCTCCCTTGGCAAGCAGATGATGAACGGTTTGACCGCCGGTTTTTCCTGTGGCGCCGGTGACGAGATACATACGTGACACTCCCTGTCCCAATGAGATTTTCGATGCGCTCTGTCTAAAAGGCTCAGGCGCCGATGACAATGCTGTGGCGTTACCGCGCGGGGGCCTGACCAAGGCGCGCACGGCCATTGATGTCTGAACCTGCCAGGAATGATTGCGATACGAAACTTAAAAATCGCGTAGAACACGCGACGGACGGCAACGGACTGGGTATAAAAAACGTAGCTATATAGTAGGTGAGCCGGCACGGCCGGCTTGAATCGAATAATCAGGCGTACATGCCGCACTTCACCTCCCTCCTCCGCCTGCCGCCGAGCGTGCTGACACTTGACCGCGACAGCCCTATGTCGGACCGCGGATTCGGCGTGTTCTGCTGGGTTGGCGGCGGCGCCGGACTGGCGGCTTGCTGCGCCGCATTTGCCTCCGGAGCGTCACTGGGCAGTCCGCTCGGCACCATCGCCATTCTGGCGCTGGTGATCGTCGTGCTGCCGGTTGGTTTGAAGATGGGCATTCAATTGAAAATGCTCACATTGATCGGCCTTCTGTACTCCCAGGGTCTACTGCTGTATGCGGCCTTCGCGTTTGGCGGGTTTGCCTCACCGGCGATGCCGTGGTTCGCGACCATACCCGTTTTCGCGTACTACTATCTGCGCGGTTACGCGCGGATGTCTGTGATCGCAGCCATGGTCGTGAGTCTGGTGGCGATCGGCGTTGCACCCGCTTTGGGGGTCGATATGACCTCACCGATTCCCCCGGACCACTACAACACGGCATATTTCACCTCGGCACTGTTGGCCTTCCTGTATATCGCCTACCTGGCCAAGGTATTCGCCCGGCTGTCGTCGATTTCGTTCCGCAAACTGTCGGAAGCCAAACGGCTGTCCGAAGAAAAACAGCGTCAGGCGGAATGGGCGAATGCCGCGAAGTCACAGTTCCTTGCCAACGTCAGCCATGAGCTGCGCACACCCTTGAATGCCATCATTGGCTTCTCAGACATGGTCCGTCACCAAGCCTTGGGCCCGGTCGGCAACACCAAATATGTGGAGTACAATCAAGACATCCATGACAGCGCCGTACACCTTCTAGATGTCATCAATGACATTCTCGACTACGCGCGCGTCGACGCTGGAAAGGTTGAAATCACCGAAAGCCGGGTTCGGGCCGCAGCGTTGGCGGAGCATGCATTCAAGCAAATTCGCCAACGACCAGAGGCCAACGGGATTCTGCTTGAAAAGACCATTGAGAGTGGATTGCCGGACCTCTATGGCGATGAACGCTTGATCACCCAAACGCTTATCAATCTGCTCGTGAACGCCCTCAAGTTCACCAACGCGGGGGGCCGCGTCGGGCTGACCGCCGGAATCACAGATGCGGGCGAAATTTTCTTCAAAGTGTCGGACACAGGCATCGGCATTCCCGAGGACGACGTGATCAAACTCGGGCAACCGTTCGTCAAATCGCAGTTCACGCGGCGGAAATCCGATGAGGGTTTCGGCTTGGGACTGGCGATTAGCAAGGAGTTTATGAGTTTGCACGGCGGTACACTTTCCATCACCAGCGAAGTGGATCACGGCACCATGGTGACCTGCACGTTTCCACAGTCCCGCACGATGGCATCCGATGGTTCTGCCGGCGTTCGGATACGGCTTTCCTAACCGTTTTCTCTGGTGACAAGACAACTCACATGAAACACTCCACCGGCTTTATCGTGCAGATGCGCAAGACGGTCGGAGCTCGCTCCCTTAACAGGGCCAACCGTAGGACTTGTTATGGACTTCATGTCCAAAACCACACGCGCATTTCTTGATAACTGGACTACTCTCAAGGACAACGCTGAGGCGCCACCCTCGGAATCCTTCTTGGACAACCCCGATCCGGCGGTCCAGCCTCACGCGTTCATTTTGGAGCTTGAAGAACCGGACCGCACGGTTTTCCGACTGGCCGCCACCGATCTCGTGAATATTTGGGGCAAGGACTTCACTGGCCAAGCCCTTGAAGACCTTTTTTCGCCAGAAGTGTGCGCGCGATATCTGCGTCAGCCGCGCTCTTGCATTGAACGCCATTGCGGCCTGTGGGAACGGGGCCGGTTCGGCGATGCGCGGAACCGCGAGGTAGAGCTTGAATTGTTACATCTGCCGCTGGGAGTTAGAAAGGGCCGGGCCAGGCGTCTCGCCGGATGTATCGTGCACCACCGTACCACCGCCTTCGATGCGGCGCGGCGCGGCCTCATTGCTCTTGAGCAACGACATTGGATCGACACAGGGTATGGTATTCCGGATGAAGCACCGGATATCGTCGTGGTCGTAGAATAGATTGATCGCCGAGTAACCTGAGTGTGACGCCAACCATGTTACCTCTCGCCAATGCCCTCGCCGCCGGAGACCCAACGTCCCGCGCGTACTGCGAAAACCTTGTGAGCCGAATTGAGAATGCGTCGGACTTGAACGCCTTCACCGTCTTCGACCGGGAACAGCTTCTCACCGCCGCGTCAGCCGCGGATGAAGCCCGGGTGGCAGGACAAGCCGCCGGGCCACTGCACGGTGTGCCACTGATTCTCAAGGACAACATCAACACGACCGGCCTCCCGACCAGTGGGGGTACACCGTCGCTGAAAGGAAACATTCCAGCAGGGAATGCGCCCATTGCTCAGCGGCTATTCGACGCGGGTGCGATTCTGGCCGGCAAGGCCAACATGCATGAGCTGTCCTCAGGCTGCACCTGCGCCAACTACGTATTCGGTCCGGTACGTAATCCCTTCGACAAAACGCGTATCCCGGGTGGATCGTCCGGCGGAACGGCGGCAGCTATCGCCGCCGGTCTGGTTCCTGCCGGTCTGGGTACTGACACGGCAGGATCAGTACGGGTGCCGGCGTCGCTATGCGGGATATACGGTTTCCGTCCTAGCGTCGGGCGTTATCCTTCGGACGGGATTGTACCGTTGTCGGAAACTGTCGATACCGCCGGACCGATGGCGGCCTCGTTGGACGCCATAGTGTTGCTGGACAGCGTGATGGCGAGCGATCCCAAGCCCATCCCGGCCTTGGAAGTGACACGCTTGCGTATCGGCATCGCCGAGGATTTGATCGAAGGCTCGTCGTCCGAAGTTGTCGGCGTAATGTCCCAGGCGCTAGACCGCCTGACAGCCGCCGGTGCAGCCTTGGTCCCTATTCAGCTGAAAAAGCTGGACGCTTTGCGGCGTGCGGCCGGGGCTGATGTCATCGACCACGAGTTTCCCAACGTGATGCGCGCCTACCTCGCAGAGCACGCGCCGGATGTCGGCTTGGAAGATTTGGTCTCGGCGATCGCAGCTCCCGCCACCCGCACGTTTACGGCGGAGCGGCTGACAAAAACCATGAACGACAAAAGCTACGCGGAAGCGATCGGCCCCGCGTTTGAGCGTTACGAGACGGCCTATATGGCGATGCTGCAAGAACACGAACTGGATGCTGTGTGTTTCCCGACAACGCCCGACGTCGCGTTGCCACTGGTCGAAGATGACACTGTGCTCAAAGAGGGTGAACCTGTCTTTTCGTGGTTTTACTACGCCCACACCGCATTCGCGAGTTACGGCCGGCGGCCGGGCATCAGCATTCCTGCGGGACTGGGCTCAAGCGGCATGCCCGCCGGGCTGGAATTGGACGGGGTGCGGGGTGAGGACGAAAAATTGCTCGGCATTGCCCAAGCCGTCGCCCCAGTTCTCGACGTCGGCTGACTACGTGTTGGGGCCGCTGTAGATGCAGCCCTCTCCGCACGAGCCGCGACGGATGACGATTTTACTCAACGCCGCAAATTGCGGCGCGAGACGATCCCATACCCACACCGCGATATTCTCTAGGGTCGGATGATCAAGACCTTCGAGATCATTGAGGTAGCCGTGATCCAGCTCCGCCTTCAAGCCAGCGATGGCCTCGTCGAGTTCTGCAAAATCGACGATCCACCCTGTCTCATGGTCGGGCGATCCTGACAAGTACACCTCGGCCGAAAAGGAATGTCCGTGCAAGCGCGCATAGCGGTGATCCGGTGCCACGTTGGGCGCCAAATGGTGGGCGGCTTCGAAGGTGAAACTCTTGAAGATGTCCATGGGGTCGCAGTGCGAGTCACAGGTTGTCGTTGGTGGCCGGGTTATGGAGAACAAAACCTGGAAAATCAAGGCGCTAAAAAAGCCTGCGGCTCCCTCCTGGGGCGTGATAAAAGGCCGTTATGAGCGCAAACCCTACCCTTTCAGACGCCGCGTTGGTGCTGTTCTCGGGTGGACAGGATTCCACCACCTGCCTCGCTTGGGCGCTGGAGCGTTATAGCCGCGTGGAGACCGTCGCATTCGACTACAGCCAGCGGCACCGCATCGAGCTGGAATGCCGGGCTGCGATACGCGCGGAGCTTCAGACGGCGTTCCCGAAATGGGCAGACCGTCTGGGCGAGGATCATCTCATCGACTTGGGATTTCTCAGCGCGCTGGGCGAAACCGCCATGACCCACGACATGGAAATCGAGATGGCCGAAAACGGCCTGCCGACAACGTTTGTGCCGGCGCGCAATCTGGTGTTTCTGACAGCCGCGGCCGCACTGGCCTACCGGCGCGGCATTGATGTTTTGGTTGGCGGCATGTGCGAGACCGATTACTCGGGCTATCCGGATTGCCGCCGCGCGACACTGGATGCGCAGGAACAAGCCCTGTCGCTAGGGACGGAGCGGCCCATCAAAATCGAAACACCGCTGATGCATCTCGACAAAGCCGGGACATGGGTTCTAGCTGAGACACTTGGCGGTGATGCCCTGGTCGATCTCATCACCGAGCACACCCACACGTGTTATCGCGGTGAACGCGATGAGCGGCATGACTGGGGCTATGGCTGTGGCACCTGCTTCGCCTGTGAATTGCGGGCGAATGGCTATGCCGCCTTCCGGGCGGCAGCCTGAGGCGAGAGGCGGCAGCCATGACTTATAGCGTTAAGGAAATGCATTACACCCTGCAAGGCGAAGGCGCGCAGACGGGACGTGCTGCAGTCTTCTGCCGTTTCGCCGGGTGCAATCTTTGGTCGGGGCGCGAGCAGGACCGCGCAACAGCGCAGTGCCAATTCTGCGACACGGATTTTGTCGGCACGGACGGACCGGGCGGCGGCACCTTCACCGATGCGTCATCACTCGCAGGTGCGATTGCAAACCTTTGGCCCGACACAGAACAGGGGCGCCCGTATGTGGTTTTCACGGGCGGCGAACCCCTGCTGCAACTCGACGCGGACCTGATTGACGCCTGCCATGTCCAGGGTTTCGAAGTGGCGATCGAAACCAATGGCACCCTGCCCGCACCGGATGGAGTTGATTGGATCTGCGTCAGCCCAAAAGCGGGAACCCAGCAAGTCCAAACGTCAGGACAGGAACTGAAGGTCGTCTACCCACAAGACGGGCTCGACCTGTCCACCCTCGAAGGACAAAACTTCTCCCATAGGTTTGTGCAGCCAATGGACGGCGATGATTATCAAAACAGTCTGGCCGCGTGCGTGGCATTCTGCCGCGCCAATCCACAGTGGCGGTTGAGTTTACAAACACACAAAGTGCTCGGCATTCCCTAGCCCAAGGACCTAACATTCATGACCGCCTCACCTGCCGTCCATCGGCGTTATTGTCAGACACCCTTCGGACAGGTGCACTATTGGGTCACCGGCGACGGCCCAACGCTGACAGCGATTCACCAGTCCGCACAAGCGTCCGATGAATACCTGGCGTTCGCCGCAGCGCTTGCGGACTCATATCGCGTGATCGGCATCGACCTGCCGGGGCACGGTAAATCCGAAACGCCGGACCATGAATTGGAAGTCGAGGAATTGACGGATTCTGCCGTCGCCGTACTCAGGAACCTTGGGGTGACGCGTACGCACGTGGTTGGGCACCATGGCGGCGTCATCATCTGTGTCGACCTCGCCAACCGGTATCCGGACCTGGTCGACAAGGCGATTCTTTCCGGCGGAGGCACACGCGACCCGGCACAGTTTGAAGCGCTGAAAAACACACCGATGACGCGCGACCTGCCGGTCGATGGCGAGGGAAGCTTCCTAAACCAGACGTGGGCCGTGTATCGGCGCATGAGTGCAGAAAAGACGCCGCCTGAACTCACACTGGTTCCGTTCACCATCGGCCTTCAAGCGCGGCAAAGGCCTTATGACATGCACCATGCGCTGTATCGCTGGGATGGCGATGCGGCACACCAAGCGTTCACTAAAGACACCCTCTACGTTCAAGGCGTGGAAGACATTTACAGTGGCGATGTGAACGCGCGCCACGCCCAACACGCCGGCAGCCAATATGTCGAAATTCCTGATGGAGGCGCATGGTTGTTTTACGAACAGCCGGACGCCTGTGCCGCAGCCGTCCGGTCATTCCTGGACCAGGCCTAGCGCCCACCCTTTGCTCCCTCACCCACGCTCTGTGTAAAGTGGTCCAAACTGGATCGACGCGGGAGCACCATCATGAAAAGAAGAGACCTTCTCGGCGGGATCGCGGCGGCGGCGGCAACTCAGGTCGTGCATTCAGCGCCAGCCTCCGCGCAGCCGCAATCGACACCCTGGCCTGATCGCGCGGTCGACGCCAAAGACAGTGTCGCTTTGGTGACAGGGTCTAACCGTGGAGTCGGTCTTGGCTTTGTCAAAGTATTGCTGGAACGTGGTGCGAAACGCGTCTACGCGACCGCGCGTAGAGAGGACTATTTTCCCGACCTCATCGCCCTTGATCCTGATCGGGTGGTTCCGTTGTTGCTGGACGTGAACAACGCCGATCAGCGCGCAGCCTGTGCCGCGCAAGCCACCGACGTAACCTGGCTGATCAACAACGCTGCTTATCCGGGCAGCCGGAACGCCGAGGAACGGCGTATCTTGTCGGCGTCCTCTCTGGACGATTGCAAAGCCGTGGTCGAGACAAACTGCTGGTCACCGGCGGAACTCGCGCGACTGTTCACACCCATCATCTTGAACAACGGCGGCGGCGCGATTGCCAATGTTTTGTCTGCCGCTGCGTGGTTTTGCCTGCCCGAATACACGGCCTACAGCATCTCGAAATCTGCAGCGATGATGATGACCAATGGCTTGCGCGCTGAACTAGACCGCGATCCAATTCTAGTGGCCAGTGTTTACACCGGTGGAGTAGACACTCGCGCCTCTCCTGCGGGTGTGAAAAGCGGCGGCGTTTCGCCCGAAGAACATGCACGCCAGGTCTTCGATGCCATGGCGCGGGGTGAAACCGACGTTTTCGCGGCGGGATCGCAGCGGATGCGTAATGCCATCTTCGCCGATCCAAAAGCTTTTGAGCGCACGCGCATCGACCGCTTTTGGGACGATCCGCTGGTTATTCGCAATCACACCTAATGGCGGGTGTAGTGACGCGCTCTACCAGGGTTTGACCCAAGGATAGGGGGCCCTGGCTTCTTTCAGGCGGTCCGGCAAAACGGGATTGTGCGGCGGCTCGAATGAGAACGGCGATGGCTGGTCAGAAAACTTATTGACCAGCGGGCCGCCGTAAATGCGGATAAACAAGTTGTAGCCGATTTCACTGCCAGCAGGTCCGTGCATTTCATCCTCGGCCCACCAGCAATACCCGCCCGGCCCCATCTTTCCGGCATCGCCGAAAACATACTCGCCAGACAATACGAAGACCTCTTCAATCATGGGATGGCCAAACTTGCCTTTCATGATTGGCGGCGGCGCATGGTGCGGCAACGCCGCGTAGAGGAACGTCTGCTCTTGCGTATCAGGATCGTAACGGAGTTTCTTGGTGAAGATGGTCGGTGACAGAGGTTTGCCGGTCACTGAGCCTTCTTCACCGGTCTGCCACTCCAGATCATACGCGTTGATGCAGGTGATCAATTTGTCTTCGCGATAAAGGTCTGACTGCGCCTCTCCCATGATGGGCGCCGGAAACCCATGAAACAACGCGAGGACGACCGCGCCCTCCCTGGAGGAATTGGTGTCCCGTCGGTATCCGGCCGGAAAGAAACCGTAGCAATCCTTGCTGTATGAGATGCCGTTGACCTCCAGCGCGCCCTCGAGAACAAAGAACTCAAAGTCGCAGCGGAAGTGCACCGGCCCGGGAAGGTCAAACCCGGGTGGAACCTTCATGATGGCGGTGTAGCCGCCGGTCTCGTCGTCTCGACTGAGTATCTTGACACTGGCATCCCAGCGCGGATCAGGCTCGTTGCCCGTCTGCCACGGCACGTGCTGCGCTTGCACGAAAAGAGTGTGAGGGCGCGCCATGTCCGGTCCTAATCTTCCGCGGGCCTAAACTCGGCCATGTCGCTCCACACCCGCATGTCGGCGATCTTGCCATGCGCCACTTCGAAACGGTCGATATAGCGCACCCCTTCGAACGTGGTGTCATCGTTCCAGGTCCCCGCCATGGAGCCCATGGCATAAACGACCGTGCAGTCGTCACTGGGCATGGCGTCATACCTGTCTGTGGTTTTTTTGGCGCCCTTGTGGCGGCCTTTTGAGAAAGCGGCGAATTGCACCGGTGAAGTGAATACATGACCGCCGGTTACCGTCATGCGAAAGCCTGGTGCCAACATGGCCTCCACCGCCTCCATATCGCGGCGGCCAAGTGCATCTAGAAACGTTTTTACGGCTTCAACAGCGTCGCTCATGGCATCCCCGAATCGTCTTTAGTACAGCGTACGCCGCACCGGCGGCTTCGCATAGGGTTTCTGTTCTTCGGACACCACTGGTCTGTAAACCGCGTCGTAGTCAACGGCGATTCCTTCCCGGCCGAACTTATTGGCCAGCTTGCCGCCGACCGTGCGGATGAACATCATGAAACCGGTGTGCGAGCCGTAAGGTCCGTGCAAGCGCTCCGGCTCCCACCAAGCGTATGACCCCGGACACATCACGCCGACATCATTGATCGCATACTCCCCCGACAGAACGAACATTTCCTGCACGGTCGGATGGGTCCATTCCTTCTCCATGTAGCGGAACGGCAGCGCCGAGTAGAGAATGCTGATCTCACCGGTATACGGGTCTTCCCGCAACGGGCGCACACCTGTGCCCATAAGATACCGGGTGTATGGGTTTTCCGTCCAACCCTCGAGCCCGTCCGCAGCCGGGTCAATTTTCTCAACCAACAGTTTTTCGTCGTAGAGGCCATCAGGTGCGGCGCCCAAAGTTTCCTGCGGTGCCTCTGACAACATGGTCAGCACCACCGCGCCCCGCGGCGCACTGACCGAAGCCCGCGTGAAACCGGCCGGTAGATGGGTGTAGGAATAGGGAGGGTGATCGGTCCCGTTGATCTCCAGCATGCCATCGAGGACGAGAATTTCCTCATGGCAGTTCAGATGGCGCGGTTCTGGGCGTTCCCACCCAGCGGGATAGCGGACGATGGTCGTGCAGGCGCCAGTCTCCGGGTCGCGACTGAGCACCTTGACGTCGAGTTCGTTCCACGTGGCTTCAACGCCGCCGAATCCTTTGGTCCACGGCACGTCCTGCGCCTGAATAAACATACAATGCGAACGCGGCATCCGGTCTTCCCCTTAGCAATCCCGCATAGACTAGCCCACGGCGCGCCGGCACTGAAATGAGTATATTTTTCTAAAACGCTTGCGACGTTGCGCTGTGTCCCTGCGTCGGCCATGATCGTTTTCAAAACGAAGACATCGGGGGACAGTCATGGCTCGGCCACACATCATGTATATACAAGCGCAGGACATACCCTGGCAGAAAGGCCTATACGGCCCCGGCCGCGACGATGTGGAAATGAAAATCCTGTCGATCGACGAAGCCGGGACGGACTCCACCACCATCTTGCGGTATCCCAAAGGCTGGAGCCGCACCGAGCCGGAATACTGCACTGCACACGAAGAGTTTCTGGTGCTGGAGGGCTCGATCACGATTAATGGTCAGACCTACACCACGCATCAGTATGCGTTCTTCCCAGCAGGCTATACCCGCGAGGCGGCCTCATCAGACCAAGGGTGCGTTCTGCTGACAACGTTTGCCGACCGGCCAGAAGTTAAGAAAGGCAGCGGTCCAGACTACGACGAGAAGCTTCTCATTCCCTTTGTCGACCCGCTGACAATGGAGTGGGACCCCGGCTTGACCGACCCCAAGTTCGCGTCGGGCACCGCGATTAAACCGTTGCGCAATGACCCCTACACCGGTGAACAGTCTTTCCTCTATTGCACACGGCCTCACCGGGTGCCGGCGGGGATGATGAAGCCGAAGTGGACCCATCCCATGATCGAAGAAGTGTTCTGTATCGACGGCGAATATGTGTGGGGCGATTTGGGCCGGATGGGACCGGGTGGCTATTGCTGGTGGCTGGTGGACAAATACCACGGGCCCGCTGGAACGGACGTCGGCTATCACCTTTGGGTGCGCACGGTTGGCGGGCCGCTGGCCAACACGATTGCCGACAAACCAGAATCCTTCGAATGGGATCCGCCGTTCACCCCGGACCTGCCCGATGACCTGATGAAGATCGCCAAGCCTTACGTACGGCCACCGAATTATTAAAACTGGTTGCAGTCACTGGGCCACGACCGTCAACGCCATAGAACACTGAGAATCTCAATGTCTGACGAGGCAGATATCAGCAAAGGTGATTCATCAAGTGACTGGGAACAATTTTTTCCCACATATAGGTTTGGTGATCGCGATATTGCGCTTTCTGAATACGAATCAGCCTCCAGATTGCTTGAATCTGAAGAAAGACTTTTCATTCAAGCGAGCAATATCTTCTTCTTAATCGGAGCCGCAATAGCTTCAATTTTCATTAATTATCTCTCGAATACAACTACGGCGAACTCAAATCGAATTAACTCAGTCGAAATTTGGTCGCTTTCCATTGCAATAGTCATCCTTTTTTCTTTTGTATCCATTGCGTACTTCGTCGAACGTCAAAAGTCTGTTGTGTACGCTGCACGTAAAGTTATCGTGCTACGTCGAATGCTTGGACTTGATTTCGGCTCATTACGCATCGTTCTACCAAATTGGAGAATTGAAGGAGCTAATGAGCCTTTCGCGATAAAAGTATTTCCCGGCTGGTTTAAAAGGGTAAGCCTACCATTTTGGCTCATCGCATTTATTTCCACGTCCATTGTGTACATACTCGTGGCGCAACTGAGGTCACAGGGCTTACCTGATACTTTCAACATATTCCTATTGCCACATGATTCCTTAATAGATGAGTTATTTGCGTTAAAAGTAGCCATCGCTTGGGGGCTTTTGTTGTGCACCTGTTATAGGCTCTCATTGCTCGACTACCACGAGACTGGATTCTTGCTCTTCGCAAAGTTTGCAGCAGGTTTCTTGCGACTACGCGTTGTCAAGAATTTCGAATATGTCTTGTACAGAGCAAAGCTCGCGACGTTCGAAGCAAGTAGAGTCGGGATAGACCTCTCAGACTTCGAAGAAACTTTAGTTTTCTTGGAAGACCGGAAATTTTTCTCCCACCGCGGCATAAGTCCGCGCAGCATGGCACGGGCTATCGCGCAGTATTATAGAACGCGAAAACGTTCGGGCGGATCTACGATCACTCAACAACTTGCCCGAACTCTATTTATAGAGTTTCCTAGCCCGCCAATCAGACGCAAATTTGTCGAGATTCTATTCGCGATTTGGCTAGAGCGGGTCCTAACCAAGGTCGAGATACTAAACTACTATCTCGCATCAGTCCGATTTGAGCGAGGCGTATACGGATTGCCTGCGGCGATCGAGTATTTTGGACTTACTAAGCACTCTTTCTCTTCCGGGGCAGTATCGTTTTTCCTCATCGAAAGGGTTTCCAATATCCGATCTCGGTTCTTAGGAGACAAAGTGGCAGTGAATCTCAAGAACGCGGTGGAAACGAGATTGCTTGAATTGCGCGAAGCGAACCAAGTCTTGGATATATACAGAAACGCCATCCGGAAGGGCCAGATTTCTGAAGATTTCAGCAAAAAGTCACTCGAAGAAGTCCAGTCCGAGCTGAATGCGATGTTGGTGACAAATCTGCCTAGCGGTTAAGTCATACCTTGCAGGCAGACGAAAGGCCTGACCGCGGACCAGTATCCGGTAACTGATGCTAACCGGAGTGCACCATGCATACTGAAGTGAAGATCAAGCCGTTCTGGTATTCGGACGTGTTCGTCTTTCCGAAGCTGATCACCATCGTCACCACGCTGGACAAGGCTGGCAAGGTCAACGCGGCCCCCTACTCTCACATCATGCAATACGACGTGATGCACAAGAAGCCGCGCATTTACCTGGGCATGCGCAACACCTCGCATACTTTTCAGAACATCCGCGAAACCGGTGAATTCGTTATCAACTGCCCGTCCGCGGGTCACCTCAAAGACATGATGGAGACGGCTCGGTTCTATCCCGAAGGCGACAACGAATTAGAACACACTGGCTTCACCCAAATCCCGTCGCAGAAGGTCAAGCCGCCGAGCATTGCCGAGTGCAAGCAGATCTTGGAATGCACCGTCGATGAGATTGTCGATCTCGACGCCAGCCAGGGCCATATCGTCGGCAACATCGTCGCGCTTATGGTCGATGAAGACATCGTCGAGATGGGCCGCGAAGACCGGCTCAACGCCCTCGACCTCGCCATCGGCCTCGGCGATGAACGGCGCAAGGACTACTTCTACGGTCACATCGGACGGATCGAGAAACTCGAACTCGAGGACATGGAGGGCGAGGAAGATGAAAAAGTGGCGCTGACCACGGGCATGCCCTGGGATGAAGATGCGCTGAAGGCGCTGCGCAGGGTGCCGGGCGGCGTGCGCCGCACCGTCATTCGGGAAACGGAGGCCCGGGCCAAGGAAAAAGGTGTCGACCGGGTAACGGCCGCGCTGTATGGCGAGCTCGCCCGCGATGCCGGTATGGATGACGCCGTACTCTCAAGGTTCAAGAGCGGGGGCTAAAAAAATAAAACCCCGTCCGGTTGGGGGAGGGAATGACCGGACGGGGTTTCGAGCCGCTTGACGCGTTGGGGGAGTTATGCGGCTTTTTTATTGGCGTCTTTCTCGAGGGTTTCGAGAATGTTTTGTGGGGAAGATTCGCCGTAGGGGTCTTCACCACAGTTATCTTCAAAGCCTGGCTCTTCGAACCAGTGGGTGACGACACCGTCGTCGATGACGGCACCGTAGCGCCAGGAGCGCATGCCAAAGCCGAGGTTATCCTTGCAGACGAGCATGCCCATCTTGCGGGTGAATTCACCTGACCCGTCGGGAATGAGTCCAATGCTCGTAATATCCTGCTGCTTGCCCCAGGCATTCATGACGAACGCGTCGTTCACAGAGATGCAGTAAATGTCATCAATACCGAGCTCTTTGAATTTCGGCGCCAGCTTCTCGAAGTCGGGCAGCTGGTAGGTCGAACACGTGGGCGTAAATGCTCCCGGAAGCGAGAACACGATAGCTTTCCTGCCCTTGAAGTAATCGTCGGTCGTCTTTTCTTCCCAACGGAAGGGGTTGGGTCCTTCAATGCTCTCGTCACGCACTCGGGTTTGGAATTTTACGGCGGGAACTTTCTTACCAATCATTTCGGTGTCCATCCTTTCCTTGCTGTGACGCCGGAACGCGGCCTCACCTGCTGTTCAGGGGCCGGTCCGCTCCGGCTCTTCACTAATAACAGTTATTAGAATTACTATAGTTTAGAATGCGTGTAAAGAGCAAAACGCAAAAATCGTATTTTCTATGATTTGAAAGGCCCGGCCGCGCGACCTGTCTCAAGAAATAGACAAAAAAAGCGGGGCTCAACTTGGCCCCGCCCCTTATTCGTTACGATCGCTTGATTGGATCAGTTCGCGCCGGTCTCGTTCTTGAGATAGGTGATCAGCGCCAAACGATCTTCCGGTTTGCGTACACCAGCAAACGCCATTTTGTTGCCCGGCAGGAAATCCTTGGGCTTGACCAACCACTCTTCCAGCGTCTCGGCGGACCAGACAATGCCAGACTCTTTTACGACGTCGGAGTAGCGGAACCCGTCTTTCGCCCCCGCTTCGCTGCCGAACATGCCATGGAGGTTCGGGCCAACTTTGTGGCGCCCATCCGCTTCCAGGGTATGGCAGGAACGGCAGAGCACGAAGACGCGTTTGCCGCGCTTCATCAGTTCTTCTTCACTCATGTCCTGAGCAACAGCCGGTGTGTGGCTCCAAGCGGCCAGGGCGGCCACGGTGAAGACCATAGACATCAAACGCTTCATATTCAAACCTCGGTAGTCGGAAAATCGAGAGAAACGTAGTGGAATTCGCCATGTTGTAAAGTGGCAAAATGGCTGTTCCAGGGCGATTTACGGCGGAATTTAGGCGATTTCGCCACTGCGCGGTTCCGCTTCGCGAAATTGTTATAGGTGCAAACGTTCCATAACCAATTGATCCGCCTCAATCGGCGGGGTGACATACCCCTGTTACATAGGTCTGCAATGATCCACCTAGGGAAACTAGGCGTAAGAAGCCATACGATATGCCCCTCAGAACGTTAACGGTATTGGGTTGAAGGCAATGAACAAGGCGCAAATTACCGCGATCGCGATTCTCCTGGCCGGCGTGGCCTGGGTGGGATCCGGCATGATCTCCGGCGGCCCGGACTCACGCAACGCGAACGCAGATCAGGCCAGCGCGCCGGTTGAACCCGCACCTATCTCAGTAAGGGTGCAAACATCTTCAGCTCAGGCTTTCCAAAGCGACATTACTCTTCAAGGCCGCACCGCCGCGTCCCGCATGGTTGAACTTCGGGCTGAAGTGTCCGGACGTGCAGAGGAAATTCTCGTTCAGGAAGGCCAGCCCGTAACCAAGGGTCAGGCGATCCTCAAGATTGCGGTGAATGACCGGGCCGCACGGTTGGATCAAGCCCGTGCCGCTCTGGAGCAACGCCGTATTCAGGTGGAAGCGGCGCGCCAGCTGGCGAAGCAGAGCTTTGGCACCCAGGTGCGCCTCGCCGAGGCAGAAGCCCAGTTCCAGCAGGCGCAGGCCGATGTCGTGCGTTTCGAGCTCGATCTTGAAAACACGACGATCCGAGCTCCGTTCGACGGTATTTTCGACACCCGTGAAACCGATGTAGGTGCTGTTCTCAACGTCGGTGACAAGATCGGCACGATTGTCGACTTGGACCCCATTAAGGTGACGGGGCAAATCTCAGAGCGCAACGTGCGCGATGTCGCCACTGGCATGCCAGGCCGGATGGTCTTGTCGGACGGCAGCACGGTGAACGGCGAAATCAGTTACGTCGCTTCGGTCTCCGATCCGAATACGCGGACCTTTAAGATCGAACTGACGGTGCCGAATCCTGACTCTCAGATCCTAGCGGGTCTCGCAGCACAGCTTCGCCTGCCCGCCGGGCGGCGCATGGCGCACAGTGTTTCACCTTCAGTTTTGACTCTGGCCGACGACGGTCGTATCGGCGTCAAAACCGTTGCCGATGACAACACAGTCAAGTTTTGGGCGGTCGAGATTCTCGATGACGGGCCAGACGGTACTTGGGTTGCGGGCCTGCCTGATCAGGCGACCATCGTTGTCGTTGGACAGGATTACGTCGGGGTAGGCCAAAAGGTGGCGCCGGTGTCCGTCGCGATTGCAGGCGATCAGTCCTAAAGCCCCCTATTTGGGTCAGCCTATATGGCTGGCCGCCTCTTGGACACGTTACGGTCGGTTACGAAAACGCGACTTTCTGTGGCGTGGCCGGTCTAGGTCGATTCCCTTATACTTAAGGCATTGATGAGCGTGCGGCTGAACACTCCGCTCGCCCCACACCCTTAATGATTTGGAACTGACGACTTAGCCATGAACGCTATCATTTCCGCAGCCATGCAGCGCTCCCGGATGGTTATTTCCGGGCTCGTCGTTTTGTTCCTTGCCGGCACGGTCTCGTACATCGAAATTCCCAAGGAAGCCGAGCCGGAGGTCACCTTCCCGCTGATCTTCGTGTCGGTGATCCTCGAAGGAGTCTCACCAGGCGATGCTGAACGCCTGCTAATACGGCCCATTGAAGAAGAGGTTCAGGCGCTCGCCGGCATAAAAGAAATCCGCGCGACGGGCTTCCAAGGCGGCGCTAATCTGACCCTTGAGTTCGAAGTCGACACAGACCTTCAAGACGCTCTGGCCGACACACGCGCGGCGGTTGACCGGGCGAAACCGGAACTGCCGGTGGATGCGGAAGAACCGTCCGTGCGTGAATTCGACAGTTCGGGTTTCCCGATTATGTCGATCACCGTCTCCGGCCCCCTGCCCGAACGCACACTGCTGCAATTGTCCCGCGACCTGCGTGACCGCATCACGCAGATTGGCAACGTGCTGGAAGCCACCATTTCCGGCGTGCGGGAAGAACAGGTTGAGATCGTCGTCAACCCGTTGATGGTTGAGCACTACGGACTCAGCAACAACGAACTGTTCCAACTTTTCAGCCGGTCCAACCGGTTGGTCGCGGCTGGCAGCTTGGATACCGGCCAAGGCCGCTTTGCGGTTACCCTGCCGGGACTTTTCGAGGACATAGACGACATCCTCACGCTACCCGTGAAAGCAGATGCCAATGGCACCGTGCGCTTCTCGGACATCGCGGAGGTACGGCGCACCTTCAAAGACGCAACCACACTGGTGCGGGTGAACGGCAACCCGGCGATCACCATCGACGTCAAAAACCGCCGCGGCACCAATATTTTCAATACCGCCACGGCGGTGCGGACCATCGTCGAAAACGAGATTGAGAACTGGCCCGAGGCCGCCAAGGTCAATTTCATCACCGACCGCTCGGTCAACGTGCGCACTCAACTGGATAGTATTCAGAACGGCGTGGTCCTCGCCATCTTCCTGGTGATGACGCTGTGCATGGCGCTTCTCGGTGTACGATCTGGACTTTTGGTCGGCGTATCGATTCCCGGCGCATTCCTGACCGGCATCTTCTTGATGTACATGATGGGACTGTCGATCAACTTCGTTGCCATCTTCGGTCTGATTCTATCCGTGGGGCTTTTGGTTGACGGTGCCATTGTCGTGGTCGAGAACGCCGACCGGCGCATCAAAGCCGGTCAGAAGCCGTCCGCTGCCTATGCTGCCGCGGCCAAACGCATGGCCTGGCCGATCATTACATCGACTGGCACCACCATGGCTGCTTTTGTGCCGCTGTTGTTTTGGCCGGGCATGGTCGGGCAATGGATGGGGCTCCTACCCTTCACCATCATCCTTGTTCTGTTGGCCTCCTTGGCGATGGCCTTGATTTTTGTGCCGACCGTGGGCGCCGTCACCAGGAGCAAAGACAGCGGCAGTGAGGAGCTTGAATCAGAAGCGGATCTGGTTGATCCAGAAGCATCGCGTGGTGTCACCGCCGTCTACGTCGCCGTCTTAAAGAAAGCACTTAAGTATCCAGGCACCGTCATTGCAGTAACCCTGGCGCTGCTATTCATTGTCCCCGGCATATTCATTACCGCTGGTCCTGGACTGACCCTTAATCCGCAAGAAGAACCACGCGCCGCGATGTTGGAGATTAAGGCGCTTGGCAATCTATCGATTGACGAGCAAGACCGCCTGGTCGGCGAGGTTGAGCGGCGCATCCTGGAGATCGATGATTTCGAGCACGTCTATGTCCGCACGGGTAAACCACCCGGCAGCAACACCAGCGACGCCGATTTGATCGGCGAGATCAGGCTGATCTTCAAGCAATGGGGCAACCGCCGTCCGGCAGATGCGATTCTGGCAGACGTCGGCGAGCGCACGGCCGAAATTGCCGGCATCAAAATTGAGGCGAAGAAACAACTGCACATGAGTTCGGATACAGCGATCGAGCTTGTGTTGAGTTCTAAGAACCCGGAACTGCTGATGTCTGCGGCGGGACAAATCCGCAGTATTTTCGACAACACTGAAGGTCTGCGCAATGTCGACGACACCTTGCCGCTACCAGGCATCGAATGGCAGTTGTCAGTCGACCGAAGTGAGGCAGCTAAGTATGGCGCCGACGTAACCTTGGTCGGTGAGTCCATTCGTCTCATCACCAATGGGTTGCGGCTCGGCACCTACCGTCCGGACGACAGCGAAGACGAAATCGACATCGTCGTGCGCTATCCGGAACAATACCGCACGGTCCGGCAACTCGATGACATCCGCATCGAAACCCAACGCGGCCAGGTGCCCATCAGCAACTTTGTGTACCGGAACCCGGTGCAAAAGGTGGCAGAGATTGAACGCACAGACGCGCGGCGAACAGTCACGATAACGGCCGGTGTGTTACCTGGCGTTCTGGCCAACACGAAGGTGGCGGAGATCAAAGACGGCATTGCGGCGTTGGAACTCGACCGCCGCCTCGACGTGACATTCAAAGGGGAAGAGCTCGATGCACAGGAGAACTCGAACTTCCTGGTGAACGCGTTTGCCCTGGCCATGTTCCTGATGGCGATGATCCTGCTGGCCGAATTCAACAGTTTCTACGCCGTCGCGTTGATTTTGAGCTCGGTGATCCTCTCAACGATCGGCGTATTCCTTGGCCTCTTGATCACCAACAACCCATTCATCATCACCCAGTCCGGGGTAGGGATCATTGCCCTGGCCGGAATCGTGGTGAACAACAACATCGTTCTGTTGGATACCTATTTCCGGTTCCGCGACCGGGCAGCCTCGACCTTCGATGCAATCCTGCGCACCGGAGTTGAACGTTTGCGGCCCGTGTTCCTGACCACCGCGACGACGGTTTTGGGTCTGGTTCCGATGGCCCTTCAGATCGGCGTGGATTTCTTCGACCGGTCGATCGAGTTCGGGGCCCCGGCCCTGCAGTTCTGGCGGCATCTGGCCATCGCTATCGTGTTTGGCCTGATTTTCGCGACCCTTCTCACCCTGGTCGTCACCCCGGCCGCTTTGATGGCTCAGCGTAATTTTCTTGCGTGGTTTCGTAATATTCGAAACAAAAAGGCCTCTGGAGCAGATAGCGCCCCGCTGAGCCCCGCAGAATAAGGCGGTTTTTGATCTAACCCGCCTTTCCCGACGTAAACACAAGTACAGAAACCACAAGCGGTTTCGCCTTGTTTTTCAGAGAGTTGGGTTAGGGGTTTCCTATGAACACGTTGATCGCCGTCGCCGCCAGGCGTGCCAAGATCATCTACTCCGCGTTGGCGGTGCTGCTGTTGAGCGGTGTCACCGCCTACGTCAACGTGCCGCGGGAGTCCCTGCCTCAGTTGGCGATCACGGTCATTTACACGTCCGTCATGCTGGATGGGGTTTCCCCAGAAGACTCTGAGCGCCTGCTCGTCCGCCCGCTGGAGGAAGAACTTCAGAACCTCGAAGGCGTCAAAGAGATGCGCGCCACCGCTTATCAGGGCGGCGCCAACGTGGTGCTGGAATTCGATGCCGGTGTCGGCGAGGAAGAAGCGCTCGCTGATGTGCGCGCTGCTGTCGACCGGGTCAAACCAGAGTTACCGGAAGAAGCGCTTGAACCTCAGATCAGCCAGGTCGATTTCACCCGCCGTCCGGTCCTGACAGTTGCGTTGTCGGGAGACCTGCCAGAGCGCACTTTGTTGAATTTGGCCCGTGGCCTGCGTGACGAAATCCGCCAAATCCCGTCTGTGCTCGATGCCACCATCTCTGGGGCGCGCGAAGAGCAAGTTGAGATCGTCATCGATCCTCTGCTGGTTGAGTACTACGGCTTGAACAAAGACGAATTGTTCCGTGTGTTCAGCCGCTCAAATCGCCTTGTTGCAGCAGGTAATCTCGACACGGGCAGCGGCCGCTTCGCCGTGACGGTACCTGGCCTGTTCGAGACAACCCAAGACATTTACAACGTGCCCGTCAAGTCGACGGAGTCGGCAGTAGTCACTTTGGGTGACATCGCCGAGATTCGCCGCACGTTCAAAGACCGGCAGACTTATGTGCGCATCAATGGCAAGCCAGCGGTCACCGTGGACGTCAGCCGGCGCCCAGAAGCCAACGTGGTGAACACCATCGCTGCAGCGCGGAAGGTTGTGGAGGCGCAAGAGCCGACGTGGCCTGAAGGATTAAACGTGCTCTATCCGGTCGACGACACGGAGAACATCGTGTCGCGGTTCGAGAGCCTGCAGAACAGCGTCATCATCGCGGTGTTCATCGTGATGGCAATCTGTATGGCCTTCCTCGGCCTGCGGTCCGGCCTTTTGGTTGGCGTGGCGATTCCTGGTTCCTTCCTCACGGGTATCCTGGTGCTCGCCATCATGGGAATCACACTCAATGCGCTAGCCCTGATCGGCCTTATTCTGTCCGTCGGAATTTTGGTGGATGGCGCGATCGTGGTGGTGGAAAAAGCCGAAAGCCTGCGCGAAGAGGGCGTTCCACCGCGTGAGGCTTACGTCAGATCCGCTCAGCGCATGGCCTGGCCCATCATATCATCGACCGCGACGACGCTGGTCGTGTTCATGCCGCTGCTGTTTTGGCCTGGCAACACCGGCGCGTTCTTTAAGTTCCTGCCGATCACGCTGATCAGCGTCCTGACGGCGGCCCTGGTGATGGCTTTGATCTTTGTCCCAGCTATCGGCGCGAGCCTCAAAGACCGTCCATCCAGCAGACCCTCACAAAGCCGCAAAAACGGTGCCATTGCGCAGTGGTATGGCCGGACCCTGAACCGCTGTGTCGATAACCCCGGCAAAGTGATCGCCGGAACCCTGGCCGCGCTGGTGATTATTCAGGTCGCCTATTCCAATTACGGGTCAGGCATCTATTTCTTCCCGCCGCAGGAGCCTGACTCGGCGACGCTTTCCATTCATGCACGTGGCAATTTGTCGGTTCAGGAGCAGGACCGCCTGATCCGGGAAGTTGAGAACCAAGTTCTCGGCCTGGACGGCATTAAGTTCATCTACGCGACGACCGGCCGCCCGCCCGGCGCTGGAGCGGACGCCCCGGCGCCCGACTTTATCGGCGACATTAAAGTTGAAATGCTGCCGTGGAGCGAGCGCCGCCCGGCTGCAGAAATTCTCGAAGAGATCGACCAGCGCGTAAGTCCGATTCCGGGGATTGAAGTGGTGATCAAAAAGGAAGGTCATGGCCCAACTGTGGGACAGGCCATTCAGATCGAAGTCGCCTCTAAGGACTCGACCGCCCTGACCAATACCGTTGAGTTGATCCGCCAGGGAATGGAAGAGGTTGGCGGCTTCACCAGCGAGTCCGACAACCGTCCCCTCCCCGGCATCGAATGGCAGCTGCAGGTCGATCGTGCCGAAGCCGCTAAATACAACGCCGACGTGACGGTGATCGGACAGTCGATCCAGTTGATCACCAACGGTCTCAAGTTGGCGGAATACCGCCCGGATGACAGCGAGGAAGAACTCGACATCGTCGTGCGTTATCCGGAAGACCAACGATCGATCCGTAGCCTGGACCAGGTACGTCTTGAAACCGGCCGTGATCCGGTGCCGATCAGCAACTTCGTTGAACGCGTGCCGGTGCAACAGGCCGGGGAAATTGCCCGTGTCGATGGTGTGCGCACCATGAAGATCGCCGGAGACCCCCAGCGCGGCTTTTTCTCTGGATTGCAAGTCGTGCGCCTGAAGCAGTGGCTCGCGGGACAAGACGTTCCGCAGAACGTGACCATTAACTTCAAGGGTGAACAGGCGGACTCAGAAGAAAGCAGTAGCTTCCTGAGCAACGCCTTTTTGCTGGCGCTGTTCATGATGGGCATCATTCTACTGGCCCAGTTCAACAGCTTTTATTCCGTGTTCGTGGTGTTGACCTCGGTGGTTCTGTCGACTGCGGGCGTCTTCCTAGGTCTTCTCGTCACCGGATCGAGCTTCAGCATCGTCATGACCGGTATCGGCACCATCGCGTTGGCGGGGATCGTCGTGAACAACAACATCGTTCTGATCGATACCTTCAACCGTCTCAACGACGGCACGCGGACCCTACGCCAGGCGGTCATCGAAACCGGCATGGACCGCTTCCGCCCTGTGCTGCTGACAACGGGAACAACAGTGCTGGGTTTGGTGCCGACGGCGATCCAGCTCAACATCGACTTCTTCAACCGTACCGTCAGCATTGGCGATCCGGTAACGGAGTGGTGGAGCTACATGTCTCAAGCCATCATTTACGGGCTGCTGTTCGCAACCGCCCTGACCCTCATCGTCACCCCTTGCATGCTGATGGCACGGGAAAAAGTGACGTTGTGGAAGGTGAAGCAGATCGACCGGATCAAGGCGCTCTTGGGACGCCGCGGCACAACGCCCGCCAGCGACAATGTTCCGCCGCTGCCGGCTGAGTAAGTTAGAACGTCCTAGTCGGCGACCACTCCATAGTTGACCGAGCGGGATTCGAGATCTTTCTGAAGGTCTCGAAGCACGCCGCACGCGAATAGGGCTTCCGCGACCAGAAACCCCGGCGCCATAAAAACTTGCACCAAGTTGTCGAACAGCGCTGGCCGCCGCCCCTCAAAGACGTGGCCAACGAACTGAATAATCCACCCACCGACAAAACACGCAGCCGTGATCATCCACATTTGGCCGCCGTCCCGCATCGCGATGTCATGAGCGAGCCACAGCAAAGGAATATGGACGACCGTGGCGACAACTCCGATGACCGGAACCGCAACAACATACAAAAGAAGGATGGCAGCAAGGAAAAGCGTTGCCAGGGTCACGGGCAATCCGCCAATAGACGCGATTGGAATCACGGACATGGCGATCAACAGGGACAGAACGATGAGCGGAACACCGACGAAATGTGTAGCGCAATTGCGGGGATCGCGATGATAGGCCGTGTACATCGCCATCTGCTCTCTAAACCAGTTGTGCATGAACTGACGCCTCCTGATCGATTCGAGACACCGCAAGACGTATGGGTGTACCCTTTGCCACCCAGCACCTTTGATCGACCCTCACGGCTCTTGTAGATGTCTTCAGGCTACACGCTTCTCGGCGCGGCTTCACACACTTTCCCGGCTTTTAAAGCCGCTTTCCCCTGGTATGGCGGAGATCTTCAGACGATCAAGAACAACTTGGTTTGGGGTGCTCCTAACTTTCCGCCCGAACGGCAGACCCGTGTGGCTTTGCCGGTCAACGACGGCAGTGGCGATGTCCTGCTTGGCCTGCTCGACCGCCCGGCCCAGCCAACCCATCTGCCTCTGTTGATCCTCATTCACGGGCTGACAGGGTGTGAGGGTAGCCGTAACATCATGATGTCGGCGGCGCACTTCGTTTCTCAAGGATTTACTGTGCTACGCCTCAACCTCCGTGGTGCAGGACCGTCCTTGGGGCACTGCACCGAGCATTACCATGCGGGGCGCAGCGAAGACATAGCCGCGGCGCTGACAGCGTTACCTGCCGAGTTGAAAAGCCAAGGTATCGTCATGGCCGGAGTCTCATTGGGAGGCAACGCGCTTCTAAAGCTCGCCGGTGAAGACTTTCACGGGCACGGCGTACTTGCAGTGGCCAGCGTGTGTGCGCCCATTGATCTGGAGGCTGGGCAGCGGCGCATCATGGCCGGACGTAATGCCTTGTATCACCGCTACCTGATACGCCGCATGAAAGCGGACGCCCTGACGGGTGCCCATGATAAAACAGCCATGGCAGAGGTATTGAAGGACGTCGAGACCGTGTTCGATTTCGATGATCGTGTCGTCGCCCCTCAGAACGGCTTCGACGGAGCGCTGGATTACTATGCGCAGTGCTCTGCCCAGAACGTTCTAGATGAGATCAAGGTGCCAGCGCTTCTGATTCATGCCGCAACGGACCCCTGGATTCCTCTGGAGATGTATACGGACCGTACCTGGAACGACTCCGGCCCGATTTCCGTCGCGATCGCAGACGACGGCGGGCATGTAGGGTTTCACAGCGCCGCCACATCGGCGCCTTGGCACAACGTATGCATTGCCTCTTTCTTCAGTTCCGCCGGAAGTCTTAGCGCTGAGTCCAGCGAACTCAATTAAGTCTTGGGCGAAAGAAAAAACGTGGAGTCGTCAAGCACATCGATTTTCCCGCCAAAGCCAAACTTTCTGAGTCGCCCTTCAACCTCTTGAAGGCTTGTTTGAAACTTGACGATCTGTTTCTGAGCGCGCTCGACCTGAGTCCAGGTAAACTGTGAAGAAATGTGTGGCGCGTCCTTGAGAATATCCGCGATCTCCCGAGCCGTATTCTTAGCGCCGTCTATCAGAAAGCTAGAAGATTGGGGTTCAAAATCCGCTATCGGTCCCGCGTCATCTCGTAGAAAAGGGACTATGGCATCTACGGCTTCATCCAGCGTTCGAACTGTATAGTTGTACTGATCGATCGTGAAATATTTCCCCCACTCGCGCAATGGATTGAGATTGAGTACCTTCGCGCCGAGTGCCGCCGCCTCGATGCCCGTTGTAGAATTGGCGTGTATGACGAGGCGTGCACTTCTCATCCAAGGAATGGCGGGGGTTCGATGCGCCACCTCTACGTTTGGAAACGCATCAATCCATGTCTGGGGGTTTTCGTTTGGGTGGGGCCGTATAACGACCCGCATTTGTGGGGCGAGCCAGCGAATAAGAGGAGAGATTAGTTCAATGGAAGCCTGCTCAGACTTCACCATAGACTCATATCGGTCTTTAGACACCTCAAGGGCCCCCAACGATGCCGACAGCGCTGTCTCGACACTGCCCCAGACACTATTGGTGATAGCCAGGCCGGTGTTGAACAAAACGTAGGGTTCACCTGGAATTGGCTCAGGATCAGCCATTGAGAGCAACTCAATACGGGGCGAGCCGGTAAGACGGAATTTACTGGCCTCAAAAACGTTCGTGAGCTGTTCGAAGTGCACCTCGGAATCGACCAAGAACCGATCGCAGAAAGTCGGCGCTTCCGCAGATATATTTGGCAGAGGGTCTTTTAAGGGCAAACCCTCGCAATCTGTCGCAATGACATAGTTACCGGTTTCCATAGCCCGCTTGCAGGCTTCAACTTGCATGTCATTCATGGTGGCCGAAACATAGCAACCAGGTATTGCCCGGCCCATGTTGCCGTTGATCCCCCAGAAATGACCGACCACAGTTGGCACACCGATATCGCACAAATAGCTGGCAATCAGCAGGCGATTATCAAGGTCCCGGCTGTACAACTCGCAAGACAAATAAGCGACTTTTTGAACCTTATCGGCGCGGTCTGCTGCTGCAAATAGTGCGGAACTTGGGACCGCAATACTTTCGAATTTGTCCCGGTACTTCTGGCGCCCCTCGTCGGCATTGCGCCATTTATCGCTGCCGCTGTTGCACCAAATGACAGCATCGTCGCGGTAGTCATAGTTGACCTGAGCTTCGTCCAAAACCTGGATATCGACGCCCATTTTCTGCCAGACAATATACAACGCCAATTGATCGATCTGCCATTTGAGGCCACCTCGTTTCCAGAAGTGAAAAATATAGTCGGCGACAGACCGAAAGTACGGCAACGCATCGGGTCCGGCGATGACGACACTTGCATTGCACTGATGCCATGGCTCCAATCGCGCCGGACGCAGCCGCATTCCGAGTGAGGTATCAGGTAAGGCAGAAATTTTTCCGTTGGCGATAGCATCGACATCAAGCAACACCAACGCCTGCGCACGTTTCTCCAACATTTGTGCCAGCCGGCAAAACCTGACGGAGTGGTAGTACTCGGCGTTTGCTTTCGGCTGCTCGACCGTAAGGCCAACCGGGCGGCCCAGAGTTTCGATGACGTGCTTCGCATAGGCAGGGTCTGCATCCATAAGATGCACGTGACTGGGCTCTTCGATGGATGCCAGCAATTTGGCTCCGAACCGCGAAAAATATCTGCCGTCGCAGGCGAGGTAAGCCAGTCTGCCATCGGGCGGTTCAAAAATTGTCTCGACTGGCGGCAGCTGATCCAGATCTTGCTCGGGGAGATCTTCGAGTGTGACACAGCCTCGCACTTTGTCTTGCCCGCGCCAGGCCTCTTCCATGGCGGCAAAATCTCGACGTAGGAAGGCGATCAAACCTGGATCTTCGGTTTCAGGCTCTACAAACCGAAAACCGATATCTGACTGATCGACACTATGGTATTTGGGAAGGCCAGCCTGCTCTCGTGCCGCGACTTCTCTCTCAAAACTGCTCATCTCTAATGCGGGGACACTTCCTGCGGGAAATCACAGTGCGGTGGACGTCGGGAACGCGTGAGACTAGCACCGGCACCGACAGAAGTCTTGCCTAAGATGGTAAGTGCAAAAACCGAATTGCATCCTAATTTTTAGTCAAGCGGCGCAGTCAGTAGCCCCTGACGCCACGTGCCTGGCTCCAGATTAGGGTCGTTGACGATACGCAGGGTCTTGAACAACGCAAACGACGTGCGTGCGGCCTCCGCCATGACCATTCCCACGTCCTCGCGCGAGATCACACCCGTCTCGATTTCGTTTTCCGCATAGAACCGAATGCCCTGTGTACCACCGGGGTAGTCGCGTAAGCCTCCAGGGCCGACGATTGTATACGGCACACCGCTACGGCGCAGGTAATGTTCCGACCTATTTTTCCACACCATGCCGCGGAACCGTCTAGCCAGTTCGGGGTCCTGGTCGACCCGGCCGGCGGAGAGGGAGGTGATCATCACCACTTGCTTAAGCTGATTGGTTTTGGCGAGGTCAATGAGATTGACGTTGCCGTTGTATTCCACGGCTTCCGGCGTGTTTTGGCCGGTAGTTTCGGTCGCGCCGAGTGCAGAAATCAACCGATCCACGCCAGTGTAGAGAGGCGATAACGAAGATGTATCACGCACATCGCCTCCGACCCACTCAACATCTTCACCAAACCGCTCACGCGCGCTGTCAGGATTGCGGGTTAGACCCCGCACCTGATGGCCGGAGCGCAGCAAGTCTTCGACGACAAACCGTCCGGTGCGCCCGGTCGCACCTGCGACCAAGATACGTTCGCCCGACTGCGCGGCAACACGGGACTGCCGCGCGGCACTGAAAGTGACGGCGGAGCCCAACAGGGCCCCGCCGAAAATACGTCGAGAAATCATTGGCCCGGCTTTATTCGCCTTGGCCCGGACGCAGCGGCGGAGCTTGCGCGGCATCCTTTTCAATACCGGCCCACTTTTCACGCCATTCATCGGGCTTCCCTTCGGGATCCCCAACGATTTCCACCGTCTTGCTGAGTGCTTCTTCTTTGCCGATGGCATCGACCAACACTTCTGCGACGTCATCGCGCTGGATAAAGCCAGAGCCCGTGCCACCGACACCCGTCAACTTGATGCCGATCTTGCCGCCCTCGTCGGTACCGAGTCCCCCGGGTTGAACGATGGTGTAGGGCAGATCACCATCGCGGAGGTAATCCTCGCCCAGCCACTTCCACATCTGAACATTGTCACAGAACTGGTTGAGGGGCTGATCACCAACACCTGCGGCGATGGCAGAGGTCAAAATAAACTGCTTCACACCGTAGTCTTTGGCAATACCAGCCATATTGACCACGCCTTGATAGTCGACATAGCGAGGCGAACGCGGACCGCCTGGATCGAAGCAGGATCCCCCAACGGTCGAAATGACATAATCCACGTCCTTCATGGCCGCGCGGATTTCATCAAGAATGCGCGCATCCATCTCGACCCACGTGAAGCCGTCTTCCGGATAGCGTTCCTTGGCGCGCTCTACGTTGGTCGTGGTTGCACGGACTTCATAACCTTCCTCAACCGCTTCCTTGACGGTTTCCCAGCCGGTTTGGCCGGTCCCACCGACAACGAGTACGAGATCGGCTGCAAGAGCCGACGCTGAGAATGAGACCGCAGCGACGGTCGATAGCATGAACGATTTCAACATAAAAATGTGAACTCCCCTGTTTGAGTGATTATGAGCGGATGGTTGAACGAAGCAGGTTATTCAGCGGCTGCCGGCTGCGGCACACCCCCTCCCTTTTCTTCGATTTCTGACTTGCGCTTTTCAGCCGCCTTGCCGAGCCAAATGGCCGTGCCGGCCCACGCGGCAGCAACGGCTGAGCCCACGAGGGCGATTTGGGCCAGACCAAACCCGGCAGAACGTAGACCGTTTTCAATCCAGATATTGACGAGATCAGCGCCGCGGTAGACCGACGTATCGATGACGTTTTTGGCTTTATACTTGCGATCGCGATCCACCACAGTCCACAGCATCTCTCGCCCGGGCCGGGTCAGCGCAAAGTTACCGGCACGGCGCACAACCTGTAGGGACAAGATCATCATCAGCACTGGGAAAGCGCTGAGCGCGAAGAACGCAAAGAACATGAACACAGGCATGCAAGCGAGTAGGAGAACAAGCCCCCACCGGCCCGCCAAGCGCGACGTGACAAAGAGCTGAGTAAAGATGGCGAGTGAATTGACGATACCGTCCACAATGGCGTTGACCGCATACCGTTCCTCGCGTGTATCGAATGCCGCCCGCACCAGGTCGACCTGGGCGACATAGAAGATTGTCGAAATAAATGTGTACAGACAGATAAACAGAGCGATCGCCATCAAGTACGGATCTTTGAACAGCGTCGAAAATCCTGACCACGAGGATCCACCCAGTTTTTCTTTGTCTTTACTGGTTTCGGTATGACCACCGTGTGTGTGGTTCGACAAATCGTAAATACAAACTAATGTGATTGAGAGAACAATGGCCGCGATCAGCAGCATGTTGTCGGCACCAAGCGAGTTAACCACCGCAGCAGTTGCTAAAGGACCGAGGGCTGCACCGGCGCTACCGCCGGCAGCTACAAATCCGAACAGGCGTTTTGATTGATCTTTGGTGTAGCGGTCGGCGAGGAAGCTCCAGAACACCGAGACGACGAACATGTTGAACACACTCAGCCAGACGTAATAGACGCAGGCGACAACCAGACTCACTTTGGTCTCCGCCATGACGATGGGCCAGGCATTCAGCACAGGTGCCGTCATCGTGTCTGGGCTGCCTAACGGATACGCGCCCATCAGCGCATAAAAAATGCCGATATTGAAAATGAAAAAGCCGTAAATCCACGGCAGGCAGGACGCGATCTTGTAACGCGACACCACCCAGCCGAACACCACAGCGGCTATGGTCGAGGCGACAAACGTGCCAGTCCATAGAAACTTCAAATCTTCGGACGCGACCTCAGAAGCCAGGGCATCGCGCAGCGGCCGCATGGTGTAGTAACTGGCCATGAGGCAGAACAGGTAGACGAACGAGACCAATACGGCCCGCAGCTCGTGGCTCTCGATTTGCGCCGTTCTCTTAAAGAAATTATCGATCGCTGAGGTCATGGGGCCGCCCTGGAAATTGGAAGTTATTGCCCAGGACTATAGCCAGAACAGCACCGGGGTTTCGAGCCCCTTTAGGCCGCAACCATCTCTCGGTCGCGGCCCTGTGAACAGCAGTTTTGTTAAAATATCCGCAGGGTCAGGCTTGCGCCTTCGCGGTACCCGACAGCTTGGCGAGGAGCCAGATTCCAAGCCAAACCACGGCTCCGATAAGGAACACCAGGGCGTACTCGACAGCGGGCACGCGCGGCACCTCAGCGATGTTTTCCATACCCCGGCCAACACCCGCGCCGTAGACCAAGCCGATGGCCCCGATGTAGGCCACAAGGAACGCCCAGCGCAGCCACTTCGATAAACCGAGGCCGTGCATCTGGGTGATGACAAACATCGCCAGGAACCCAAACATGAACTGACCCCAGCTGCCGTTGCCATGCATCAATGCCACCACTGTTCCGTGGACCACAACGAAGAATTCCAGAGTGAACGTCCAGTATTTATTCAAGTGTGCCCGGGTAAACATGAGGCTGCCCTGCAGCATGATCATGGTGGTGTAGAAGGTCCCCATAAGGTGGCCGACGCTGGTTTCCATCGGGTGATACCAGAAGGTGTAAATCACCGCCCACGAGAAGATATAGCCGTGATACTTGCGCATGGCCCGGCCCGGCTCGGTCAGCCAGCCAACCTTCTTGCCGAAGGCGATACCGCGGCGCTGATTCTCCATGATCAGCACCATGACGAGCAGCAGAATGACGGACCCCTGCGACGTCATGATGTGGGTATCTTGAGCGGTGCCGTCATACCACACGTGTGTTTGCGCCAGGTGCACCATCACGAACAGGGCGTTGGCGCCCATCGCCACGATGTTGATGGGATGAAGGCCCTTGGTATACGAGAGCTTTTTTTCTTGGGCGTAGTAGATCAGGCCCCAAATCGTAACCTGGTGCAAAATGTAGCCTGCCCACGCGGTCGCCCGGGTCCAGAAGGTCGGGTCGGGCAGTTTCCAATAGTAATGTGCGAAGCCAGTATCCGGCGCGAAGTCGACCTGGGGCATGAACGGCTTCAGCAGGTAGATCAGCGCAACGTAGCCGAAACAGAACGCCACGCCCGCCCACATCGCACCCGTGCTGTCGAGAGGGCTCTTGGGAGAGTCAGAGAGCTGATCGGGCGTGGTGTCAGTCATGGCCGTACATCCGCATGAGTTGGTGGATTTCTGATACTGGGTGGTATACCAGATTTACGGACTGAGATGCCGGACAAGATCAAAGCAAGACCCCAGTTTTTCGGGTATTGAGGCCATTTGCCCGCCGCGCAACCGACTGTTGGACAAACGGCCTCGCTTCTATAAAAATGCAAATCCAACTAAAGAGCCTGAGGGACGCCCTCGAGCTCTCATGGTATGAGGCTCTGCGAGATTCGTCGCCTCTTGGAAGATTAACCTTGAATGTCTCCCTCCGCATTACACAGCACTATGTTCCACCACTTGCGCGGGAACCGTTATCCGCCAGATCGGGTTGCGATCACCCAAGGTGCATTCGTCAGATTGATCAGGAACTGGCCGGAACAAAATATGATCTCGGCTGACGAATGGATGGAACCGGCGCGCGGAAGATGAGACTTCTCGTCAAAGAACTGTAAATTATACTGGGACGTAACATGGACATTTTGCTGCTCACAAAGCCCCACCACTGGGGAAAGCTGGCGGTCAATATCGCAAAGCACATTTTCGAGCGCGTTCATGTCGTATCTGGCATGCGAACCGATCCATTCCCTGAAGAGGCTATCAGTCAAACCGACGCTATGATTTCCTTTCTTGGGCCATGGATTGTTCCATCTGAGGTCCTCGAACGGCAGCGCCTCGCGATAAACTTCCACCCCGGCAACCGGCACTATCCTGGTATAGGGTGTTACAATTTTGCGCTCTACGACGAGGTAACGGAGTTTGGATGTGCGTGTCACCACATGGCAACCAAAGTTGATTCGGGTCCTATAATAGATGAGCGCAACTTCCCCATATCGCCAATGGACACAGTTGAGTCACTGCAACTCAAGGCCTTCGCGGCGATGCTAGGTCAGTTCCTCGACATATGCTCGGCAATTAGATCCGGCGAACAATTTGACAATGCATCGGGCGCTTGGACGCGGGAGCCTTACACACGCAAACAACTAGATGAATTGTCTGAAGTATCGCTGGACATGTCGGCGGAGGAATTCAAAAGGCGCATAAGAGCAACTTACTATCCCGGATTCGAACCGAAAATCGATATCGAGGGAATTAGTTTTGTGATGGAGTCATCCCACCGCGTGCCACTTCCGATGGACTTTTAGTATTGGCAACCGCGCCAATAAATTTTTGAAAGCGTGGCAAGCCGGTAAGGATGAAACTGGACGCTGGGTGATAGGGGTCATCGCGTTCGCGCGCTTTGCATGAAACAGTAAATCTCGTCGAGTGGGGCTCCAAATCCCATTTCTAATTGTGCAGAGATTTATGCCGCTTTGGATCGCACGTGTTTTATGCTGAACGGATTAGGAACTCTCACGGATCCATGAATTGCGACACGTTCCGCTTCCACGTTCGGCTGCCCGCGTCGATGGAACCCAAACACATTTCCAATGACCAGCGTGTTTGGTTTGCAGGTCATCTCCCGGGTCATTAACCCCAAGGATCCGATCTCATCTTCGCTTACACGCAGGCTACCTTCTTTATGGCCATACGTGCGCCATGCCTCATAGTCATCGGCTGCAGCGCGTATGGACTGATGATAGTGCCAGTCGATGAGTTGATCGGTTAGTTTGGCCGAGTACGGCACATATTCAAGGGCACCACTCTCCGGTAGCACTTCATTTGGAAAGTACCAGAACTTAAGTGCTGGAAAAAACACATCGCTATGAAAGACTTTCTGGACGTCGCCATCAGCCGGAGAATTCATGAGACGCTGCACAAAAGTCCGGGCGATGAATAGCTTGTTCGCAACGTCGTCGTTTTCGCGCGCCAAGCACTTCATGACGGGCTCATAGAACCGCTTCATCGTAGCTGTCGTGAAAGGATATTTCGCACGATCCAAGTTATAGATGGTATTTTTGCCGTCCAGCACCCGGTTGGACACCGGAAAGCCCACACATTCAGACGAAACGTTCTCTCGTTCTTGCTCCGAAAGAAAGTCCTCAATAACAACCAGCCCTTCATTGAGAAATGTGTTTTGCAGCGGACTGCCGGTCAAAGACAAAAAATTCACATAGTGCGCGAGAATGAGGCGCATCACATGGAGGCCGCGGACGTTAAACTCCTCATGGGTGAGAATTGGGTGGCGGGCAAAGATTTTCTCTGGCCCGAAAATCACATTGACCTCCGCCTGACTAAGCGGAATAGGGCTAAGGCCTTGAACGATCTGCCCCAGGACGCCGTACCAGTTTTCCAGAGACAGAGACTGCTCCAGCTTTCGGACTTTGTGCCTGTCTGATACGCCCAGAATCGCGTGTCTATCCAAAAAATCTGCGAGATAGGAAAACTGCACGTTTTTGCTCTTAGTTTGAGTTTTTGAGTTTCAAGACGCGATACCCTTTGAACTCACCAGTTTATGGTTAATTTCGATCTAGAATTTCGCTTTACTATATTAAAGTGCAAAAGATCAGAGTTTGACAACGAGGCGACATGAAAAGTTGCCGTCCGAATTCTGCTATCTTGGTCCCAGTCCCAAATTCGCCCCCCGGGTCTTGGTCTCGTGAGATTGATAAGATATGGCCGAAAAGACGAGTTCCGTTTCATCACTGGTCTATGAGTCTCTCAGTCCAGATCATGTGAGCAGTTCCCTGAAGTTGGAACTCGAACGATACGAAACGAGAAAGAAAAACACCGGCTTTCACGGCGACGCGTTTCTCATAAGTGCCTTTATGACAGCCATGCAGAACGCGACTCAGTTTGTAGAGAGTGGCACGCATCTCGCAGATACTTTGGAATTTATGGCGAGTTGTTTCCCGACAAAAAGGTGTTTTTCCTGCGAAATCGACCAAGCTAAATTCCAGGCGGCCCACAAGCGTTTGAGCGACAAAAACAATGTCGTCCTTGTACCGGAGGCCTCCCCTAATTTCTTAAAACTACTGAACACCTGCTTTCCAAGTTTTGTTCATTCTAAGACCTGCTTTTGGCTGGATGCGCATCTTGAGGGCGTGCCGCTTCCTATCCGTGAGGAACTGGCAATCATCACGTCTCACTTTAGCGACTATCAGATTTTCATTGATGACTTTTTGGTGCCTGGGCAGGCGCAGTTCGGGTTTGATAGCTATTCGGACGGAACATTGGAACTCTCTACTATTGAACCCCATTTGGCTCCAGGCACATATGGGGGCCTCTTCCCAAACTACGACCAGAAAACATCTCTACACCACCCCCTGCGGGGTTGGGTCTACCTCACCGACAACAAGTCGCTCGTCACGGAGATCAGTCGAGTCTTGGGTGGTAGAGTGGATCAGTTTGAAATTGTCCGGCGGTGAACATGGCTTTGCGTGTTCGCACCGAAAATCGACATTTTTTTGAGGATCGCTTTCTTGGATATCAATGTTAGAGGATCGCTGGGGACGCAGATATTCGAGCTGTTCACTGGGCTTGCGCACTGTATTGAGAACCATGTCCAGCCGGATCGAGTCTGCATCAATGTCTCCCAAGTGGCTGACCACGCTCGCATTGATTACCTGTCCGAGCTTTTCGATTTGGCGTTTCCAGTTCAGATCACCGAGGGATATAAAAAGGTTGGTTTTTGGTCGATTCCGAACGTCTTTCTTGTTCACAAACACAACGATTTTATTCAGTCCGAATATTGTAAGCTGAAGCCTCGCGACTGCTTGTCAGAACCCAAAGTTCTGCACCTGAGGGCAGGAGATCGTCAGACACTTTCCGACAGAGAATACCAGCTTGTTTCAGGGCATGAGGGAAACCCAGCGGTGCTGGCGTCACACCCGAACCTAGCGCACTCTCTATTTCCAAAAAACCTGTTGCTAGACAACGGAGGCGCAGTAGGAGATTGGCACGCGATACTCAAGAGCGAAGAAGTCGCCTGTAGTTTTTCCACCTTTCCCTTGGCAACACTCTTGTTCGATCCGTCCAAAACCATACGCATGTACTTTGGTCGCGCGTATGAATTTCAACCTGGCATACTGAAACCATTAAGCGCTATTGAGGAGGTCTATCCGAACGTCAGTTTCAGGGATGTGCATAGTTGCGAACAGATAGATCCCGCAGGTTCGCCGCCGGGCGCCCTTGGAACCGGATAAGAAACCGCTAGAAGCGTCCTGCCACGTAGGAGAAACACCCCGACTTCAGTGAGAGTAGAAAATGCCATTCGACCGAACAGGGCAGAGTGCCCAGTTTTGATCGGGAATGGCGACCCCGGCAGGACTCGAACCTGCAACCATCAGCTTAGAAGGCTGGTGCTCTATCCAGTTGAGCTACGGGGCCCCAGGGCCTGACGTGCGTGAGAGCACGCCCGTTGCGGCCGGGCCGGTCAGGCCATCACCCGGTTGTAGGCAAAGTTGGCGGCGTAGGATTTTCCACGCACGGCGCGTTCGCGCGGCTGCAGCACGGTATACGATAACCCCTTGCGTTTGGCGTAGGCGATCGCCTCTTCCTTGCTGGGAAACTTAAGCTTGAGCTGGCGAGTGGTGTCATGAGAGCCGGCCCAACCCATCAAACTATCGGCCCGCTGGCCGTCGCTGGGCTCGTAGTCCAGCACCCACTGGCGGGTCGACGAACGGCCCGACTGCATGGCCGACTTCGACGGCCGGTAAATCCGGACTCTCGCGCCTGTGTGCTCACTCATGGCCTTCTCCTCTGATGCCCGCACATTCTATCACGGCTGCTGACGCCGGGTCAGGGCCCGTCAGAGCCGCGGAGGAATGGTCGGGGAGACTGGATTCGAACCAGCGACCCTCTGCTCCCAAAGCAGATGCGCTACCAGGCTGCGCTACTCCCCGCGCGGTCCCGGATATCTACGGGCCAGCGCCCGGTTTGGCAAGCTTCACTATGGTCAAACCCCTGTATCTCAAGCCGTTGACCCCGGTTCACCGGGGCTGGCACAGTCAGTGCGGGAGACATGACTGGGGGAGAGGGATATGCGCCTGACCCGGCGGGAGATTCTGGCAGGCTCCGCCGCAGCGGCGGCCCTGGCGACAGCAGGCGGCACCTCATTGCCGGCGCACGCCGATGGACACGTTAGGACCTGGCGAGATTACGTCGCCGGCGGCTGGGGTCAGGTGCACCTGTGGCTGGCCGAGCCGGCGTCTGGACCCGGTGATAAGACACCCCTCGTCTGCCTGCACCAAAGCCCGACGTCCGGCGCCTATTACAAAGAGTTCCAAGCCGTGATGGCGGAAGACCGTCTGGTCATCTGCCCCGACACACCGGGCTACGGCGGCTCGACCGCGCCGGACTTTATTCCGTCGATGCAGGAATACGGCGCAGCGATGGTCGAGGCGATGACGAGCCTGGGCTACGGCCCGGGTAACCCCATCGACATCCTCGGTTTTCACACCGGCAACTTCGTGGCGATGGAGATGGCGCTGCAAAGCCCTGGCCTCATCCGCAAGATGGTGATGCCGGGCATCCCCTACTTCACGCCGGACGAACGGCCGATGCGGCGCGACATGTACGCCAACCCCCGGCCCTACTTCACCGATCCCAACTACTTCCGCGACCTGTATGCGCGCAGCGTGTTCAACAACGACAACGGCGTGGCCAAGGAGCGCCAGCTCGAGATGTTCACCGAACGCCTGCGTGCCGGTGTGAAGTCGCACTTCGGTTTCGTCTCGGTGTTCGACTACGAGCCGGAGGACAAGTTCGCAGCGCTGAAACATCCCGTGCTGCTGCCGATCCTCAATGAAACTTTAGCCGAACCGACACGCATGTCAGGAAAGATGATCGCCGACACGACCGTGGTCGAGATGCCCGACCAGACCGCTTTGGCCTGGTTCCTGGAGCCCGAGGCCATCGCCGCTGTCGTGCGCCCGTGGCTGGACGCCCGGACCTAAATCGGCATGAGCGGGCATAACCCGGGCTACCTCACCGCGCCCAACGGCGTGCAGGTCTGGCGGCATTATGTGAACAGCCGCTACGGCCAGACCCATGTGCTGTCGGCGCGCCCGGCCGATCCGGCGGCGACGGAACGGCCGCTGGTGTGCCTGCATCAAAGCCCGATGTCCGGCGACGTGTGGGCGGACTTCCTGCCGGCGATGGCCACCGACCGGGTGGTGCATTGCCCGGACACACCAGGCTTCGGCGCGTCGGACGGCCCGCCGCCCTCGGACATCAAAGGCAAACCGGACATTCGCGACCTCGGCCTCGGCATGGCGGACAGCTTCGCCAGCCTGGGCTTCAGTGAGGACGACCCGGCGGATGTGTTCGGCTTTCACACCGGCTCGATGGTGGCGACGGAACTCACCCTCGCCCGACCGGAACTGGTGCGCCGCATGGTCCTGTGCGGCTTCCCCTACTACGAAGCGGCAATGCGCCCGGTGATGGAGGAGCGCTTCGTCACGCCTTATGCCTTCCTGACCGATCCCGACTACGCCCCGGACATGTACGCGCGCATGGTGCTGAACGCCACCAACGACCTGACACCGGAGGAGCGCCTGGCGGCCTTCACCGACCGCATGCGCGCCGGGCCGCGCGGCCAGGAAGGCCCGGACGCGGTGTGGCGTTACGACGCCGACAAAGGCCTCAGCGCCCTCGCCGCGCTGAGCAAGCCGACCCTGTGGATCACCTTCAACGAAGTGCTGACCGAACCGGCCAAGGAGGCGCGGCGGCGCTTCTTCCCGGACAGCCAGCTGGCCGAACTGGAGCACCTGCCCATGGTCGGCTTCGCCGCCGGTCCGGAGGACGTGGCGGCGGCGCTGCGGCGCTTCCTAGACCGCTGAAAAATATCCCGGCCCTTTTGCGTGGAACGAGCCCATGCACGCCGCCCCAGCGGGCGGTGACAGGAGGTGGCGAAATCACCCTAATCTACTGATTTATAAAGAAATATAGGCCTGGCGCGGCCCTGCGTCGGGGTCAATTAGGTCAATGACCTATTTTACCTGTGCGGGGACCTATTCCTTGGCGACGTGGGTCCTCATCCGGTTGGTTTTGGTCAAGGACTCGCCAAATGTAAACTCACGAAACGTCGGTCTGATTCTCACAAGGTTTACGCCCATGTCCTCCTCCACCCTCGGTTTGAGTCCTGCTGTTCTGGAGTATCTGCGCAAAGTTGGCGTGCGCGAGAGCGCGGCGCTGAAAGACCTGCGCGAGGCGACGGCGACCGACCCGGCGGCGGGCAAGGTCAAAGGCATGCAGATCTCGCCGGAGCAAGGCCAGTTCATGGCGCTGCTGGTGGAACTGACGGGCGCGCGGCGCTACCTGGAGGTCGGCGTGTTCATCGGCTACAGCACCCTGGCGGTGGTGCAGGCCATGGGACCGGAAGGCCACGCGGTGGCGCTGGACGTGAGCGCAGAGTTCACCTCGGTCGCGCGGCAGCATTGGGAGCGCGCGGGCGTGGCGGAGCAGATCGACCTGCGCCTCGCTCCAGCGGCGGGCACGCTGAAGGCGATGACCAAGGCCGGTGAGGAGAACACCTTCGACTTCGCCTTCATCGACGCCGACAAAGGCAACTACCAAACCTATTACGAAGCCGCGCTAAAACTGGTGCGGCCCGGCGGGCTGATCGGCATCGACAACGTGCTGTGGGGCGGCAGCGTCGCCGACGACACCGACACCCGCGACGACACGGTGGCGATCAGGGAGTTAAACGCCACGCTGGCCGACGACGAGCGGGTGACCGTGAGTATGGTGCCGATTGGGGATGGGTTAACGTTGGTGCGGAAGAGATGAGGACGCCAGCTCCGTAACTTTCGCAACATTTCTCGGGGTCGCAGGCCCTTGGACCCTTCCTATGACTTCACCGTCTCGGGCGACGACGAGCACCACGGGTGCAGTCATGTCGGCTTGACTGATTTTTAGTGCCGACAAAAACTCATCTTCTTCAACGTAGAGAATGACAACACGTTCGCGCCGTGCTGTGTCGCCATACAAATCGCGATAAAGGTTGTTGACGGTAGAGCGCACAAGCGCTCCAGGGTTAGACGTTACAGGCGTGCTGTAGACCTGAATCTGTTCCGAACTTTGTCGCAAAGGCAACAGAGCGGCATCCCATACATCAGTAGCAGAAACTGTATTTCTATCGAATGCCAGCAGGAGAACATTGGATTGGGACGTGAAGTCGTCAGGAATAGTTATCTCGTTCCGGTTCAAAGTTTGAGCTTTGACGGACGGAAAAAAAACTTTCTGTTCCGCGTCTGCCTTTGCCGCAGCTTCAGCCTTCAGCTCCGCCCTTACCTCAGCTCTCAGGCGCTCCCTGACCTCTTCAGTCCTCGCAGGAGGCGATGAAGACATGCAACCTTTCATTATTGCTGTCTGGTCCAGGGCTTCATACTCACCCGTTAGGCGGGCATATTCAGACGCTTCTAGTCCGTCACCGTCCAAGAAAACGAGTGTGGGCCAAAACAGGAATAAACCAACCCCGGTCTGTAATTCGTCAGTCGATGCTTTTTGATCGAGCTGCCCGCCAAGCTGGCCGACCCGTGTGAGCAGTCGATTCATCTCCGTCTCAATTTGGTCGCACGAATAACTGTCGTATGTCAGAGGCGACACATATGTTGGGACGATTTCACGTGAGGAAGACGCGCAGCCAGATACGGCTATTAAAGCCCCCAAAATTGCAAACTTAGAAAAATTAACCTTCATCTCACTTGTCCCTGCATTCACTGCCTTATCGGCTATGATTTAGCATAATTTTCCTTATTGGGCTCCGCTCAACCGCATCACCCTACCCCCGCTGTCGTGTTCCAGCAGGATCAGCAGGGCGCCGTCGGGCGCGACTTCAACGTCACGCACGCGGGCGATGTCTTCGATAAGGGTTTCGCGGCCAACAACACGCGGTGAACCATCAGCCGCGTAGTCGATGTCGAAACGCATAAGGTCGGACGCACGCAGGGTGCCGACGATGAGGTCGCCCTGCCACTCTGGGAACATGGCACCGCGATAGACGATAAAGCTGGACACCGCCGGCGCGGGCGTGAGGTCCACCAGCGGCGGGGTCAGGTCAGCGGGGTCGAAGGTGATGCCGAGCTGTGCGGCGAAGGTCAGCGGCGTGCCGTCGTAATTGACGCCGTGGGAAACCAGCGGCCAGCCGTAGTTTTGTCCGGGCGTGAGGATGTTGATTTCATCGCCGCCGCGCGGGCCCATCTCCGTGCCCCACAGCAGACCGGTGACGGGATCGAACTCCAGCCCTTGCGGTGAGCGGTGACCCACGGTCCAGATGGTGGGTACGGCATCTGCGTCATTAGCGAAGGGATTGTCTGCGGGTACTGCGCCGTCGGCGCGCACGCGCATGATCTTGCCGTAGGGCTTGCCGAGGTCTTGCACGCCCTCCGGTTCGGTGGGCCCTTTCATGCCGACGGAGAAGAACACGTGTCCGTCGTCGTCAAAGGCGATGCGCCCACCGGCCGCGATTTCCGGCATAGCGGTGTAGGTGTCGACCGGGGCCTGCCAGATTGTCTCTTGATCAGTCCACGCGCCGTCGCGAATGCGCCCGCGCACCACTTTGTTCATGGAGACCGGCCAGCCGCTGGCCCGGCTGGCGGCATTGCAGCCGGAACAGCGGTCACCGTAGTGCAGATACACCCAGCCGGTGGCGGCGTAGTCGGGCGGGACGGCGACCTCCATCATCCAGCCGAGGCCCATCGGCTGGCCGCCGAGGTTGAAAGAGTCGTCATACACCGTTGGTGTGCCGGCAACGGGATCGGACACCGCCCCATCGGGTGAGATGATGCGCAGGCCGCGTTTCTTCTCGGTGACGAGGATGCGGCCATCGGGCAGCGGGGCGATGGAATACGGCAGCGGGTCCAATCCGTCAGCCATAGTGGTGAGCGTAAAGGTATGGGCAGCGCTGACTTGCGGCCCCTCAGGAATCTTCAGCGGAGCGGTGTAACGGAAATCACGGATCGACGTGCCCTGGCGCTGTTCGGCGATGAACAGGGCAAGCGCGTGAATTTGATCCTCGTCGAGCACGTCGGACCAGGCGGGCATGCCGCGTGCGGGAGAGCCCTCGGCCGTGCTTTTGGTCAGGGCGGCGAGGCTGTCGCCGTAGATGAGATCGACACCAACCAACGGCGTGCCTTGGGCCGCACCCTCAAGGGTTGATCCATGACAGACCGCGCATTCGGACTCATACAACGCCGCCACGGCATCAGCGGGTGCGGGAATGTTGAGAGAACGAAGATCGACGGCGGGGGCATCGGTATTTTGTGCAAGCGCGGCCCCCGCAAGCGTGCAGAGCAATGCGGTAAGGGTGAACGTCAATCCCCTCACCTGCGCGCCTAGTCCCCGAACATCTCGTGTGAGTCTTTTTTCGCGAACATTTCATGTTCGACACGATCGCCGGTTTCAATGCCGAGACGGTCGACCGTGCCTGCTGCCAGCTCCAGCACGGCGCGGACGCGCACCCGCGAGGGGATGGAGCGCTCTGAATGGGGAATGGTATTTTCGGCGATGGTCATGATCTCGCCGTCCTTGGCGATGAACAGCATGTCCAACGGGATGAAGGTGTTGCGCATCCACATGCTGACTTTGCGGTCGGTGCGGAAGTCGAACAGCATGCCACGGTCCGGCGCCAGCTCGGCGCGGTGCATCAGGCCCTTGGCACGGGTGCGGTCGTTCTCCGCCAGTTCGAACTGAAAGGCGTGGGTGGTGACGGTGCCGTCATCGGCGGTGACGACAATCGCCCCCGGCTGCAGCGGCAGGTGCTGGGCCTTGGCGGGATCGAACGGCTCGCGCGCGCGCGGCATTTGTGCGTCTGCCGGGAACGCAAAAACAAGGATCAGGGTGAACGTGGATATCGACTTAAGAATGTGAGTCATACCGCCAGCTTAGCTGGTTTTACGGCAAAATCGTGGGCATCTTTTGTTCGCACCCGCCACGCCCTGAATTTTCTGTCGAAAATTCACTATGTGGGTGCCTACATCCAAACAAAATCCACCAGCAGGTAGACCGCGAGCATGACAATCGCCCAAAACGCCATGCGGCCGGTTGGCATGGTGCGCGCAAGGATACCGCCCGGGCCGTGGCGGTGATGGATGGCGTTGATAAACAGGCGCGACGCACTGGTAAAGTCGTTGATGATGCTGTCGCGGGCCAGGCCGGCGTTGTGAACGAAGTTACCGACCACTTTGCGCCCCCACACGCGGTAGAGCCAATCCAGGTCCAGGGTCAGGCTGTTGACCAGCGCCCAGCCGTAATACTTGAGTACCAGGAAGAAGGCCGCACCCGAGAACAGCAACAGCTGGAACTGGGTGACGATGTGGTCCGGTGTGTAAGGTTCGTAAGCCTGATCGAAGGGCAGCAGTTGATAGAACGTCTGCGGTACCAGACCGATGAGAACACACAGGACGGCGAAGAAGATCATCGCAGCGCGCATGTGGATGGGCGGCTCAGGCGGGCGCTGACCGGAGTCCTTGCCGAAGAAGACGAAGTACTGGAGCTTGATGCCGACATCGAGGAACACACCTGCGGTCCCGGCGGCGAGCAGGAACCACACCCAGTACAAGCCTTCGCGGTAGGCCGCTTCCGAGAACATCGCCTTGGCAACAAAGCCCGAGGTGAACGGAAACGCCGAGATGGCCAGGCCGCCGATGATGCAGCAGATCGCCGTTAAGGGCATCGTTCGGAACAGCCCGCCGTATTCGGTGAAGCGGCGCTTGCCGGTGACGTAGAGCACCGAGCCGGTCGCCATGATCAGCACCGCCTTATAAATGATGTGGGCAAAGGCGTGGGCCACGGCGCCATTGATGGCCAGCTGGGTGCCGATCCCAATGGCGGTGACCATGAAGCCGACCTGATTGACAATCGAATAGCCGAGCATCTTGCGGGCGTTGTTTTCGCACAGCCCATAGAGGATGCCGTAGAAGATCATGAACAGGCCGATGAAGATGAGAATTTCCGCGCCGGGGAAGCCACGCGCCAGGGTGTACACGGCGGTCTTGGTGGTGAAGGCCGACAGGAACACCATGCCGGTGTAGCTGGCTTCCGGGTAGGAGTCCGGCACCCAGGCGGAGAACGGCGGCGCGCCGGTATTCAGCACAAAACCGGCGAGGATCAGCCAACGCGGCAGGGTGTCCGGCATCATGGCAACGAAATCGACGGACCCGGTGGCAGCCACCTCACCGGCAATGCCGGCCATCAGCACCACACCGCCGAGCAGGTGCACCATCATGTAGCGCATGCCCGCGGCGCGCGCCGTGGCGGTGCCGGCGGAGAAGATCACGGTGGATGAGGCCAGCGCCATCAGCTCCCAGAAGATGAACACTGTGATGAGGTCACCGGCGAACACCACGCCCAAGGAGAACGCGATGTAGATGTTGGCAGCGAACAGCTCGAGCACCTTCTCCTGCTTGAGCGCGTATAAGTTGCAGGCCAGCGCCATCAGCGCAAACACAGTGGCGAACAGGCGCGACAGGCGGTCGGTCTCGAACGGCTCCAACGTCCATTCCATATAGGGGATGGCCACGAGAACCACGTTGTCGGTGACGTTCCACACCAGGCCGAGCGAAATCAGTGGCGCGGCCAGCAGCACCACGCTGCGCGCCGTGCCGGACAGCTTGAGGATCAGCAGCGCCGCGATAAGCATCGGCAGCGCGGGATGGAGCAGAAGGCTACTCATCGTAGTAAGTATCCTTCCGCTTCATCACGAACTTCCATCCCTTCGCGATCGCGATAGAGATTAGTCCGACAGCCAACCCGTAGACGGCGTGAAAGCCAGTGGTACCGATCAACCCGCCGTGAGAGTGCGTGACGAAGAACTCCGCGACGACCAGTACCCCGAGAATGACGGCAAACACAGTCCACAAACGCTTGGGTGTAGCGGGATTGTCGAGCCAATGATTTGAGCCCGACGGGTTTGAAACCGAAGGATTTGAAGATTGATCGCTCATGGGAGCCCCACAAGAGCTTTGGCCAAAGACAGCGGCACGGACGGAAACAGGAACAGCGCCAAGGTACCGAGCGCCGTCAGACTGACGGCCACAACGATGGGCCACGGCGCCTCACCGTGCTCATGGGACGGCGGCACGTCCTCGTCCTTCAGGAAGGCGCGGTAAATGATAGGGACGAAGTACCCCGTATTCAGCAACGTACTCAGGAAAATAACGAACAAAACGAAGTAATCCTGGATGTCCATCGCTGCGGACAGGATGTACCACTTGCCCAAGAACCCGGCGGTGGGCGGCACGCCGATCATGCTCAGCGCACCGATGGTAAAGGCCGCCATGGTGAACGGCATGCGTTTGCCGATACCGTTGAGTTGGCTGATCTCGGTCTTATGGGCGGCGGTGTAGATCGACCCGGCGGCGAAGAACAGGGTGATCTTGCCAAAGGCATGGGCGGTGATGTGCATCGCCGCGCCGATGATCGCCAAAGGCGTCGCCATCGCGGCAGCCAACACCACGTAGGACAACTGACTGATGGTGGAGTACGCCAGCCGGCGTTTGAGGTTGTCCTGACTGATGGCGATGATCGAGGCCACCAGAACGGTGAACCCAGCGGCGTAAACCACCCAGCCGGTAACGCCGGAGCCCGAGAACATGTCGAGCCCGAAGACATAGACGATGATTTTGACGACGGAGAACACCCCGGCTTTCACGACGGCAACGGCATGCAGCAAGGCGCTGACCGGCGTCGGCGCGACCATCGCCGCGGGCAGCCAACGGTGCACCGGCATCACCGCGGCTTTACCGATGCCGTAGATGAACAACGCACCGAGGGCGAAGATCACCAGCGGACTTTCGTTGGCAGGAATGATGCCCCCGGCCGTGAAGTCCCCGGTCCCGGCCACATAGTAAGTGCCAATCACGGCGGGCAGCAGGAACACCACCGAGGTGGTGAGCAGAATGCCCAAATACATCCGCCCGCCGGCCTTGGCGTCGTCGTTGCCTTTGTGAGTCACCAGCGGATAGGTCGACAGGGTCAGCACTTCGTAGAACAGGAACAGCGTGAACAGGTTGCCGGCGAAGGCGATGCCCATGGTGCTGGCAATGGCGATGGCGAAACAGGTGTAGAAGATCGTCTGGTTTTTCTCGTTATTGCCGCGCATGTAGCCGACGGAATAGAGCGAGTTGATGATCCACAGGGTCGAGGCAATCATCGCGAAGATCATGCCCATGGGCTCGACCGCGAACTGCACCGTCAGACCGGGCAGAACGGCGAACCCGGCGGTGGCCGGCCGGGCGCCCTGCATCACCGAGGGCAGCATAATGAAGACGATAGAGAACAGCGTCGCGGCGGTGACGAAGGTATACGCCTCGCGCACGTTGGGTTTGGCGCCGCTGGAGGCGATAAAGAATGCGCCAACCGTGGGCACGAGAAGACTGGCGACGATGAGCAGCGACAGATCGGTCATCGCCCGCCTCCCGCCAACAGGGCGCTGACGGCATCCTGGGCGACGCCGACGGTAAAGCCGGTGTCAAAGCCAAGGTAGATGCACGCCAGGATGAACACCCATGAGGTCATGATCATGGCCTTGGGCGGATCGCTTAGCACTGGTGCACCGGCGGGGCGTTCGCGGAAGAACGCGATCTCGATCACCCGCCCCATGTAAACCAGCACAAGCAGGGAACTCAGCATCAACAGAATGACGAGCCACCACCAGCCATTCTCCAACGCACCGATGGCGAGGTACCATTTGGAGACAAAGCCGACGGTGCCGGGCACGCCCAGCATGCTGAATCCACCCAGAACGAAACCAAAGAAGGTCAGCGGCATTTGCCGCCCTGCCCCAGCCAAGTCCGATAACCGCACCGTGCCGATCTGCAGCGCGATGCCGCCGATCAGCATGAACAGCGCGCCCTTCATCACCGCATGGTTAAAGATGTGCACCAAGCTGCCGGTGAGGCCGGTGGCGTTGGCAATGGCAATCCCCAAGGTGATGTAGCCGATCTGCGCCACGCTGGAATAGGCCAGCATGCGCTTGACGTTTTCCTGGAAGATGGCCGTGAACGAACCGGCGAAGATCGCGGCGACCGAGAGCAGCAGAACCATCTCGGGAATGGGTGTCTGCTCAATGGCAAAGCCGAAGCCGAACACACTGTAGAGGTAGCGCATCAGCAGATAGATCGACACCTTGGTGGCGGTGGCGGCGAGGAAGGATGTCACCACCGATGGCGCGAAAGCGTATGCGTTCGGCAGCCACAGGTGCAGCGGGAACAATGCGACCTTGAGCGATAGGCCGACGACGATGAACGCCATGCCGGCGATGGCGGCGGGCGAGGCCAACTGCGGCGCCAGCTGGTCCGACATGTCGACGAGGTTCAGCGTGCCGGTCAACGTGAACAGCAAGCCGACGCCGATGACATACATGGTCGCGCCGACCGTCCCCATGATGAGGTATTGGAACGACGCGGCCAGCGCGCGGCGGTCGTGGCCGAGGGCGATCAGGGTGTACATGGCCAGCGACGAGATTTCCATGAACACAAAGGCGTTAAACGCGTCGCCGGTAATGACGATGCCCAGCAGCCCGCACAGGCACAGCAGGTACATGGCATAAAAATAGCCGCGCAGGTCTTCGCGGATTTCCGCCTTTACGCTCTGGCGGCCGTAAATAAGCACCGCCGTCGCAATCAGCGACACCAAGATCATCACATAGGCGCCGAGTTCATCGATGCGCAGTTCAATGCCGACCGGCGGCGCCCAACCGCCCATGGCATAGGACACCGGTCCGCCACTTTGCACATCGCCGAGAATAAAGACGCTGCCAACGAAGCTGATGAAGCACACGATGAGCGCAATCAGCCAGCACACGGTTTGATGGCGGATGATCGCGCAAATCGCGGACGCAATCAGCGGAACGGCAACGACAATGGCGGGAAACTGATCGAGCATCGGGCTAGGTCCAGTCCTCGCCCTGGTAGATGTCGTCTTCCTCGATCGAGCCGTACTCTTCGTTGATGCGTACGGTGATGGCAAGACCCAGCGCCAAAGTCGCCACACCGACAACGATGGCGGTGAGGATTAAGACGTGGGGAAGTGGGTTTGAGTACACCGTGAAGGCTTCATCGATAATCGGCGCCGTCCCGCCGATCACTTTGGCCGGTGAGACATACAGCAGATAGACCGACGTCTGGAAAATACCGAGGCCGACCAGCTTTTTGATCATGTTGGAGCGCGACACGATGATGTAGAGCCCGGCCATGATGAGGAACACGGTGATCCAGTGATTGACACCGCCAAGAACGAAAGCGAGTTCGTTGAGACCTTCCATCGCGCTTAGCGCCCCCGGCCCGCGAAGATGTAGAAGATCAACAGCATCGTTGACGCAACGGTGACCAAAACCCCGGCCTCAATCAGCAGAATACCAACATGCTGGCCGCTCGCTGGGTTCTGGCTGTTGATCGTGCCGTACTCAAGAAAGTTGCCGCCGAGCAGCCAGTTGACCACGCCGACCCCGGCGTAGATGAGCACCCCCAAAGGCACGCAGATTTCAAGCAAGGCAGTCGGCACAACTTTCTGCAACTGCTTGAGGCCGAAGATCAGACCGTAGAGAACGAACGCCGCCGCAACGATGACGCCGGCCTGGAACCCGCCGCCGGGACCGAAGTCGCCGTGGAACTGAACGTACAGTGCGAACAAGAACAGGAACGGGATCAACAGCTTGGAAACGACGCGGAGGATCAGATGCTGGGTCATGACGGCTTGTCCCCTTCTCCGTCCGCACTCTTGCGCCGGCGGCCGCGCAGCAGCATGAGGACGCCGATGCCGGCGGTGAAAATCACGGTGACTTCGCCCAGGGTGTCGTAGCCCCGGTAGCTGGCCAAAACGGACGTCACAACGTTGGGCACGGTCGTGTCCGGAATGGACCGCTCAAGGTACTGGGACCCGACCTCGCCCGCTTCGTTCATTGGCGAATTGGCCGCGCCGTAGCGGGGCAGATCCCACGTGCCATAGACCAGGGCCGCACCGGTGAGCAGCGCGAGCACCACTGGCAAAATGTTCGAATGCTTGGGCGTGCCTTCTTCGGTTTTGGTGAGATGCAGGGCTGAGAGCAGTAGGACGGTCGACACCCCTGCACCGACGGCGGCTTCGGTCATCCCGACATCGACACCGTCCATAGCGATCAGCAACGTCGCCATAATAAAGCTGTACGCGCCACTCAGGATAACGACCGCAAACAGGTTGCGCACGCCGATGATGCCGAGGGTGACGGCGGAGAGAAACAACAACAAAACCAGGTTGATGAGAAATTCCATACTCAGCCACCTGCCTTGGTGCGGTCTTCAGACAGCACCGGTTCGACGTCGCGGTGACGCATGGCGCGAGCGATGGCATGCGACGCCACCGGACTGGTGAAGAACACGAGTATCAGCACAATGCCGAGACGGGCTGTGGTCAGCGTCCAGCCGGACTGGACCATAAGTCCGAGCACGATCATGCCGACCCCAAGGGTGTCGATCACACTGGCGGCGTGAAGACGGGTATAAGCGTCGGGCATGCGCAGGAGACCCAGCGCGCCGATAACACAAAACAGCCCACCACCGGCAAGGAGAAACCAACTGACGACGTCGATTACGAGATCCATCAGCGCTCGACCTCATCTTCATGGCTGCCAAGGTCGCCGTAGCGGAAGAATTTCAGGATAGCGATGGTGCCAATCACGTTGAGCAGCGCGTAGGTGATGGCGAGATCGATGAACGCCGGACGGCCAAACACGTAGCCCATCACGGCGAGAATGAGCACCGACAACGTGCCGACGGAATTACCGGCGATGACCCGGTCGAAAACGGTCGGCCCTTTAAGCACGCGCACCAGCACCAGCCCAAGTGCCACCAGTAACGCCAACGCGGCGGCTGCGAACATCATGCTTCAGATCCTTCGAAGCGGCTGCAGCGCCGGTCCATTTCTCCGCCCGCCAAATCGGTCGCGTTTTCGCTGGTGATGGCATGGACGAGAATTTCGTTGCCTTCGACGTCGACGGAAATCGTGCCCGGCGTCAGCGTGATGGAATTAGCGTAGGTGACTTTGCCAACGTCGCTCTTTTGAGTTGCTGGCACGCGCAACAGAGTCGGACTGATCGGCAGCGACGGGTTGAGAATGATTTTGGAGACGTTAATTGCCGACAGGATTATCTGCCACACCAGCCACGGCCAATAGGTCATGGCCGACGGCGCGAGGTGGACCGGGTGGCCTTCCTTGTCGGCAACGTCCATGCGCTGCGCCAGTAGCGCGATCAAAATCGTGCAGATAACCCCAGCCGAAATGAGAAAGGTGGAGTATTGGCCGGACAGCGTTAGCCAAAACAGCAGCAGAACGACAATGGTGCTGATCAGTTGCCCCATTTTGAACGCCCGACCTCCCCCTGAACCAATCCCAAGCGCCTGACCCCGTCCCCTCAGGCTCAGACTTGACGGCTCCTAATACCCGATTACGGCGCCGGAGTGTGAAAAAACACACGCCAAGGCCATGGGTTTATTGAATTTTGGTAGCAGCGGGGCGGTGGGAAGGCAATGAAAAACCGCCGCGTGTCGAAACCAATTGACAGCGCACTCAGCCCTTAACTCGGCGGGGCGTCCAGCCTTTTACGTTCACGGGTTTTCCGGTGTGCGACCGCATCACCTTGGGCCGCAAAACCTGGTCTGGGGTGGGGACGTCGGATTGCCCGGCTCTAGACTTCCGCTTGGCGCCAGTCTGTCCGGTGGTCAGAGCCCGGACATAAAAGGCGACAATGCTGTCGAACGAAATCTCGGTCCCCTCGCCCGCTTCCTCAGCGTCTTGGACCGGCGGGTGATTTTTGATCGCGGCGTTGAGGCGTTCGACAGACTTGCTGCCGAACTGCCGCCACACACTGTCCAGCACATGCGCCTCTTCCTCTTCCAACGGCAGGGTATCGACCATCGGGCGGCCCCGCTCCATGGCTTTGAAGACCGTGGGTTCGACTGGGCCCTCTGGTCCGGCGACGAAGCAGGCGGGCATGAGCATGGCGCCGTGCCGCGCCGCAGCGTAATAGGCCTGGGCCAGAAACAGCAGCCGGTGCATCTTCTGCGGCTGGAGATATTCGCCCTCATCCAGCGCCCGGTCGAGCAGCCAGAACGCCACGTCGAAGCAAGAATCGACAGCGGGCTTGTGCATTCATAAACTCCCGGGCCTTGAGAGGACCCCGGCAAACAGCGCCGGGGCCCTGAACCTTACCGTCGCCCATGGCCCGCTATCAACCAAGACACAGCCGGGGAAGAGCCGCGCGCCGTGCAACCGCGATAACCGTGCTGCTGCTTGGCGCTCTTGCCGGCACGGGCATGGCCTTCCGCACCGACCTGCTTGCCGCCATAGTGACCAGCGCCTTGACCGACCTTGGGCTCGCTCCGGTGGAGATGACCGTCACCCAGACGGACCTGTCCGGATTCAAGATTGAGACGTTACGCGCTGGCGGCGGCCAGATCGCCGCCCGGGAAATCACCGGAGAATATTCACTGGCGTCGCTTTGGGACGGCCGGCTGCTCTCGCTATCGGTCGATGGACTCATGGTCCGCGCGGACTGGCGGGCCGAGGGTATTGATCTGGCAGGCCTACAAGATGTCGTCCTTGAACCGCAGGGGCCCGCAGCCATCGAGAGTCTGCGATTTCCGGTCGATGTCTTGACGGTTTCCGACGCCCGCGCGGTGATGTCCCATCCCGCGGGCCCAGTCACGTTGAGCGGCGGCGGCGTGTTGCGCAGCTTCTCAGGTGATTTTGACATCGATGGTCAAATTGGCGTTGAAGGGCCAGGCATAGAGGGAGCCCTCGAGACCCGCAGCACCTATAGCCCCCAAGACGTTTTGGCCTCTGACGTAAGCGGTCAAATACGCCTGGATGTCGCGGATTTTCGAATTCCGGGATCAGAGACCGCGCTGTCCGTTGCGGCGGATATGGCCTTCGCCGTCGCTCAGGGCCGTGCGGACATCATACTCAACCGCGATTTCAACATCTCCGGGCCGTGGCCAGACATACTGCCAGCCCTGCCAGACGCTACCCGCCGCGCGAGCGTGACACTTGCGCGCGCCGGGACAGACTTAAGCGTCTTTTCCATTGAGAAAGGTGCATCAGGCCTGCGTTTGACGACGGACCTTCAGGCGACTTGGGATACTCCTCTTGGAGGCGGTGAACTGGGCGTCGCGGGCTGGACGGCATTGGGCGCTAACGGTTTTCCGGAAGATTTCGCATTCCGCCGCCTCGCCGCCAAGCTTGACCAGACACCGACAGCCTTCGGGGTCATTTCCGGCGAAGTGACTGCAGATGCGATGCGCGGCCCAGTGGGACAGGCGGCGGGCAGTGTTGGGCTGACTCTTCAAGTAGCCGAAGGCCGCATACCGTCCGCAGATGGCCCAGGCGCGGAATTTGCCTCAGCGGAGCTAAAAGTCCGAGCCGATGCCGGACTGGACGGCCTGATGCTCACGCTGACCCCAGTGGAAATGACAGCGGAAGTGCGCGGCCTTTCCGGTTGGGGGGTGCACGCCGAAACCCCAGTGCGTGTCGCCCTCGATACCCAAGCGGAGCACCCTCAAACGATAACGATCCCCCTCACACCTGGTGTCGGTGCCATCTCCGCGCAGCTTGCCTTTACCGCGGCACCCACCACTGCCACCGTCGTAAATATAAATAGCTCACTATCTTTTGACCTTGAGATGCCGGTAATCATCACTGACGGGGCATGGGTTCTGGATCAAAACATCGCAGACATCCGTGTCTCAGCGCGTGACATAACGGCAAGCAGCGCTTTGGGCGTGCTTGATGGCCTATCTATCACCGCCCGGGCCGATCCCAATGGCATTACGGGTGACTATGTCGGGCGTGCCACACGGGCTGCTGCGCCGCGCCCGACGGCGCCCCGGCTGGCCATCCAAGGACAGTTTGAGTATGCCAATAATATCTTTTCAAATCAGTTGGATATAACCTCGCCCTCAGGTCGTTCCTTAGGACGGGTCGAGGGTGGCTATAACCTGGCCAATGGCTATGTGAGTGGCCGGCTGTCAACGGGGCGGCTCAGCTTCGGCGGAACCGGACTTGGCCCCAGTGACCTTAGGCCACTGGCCCTACCCTTCACTCCGGTCAGCGGCCAGGTCGCCATCGAGGCGGAGGTACAGATCGACGAAAATGATCGCCAGTCCGGCTCGCTTTTCGTCCAAGACCTTGAGGTCGAAAGTCCAGCGGGCCGGTTTGAGCAGATCAACACCGTTGTAACTCTCACATCCGTCTGGCCGCCCCAGTCAGAGCCCAATCAGACCGCCGCGATCGGGTTGCTGCAGGCCGGGGTACCGATCACCAACATGGTCACGTCGTTCGCGGTTTCACCTATGGCTGTGACCATGGATAGCCTGACCATGGAGTTCGCCAGCGGGACGATCCGGGGCGAGCCGATGCAGATCAATCTGGACAGCACAGACAGCTCCGGGACCTTCACGGTGACCGGCGTCAAAATGCCTGAGATCGCTCGCCTTTCGGGGCTCAAAGGTCTCGAAACCACGGGCACATTGTCCGGCACAGTGCCGGTCCGCATCAGCGGCGCGGACATCTACATCCTGGAGGGGACATTGAAGACCGAGAGCCCAGGTGTGATCAGCTTCCGTCCAGACGCCACGACACGCGCTGCCGCAGCCGGGCAAGGCGGCATGACACTGGCGATGGAAGCGCTGGAAAACTTTCAATATGACTCCATCGCCATGACTTTGACCGGGTCCCTCAACAAGGACCTGGAAGCAGCGATGGCGATCAAAGGCCGCAATCCGGATCTCTATGGCGGCTACCCGATCGATTTCAATTTGTCGCTCAGCGGGGAGCTCGCCAACGTGCTGCGCGATAGCTTGGCCGGCTACAGGGTGCCCGAAACCATCAAGCAGCAACTGCTGGAGTTTCCCGGGTCTCTGCCCCCCACTGGTTCGTCACAATAAGGTGAACAGGCTCAGCGACACGAAAGTTGCCATCCAGCCGCCATGCTTCCGCCGTATTGCGCGGCCGATACTTGCCGCTTGACGGATGCGACGGGCGAGCCAAACTGCGCAAACGATACGGCCAACAGGAGAAACGTGATGCCGAAGCCCTCCACACCACATGGCGACCATCAAGCACCGCCCCTCAGAGCGCTCAAGGCACTGGCGGTGGCTGCCGCTGCGGGGCTTGGTTTGGCAGCCTGTTCGCCAACACTGAAAGTGGAAGCGCCGGACAAACCCATCGTCATCAATTTGAATGTGAAAATTGAGCAGGAAGTCCGTATCCGGGTCGAACAAGGCGTGGAAGACCTGCTGAGCGAAAATCCGGATATCTTTTAAGGGCGCGGAAGGAGTGAGGACCATGACACACGAATTGAAACGCCGCAGCGCATTGCTCGCGATCAGCCTGTTCTTGACCTGCGCCGGATTGGTTTCACCGGCGATGGCGCTAACTCTGGACGAAGCCCGCACGCAAGGTCTGGTGGGCGAGCGGCCCGACGGGCTGGTGGGCGCTGTAAGTGCCAATGCCTCGACCGAAGTCGCGGCCTTGGTCGCGCAGATCAACGCAGCACGGCTGGACAGCTACCGGGCCTTGGCGGCACGGGATGGCGCGCCCCTGCCGGCAGTGCAGGCCATCGCCGGTGAAAAATTGCTGGAACGCGCCCGTCAAAGCGGCTGGTACACGATGGACGCCAACGGCAACTGGTCGCGCTGACGAGGGTGTGAGATCGTCTAAAACCTGTCCCGAAAAAGGGGAGAGCCGAACCCTAGAAGCGGGTGATACCCGCGTTTTTAGAAGCGGGTGATACCCGCGCTGGTCAACGCCTCGGGCGTGCCCATCAGAGCCTGGTTAAATTCGTATACGCGAATTTGCCTTTCCGCCTCGGCACCGGATTTGGAGCCCGGGCTGGTGCCATAGGCTTGTGACTGCGCCTGCATGATCGCCGTGCCGATTTCGCGGGTGACGAAGATGCCGCCAAAACGGACCGACCGGTCGCGGCGCTTCGGCAGATCTTGCTGTTCGTTATGATAGTCCTGCCACCGCTCGTCGTAGCGAACGGTCTGATCACCGGGACGGGCGCCGAGTGAATTTTCGAGCTGATCAATGTATTCGAACGACGTCGCGTTCCCCACGCGCGTCTGCGCCACCCGCGCGGTCGCGGGTGCCACTGTTGTCGATGATACAAGGGCCGTGCTCATGGTCTTTAGTTTTCAGGCGCAGAAGTGGTTTTTAGTTATACTTTGCCTCAACTCTTACTTATTGGTAAACGCGGTCAATTGTCAAGGAAAATAGGTACTGGCTGAATTAGGACAACCTTTATTTAAGTTAGGACAATCAAGCACTTAGCCCCCTTCGTTAAGTCCGCCATCTATTACCCGAAAGCCCCCTACTTTCCGCCCTACAGGCTCCTGAATTTCACCCGATAAAGCGGACTCCACAAGCTCGCCGATTGACCAAATATGGTCCGTCACACCCAGGGCCATAGCAGGTGTAATCCGGTGCGCTTCATGCACCCGGCAGAGGTTGTAGTGAGCGACATAGAGGCCGACCGCAGCCTTGTGGTTTTCCAGCTTCTTTGAGAACCCGTTGGTTAGGCGCGTGAAGCGCCGTTGCTGCATCCGCAGGGTTAGGTTCTGCCGTTCAACGAAAGACGTGCTGATGCGCCGTTTGTCGGGTTCTCCGGCTACTACCTGGCTCTCTACCGCTACTACATGCCCTGGCGAATACCGGCGGGACGCCTCATTCCCGCTTACTTTGGCGTAATGCTTTATAAGCTGGGCAAAGTCCGCGTCTGCGCCAAACGCCAGCTCGACAGCATCGACGTAAGGCGAGAACCCGTCGCTGGTGATCTGAGGCCGGTTCACGACCCGCTCACGCAGATCGGCGACGAAAGCCTGTGTCGCACCTGCCGAGCGCTTGCCCGTTAAATAGCTCACTATGGCCTTGTTAGTCGCGTCCAGGCCAATGAACGTGTACCAGTCGCCCTTATCGGTTTCGCCTAATTTGACGTTCTTCTGTTTCTTGCCGACGTAAGACCATATCTCGTCCAGTTCCAAGATCGGGACGTTGAGGTCACGCATCATGCCGTCATGTAGCTTCGCGCACCCCTCCCCGACACGGACGCCGAGGCGCATGATGGTGTCACGGTGGATGCCGGTGAGCCGTTGGACGGCCCGGATCGAGCACCCCTCAGTGAGAGCCGCAATGGCCTGAACCTGCTTTTCAATGGGTAGGATATTCATAGTCCGCTCCTGTGCTGGAGCGGGGATACGGCGAGCGCTATGGACGGAATCGCCCAAAAAGACTATATACTCAGTGGTAATCATCGCTTGGGGCCGCAATCCCCGAGTGTTTGAACCCAGGGTCAGGGGCTGCTCCAACAGTCGCCTGACCCACTCTAAGATGCCCCTCCGGGATTCGGACCCGGACCTCGTCGCCCGTAAATGCGCGCGTCCTACCGTTAGACCAAGGGGCAGGCAGAGAGCCAATTTCGGGGCCGTTCCAGCACCCCACTAAGGCAACGGAACGGCCCCTGTCTTTTTCCTCGCCCCGGATCGCTCGGCTGCGCAAAACGGGGCTCTTACTCTCCTCACGGCGGCGGTCTCCTTTACGTCTGACCAGCCCAACATAGTCGCTAACTCCGCCGAGTCAACAAGAAATGGAGTTTGCTGGATTAATTTTATCCGTTGACAATCCAGGGGGCGTGTGGAAGAAAAGCCTCACACTGGATGGAGGCTGAAATGGCCAAGAAACGAAGCCCTAATTACCCTGCAATTGATATTGACGACGCCATAGAGGCGATAAAGCCCGTCTGGGCAGAAGAAACTCGCAACAAGATGTCCCGCCTAGTGCTGGCTAAGCATCTTGGCTACAGCAGCTTGAATGGTCGTGCGCTTTCAAAAATTGGCGCAGTTCGGGCATATGGTCTTATTGACGGCTCTGGGGACGAGCTTCGTGTCAGCGATGACGCCATGATCTTGTTGGAGGCACCGTCAGGCGACCCAAAGCGCCAGCAGACCAAACTACAGTGCGCTCTCAAGCCGCCCCTTTTTAAGGACTTGCATGGGAAATTTGAATCGAAGCCTAGCGACGAAAATGTGCGATTTCAGCTGATTCAAGACGGCTTTACGCCAGAAGCTGCTGGTAAGGCGGTAAAAATATTTCTCGCCACGATGGACGTTGTTTCTGCTTGGGGAGAAGGATATAATCCCCACAGTCAAGACGAACAGCAATCAGAGGAAGGCGGTTCCGGGTCAGAAGAGCCGGGAAATCAAGGTTTTACGGGGGCTGTCAAGCCCCCCGCACCCGATCAAAAACCGCCTAAGCCAGGCATGAAGCAAGACATTTTTACCGTGGATGAAGGCGAGTTGGTTGTCCAGTGGCCTGCGGAGCTGTCCAAAAACAGCTTTGAGGACATCAAAGACTTTCTTGCGATCCTAGAACGGAAAATTCAGCGAACTGTCAATTCAGAGCCCGACGAAAAAGAATAATCCAAATTAGGCCACCCCTTGCCTCAAATTAGGACAATGGGGGCTAAAATAGGACAGGACCGGAAAATACCCTAAAAGGCGCTGAATTCTGCGCTTCTCCCAGGGTTGTGAAGACCGTAGACTATTCCCTGTATGACAGTGATCAATCTCATAGTCTGCCCGGATGGACGGACTCGGCTGCGGGCCGAATTCAGCGCCTCAGAGCTTCCGGCCGTGCGGCCTTCGGAATTAGAGGGGGCCTGGACCGCAGCCCGGCACGCGGCAGCCACTGGCCCAGTCCACATGGCCGACGATCCGGATGGCGTAATCTTCACCGATGGAGAGGGATCTGACGTATGCCTGGATTTCGACGACTATGACGCCTACTGCTGGGCCCTCGCCATCGACCGGATACATAGCTTGCATTCTATAATCGGTCTGGCCCTATGTTTCCGTATGCTGGCGCTCTATCAACTGCTGGAATCCAGCGCCTGGGCCCGCAGCCTCTTTAATCTCGACCGCCGCTCCGGGCTCAGGATCGACAAGAATCTGATTGTCGCCGCTGCATCGCTGCCGCTGACCGACGAGGGACGGTTCGACGCAGCGATGATGGAGCAGGAGGCCACCGCCTCCGCCCTGCCCTCACCGGCCTGACGCCCAATCAAAAAACCGCGCGGCAGACTGACCGTCAGGTCTGAAGGGCATAGGCAACGACAGCCCAGAGATAAATCACGCCGAAGAGCCCGAGCAGAGCCAGAGAGTCTTTGAGATAGCGTGTCGCGTCCATGAAATTATCCTCCCAAAAGTTCACTTTTTGTTCTTACTCGTGAAATAGAACATTTAGAGAACATATTGTCAAGCGGGGTTTTCGCTGAAATAACACCCCGGATTAATTAAGGCCGCAGGACACGCCGCTGCATGACGACGCCAAGCGCTTTGGGCTGGGACTCCCACCCGCACCGGTTTTCGGTCGCGCCGATGATGGCGTGGACTGACCGGCACGCCCGCTATTTCATGCGCCTCTTGAGCCGCCATGCGCGGCTTTACACAGAAATGGTGCCCCTCAACGGCCTGCTTCACGCCGGGCCGGAGAGGTTCCTTGGCCATAGCCCGCTCGAACACCCCCTCGCCCTACAGGTCGGCGGCGCTGACCCAGACGGCCTCGCCACAGCGGCGGCCATGGCTGAAGACTGGGGCTTCGATGAGATTAACCTGAATGTCGGTTGCCCCAGTGACCGGGTTTCCAGCGGCCATTTCGGTGCCTGCTTGATGGCGGAACCGGCGCTGGTGGCGGACTGCGTGTCAGCCATGCACACTGCGACCCGGCTGCCGGTGACGGTGAAATGCCGCATCGGTATCGACGACATGGACACCGGCGCGCCGCTCGACCGGTTTGTCGAGGGCATCGCCGCGGCGGGCTGCGCAACGGTCATCGTCCATGCCCGCAAAGCCTGGCTGAACGGCCTCAGCCCAAAGGAAAACCGGGAAATCCCTCCGCTCGACTACAATCGCGTTTACGACCTCAAGCGGGCCTTTCCTCAGCTGACCATCGTGATTAACGGTGGCATTACGTCTTTGGACGCCTGCCAGACCCATCTTGAACACGTCGATGGCGTAATGCTGGGCCGGGCCGCCTATGAACTTCCCTATCTGCTGGCCGACGTCGACCGCGCCCTGTTCGACGACGACCAAACCGAGCCGCTGACCCGGCACCAAGCAGTAGAGACCTTCGCCGCCTATTGCGCGGAGGAACAACAGCGGGGCACACCGCTACATCACATGACCGGCCATATCCTGGGTCTGTTTCATGGTTGCCCTGGCGCGCGCGCCTGGCGGCGGTTTCTCAGCACGGAGGCTGTGAAGGCCGGAGCCTCCGCCGATATCCTGATTCGGTCCTTAGACTTCGTGACGCCCGAGCGCGCAGCGGCTTAAGTCCATATTCTCTTAAAAGTTGATTATTTGTCCTGCGCCCGGTTTACTCGGGTAAGTCCCTGGGTTAACTCGGGGGAAAGGCATCACCGATTAGGGTGGATGTCTAAACATTCGGGGTTACTGTCGGTTTTTCCGGCTTCGGCATCGCGTGCCTGGGGGGGCGAAAGGGTAGTTAACATGTCGGCGGAGCGCTACGCGGTTTACTTTGTGCCGCCCCACGACAGTGCGCTCGCAGCGTTCGGCCGGTCATGGCTGGGCTGTGACGTGGAAACCGGCGAAACCGTCGCGCAGAACGACTTTGACGGTATATCTCCGGCCCGGTTAACGGCACTCACTGCCGGGCCGCGCCTGTACGGTTTTCACGGAACAATAAAACCGCCGTTCTACCTGGCGCCAACCGTCACGGTTGATGGTCTCCTCACCGCCGCACGCATATGCGCGGCGAGTTCCACCCCCGTCGATATTCCGCCACTAGAACTAGCGACCATCGGTAAGTTCATCGCGCTATCGCCAGTCAAGTCGTCCCTCAAACTGGAAGGGTTGGCGACCAACTTTGTCCGGGCCCTGGAAGGCTTCCGCCGGCATCAAACTGTAAAAGAGGCCGCACGGTACCGGCAAGACAAGCTGACAGTGCACCAGGAACAGATGGTCGATCACTGGGGCTATCCCTTCGTCCTTGAAGAATTCCGTTTTCATATGAGCCTGACGGAGCGCATCGACAGCGATCAAGAGCGGGCCGAGATTTTCGCCGCAGCCTACAAAGCGAGCGGAGACCTGCTGGGGCTGTCGGTTCCAGTAAAAGAGGTCGCGGTCTGCCTGCAAGCCAACCCGCGGGAAATGATGCGGGTGATCGAACGCATTCCCCTGGGCCGCAATCCATCCTAATACTACCCAGGCCCGGAACCGCGTGGCCGACCGCCAGGGCCGGGCGCGCCGACCCAACGCCGTGATGGACGCCATGCCGTGAAGGTTCCCGTTGTCTCGACGCTGCTATCCCGCCTGAAAGGAGCACTCGGTCCCGCCGAGGGCGATGTTTCCTCTCGCGTCCGGTCACCGCGCGACGTGCTGGAAGATGATGAACTGAGCATGACATTTGCGACATTGCTCGACGACCGCGAAAGCAAATCCTATGGCACGGTGCAAATTCTGACCCTGTCCCAGTTCCGCCAGGACCTTGGCGACATTTGGGACAGTTACGAGAAAAACATCCTGTTGATCGCCGAAACCACAGTGGATCGCATGCTCGGCAGGTCGCAGACGGCGATCCGCGAAGATGACGAAACCTGGCTGCTGGTCACACCGGACCTAACCCCGGGTGAAGCCGAACGGTTCGCTGAACGCATTGCATCGGTGATCGGCGAAAAACTCATCGGCGCACGTTTTGAAGCGACGGCGTCAGCGAGCTCTGATGCAGACGCAACACCGCTGACCGGCCCGCTGGATATCACCCAGGCCGTTCAAGCCGACGGCACAATCAACCGGTCGTCGATCTCGCAGGCCCTTTCGAATGCCCAAGCCGTGATCGCCGCGCGTGCGAAAGCCAAGCGGCAAGAAGAGGAGAAAGCTGAGACCGGTGAGCAGGATGTTAAGCCGGCAGATCCGCCGGCAGAGTTTGTCTCCGCCGAACCGGGACTCAAAATTCAGTATTGGCCCGCGTGGTCGGCGGACTCTCAGTCGATCGATACGTTCTTTTGCCGTCCCGTGAGCCCAGCAGGCGGCGATCCCTTCAGGCGCGAAGACCCGCGGCAGATTGCGGCGAACGCGGTCGCCATAGCCCGCGGCTGCGCTGTGACGCTGAACGGTATGATCAAGGACAGTGTTCGGGCCAAGCTGGTCGCTCCCATTCCATATGCCGCGCTGATGTCGTCCGCCCAGCGTTCGATTCTGCAGGCGTTTGAAAAACTGCACGAGAGCCATCGCTTTCTCTATCTGCGTTTGGAAATCGTCGATGTACCCGCGGTTGTGACCCTGCCGACTCTTCTCACGGCACGACAGGTGCTTGAGCCATTGGCACGCGACATCGGTATCCTGACCGACCTCGGCACGCCCAACCGCGTGGTCCTCTCCGCCAGCAAAGTCATGATCGGGGCCGACGCCGACGCCAGTTCAGGGGACGTCCTTACCGACCTGGAAGCATTTCACACTGCCTGTCAGGGCAGACCCACTTACGTTGTCGGTCTGTCCTCCCCCCAAGAAGTCAAAACCGCTGTATACGCCGGATTCAACGAGGTCGGGGGGAGCGCGGTTAAGCCGCCTTTGACGAAACGGCCAGAGGGAACCACACCAATGCTGCGGGATAAATTGCTATCTGGTGAAAGCTGAGTAGCTAAAACGCGCCGTGGTCCTTAAGGACCTTCTCGACATTCTCGCCCATCATGATGCTGTAGCGGATATCGAATTCCTTTTTGAGCGACGCCATCGCTTCGTCGACAATAGACGGCCAAATCTCTTTCGGAATGGCAACCACACCATCGTCGTCGGCGAAAATATAGTCGCCGTTGTTGATGGTCACATCGCCGATCTGGATGGGGCGGTTCATCGCCGCGACCGTGCCTTCGTATTTGATGTCGTGACTGTAAATACCCTTGGCGAAGACCGAAAACTCGAGATCATTCAACGCCCGCGAGTCACGGGTATAGCTGTCGACCACCGCACCTACTGCGCCGGAACGAATGGCGATGTTGGCGTTGAGATCACCGAAATAGGCGGCGTCCGAGACTTCACTTTGCACGACGATAACGTCTCCCGGGCGGACGAAATCGTATGTGCCGAGCGCATCGTAAATGCCGTGCCAGTCGTCACCCTTGCGCAGGCGCTTCAGTTCGAGGGTCTTGGCCACACCCAGCACGGACCGGCCACTGACCCGCTGGAAACCAGGCGGCAGCAACGTCTTAATTTTGCGGTCTTTGGAAATATCGGCCAGCAAGGACGAATACAGGTGCGGCCGGATGGCATCGAGATTGGCGTTGTGGACGGCGCGGTAGCCGGCACAAATACGTTCGGCCAACGCCAGATCGTCGGGCCAGTTGAGGTCGACTGCCTCTTCTTCCGTCAGTTCAAACAGTATGGGCTTGGCGCCGAATCTTTTCTCAGGCGGCTTTCCGTCTTTCGCTTTGACGATGTAAAGCCCCATGGACTCGATCACCGTCTCGGCAAGGTCAACGGAGTTTGGAATACGCCCCTCGCCATAGGCCGGACGACCGTTTTCCCAGCAATATTGTTTTTTCTTCTCTACAGCGACAAGAGAGTCGGCGGACGAGTCCTCTTTCAAGGCATTCAGCGCGCGGGTTAAGGTTTCCGCAGTGATGAACGGGCTGGTGCACAGGCACTGCACGTAGACATCGGCTTTGACCTGCCGGCATTCATTGGCGAAGAGTTCGTGACCGTCGGTCTTGTTCGACGCCAACGTCGGATCGCGCTCAAGGACTTTGATGTCGAGATCGGACGCCAGATCGATCAGATCCCGCGATTCCGTATCAAGATACACTTCATCGATATCGGCACACTCAAGCAGCTGGCGCAGCTTGCGCTTGAACAGATGTTCGCCGTCCAGGATCACCGTATTCTTGTTGGCGATCCGGTCGCTTTGCCCTTTAGCCGGAACAAAGGCCACCACCTTCATGGCGCCCTCCCTCACATTCACACACGTCTCTCAGTGTAACCTTATTCGGGCGACGTTAAGAAAACGTTGTGGCAAGCGTAATTCCCTGATTTTGTAGCGTTTTCGTGTGCGATTTGACCGCAGGAGCACCCCGGCATATGAGCCAGGCCGACCTAGAGCCCATCTATCTGAAAGACTACGCACCTCCGGCCTTTCTGGCGGATACGGCCGAACTGACCTTTGACCTTGATCCGGCAAAGACACGGGTGGTGTCGCGGGTGGCCTACCGGCGCAATCCTGCGGCGACTGTCCGACAGAGTGAAATCGTTCTCAATGGCGAGCACATGGACCTGGTGTCCGTCGCGCTGGACGGCGCCTCTCTGACGCAAGACGCCTACGACGTCACAGACGACGCCCTCTGTATTCCTGATGTGCCAGACAGTTTTATCTTGGAAATTGAGACAGCGTTTTCGCCGCAAGACAACAAGGCGCTGGAAGGTCTTTACGTCTCCAGCGGACGGTTCTGCACCCAGTGCGAACCTGAAGGCTTTCGCCGGATCACGTATTTTCTCGACCGGCCGGACGTGCTTTCCACGTTTACCGTTAAACTTATTGCCAACGCCAAGACCTATCCGCAGCTGTTGTCGAATGGCAATTTGCGCGACGCCGGTCCGCTGGATGACGGGCGGCACTATGCGATGTGGGAGGACCCCTTCCCCAAGCCCTGTTATCTGTTCGCCCTCGTCGCTGGTGACCTTGCAAGATTACATCAAGAGTTTGCGACGCGGTCCGGCAAGACTGTGGACGTCAACATGTTTGTCGAGCATGGCAAAGAGGCGCAGGCGGAATACGCAATGGACTGCCTGCTCCGCGCAATGACATGGGACGAGGACGTCTACGGCCTGGAATACGACCTCGACGAGTTCAACGTTGTCGCGGTGTCTGACTTCAATATGGGCGCGATGGAGAACAAGTCGCTCAATATCTTTAACGACAAACTGCTGCTGGCCGATCCTGACACGGCGACCGATGATGACTACGCCCGGATCGAATCTGTGGTCGCCCACGAATATTTCCATAACTGGACAGGTAACCGGGTGACCTGCCGCGACTGGTTTCAGCTCAGCCTGAAAGAAGGGTTAACCGTGTTCCGGGATCAGCAGTTTTCCGAGGATGCCCGGTCAGCCGCAGTGCAGCGCATCGGCGATGTGGGCCGGCTGCGCATGTGGCAGTTTCCCGAAGATGCGGGCCCCCTCGCCCATCCGGTGCGGCCGGAGAGCTATGCCGAGATCAACAACTTCTACACCCACACAGTCTATGAAAAAGGTGCGGAAGTGGTCCGCATGGTTCACGCCCTGCTCGGGGCAGACACCTTCCGGCGCGGTATGGATGTCTATTTCGAACGCCACGATGGCCAGGCCGTAACGTGTGAGGACTTCGTTGCCGCGATGGAGGCTGCGTCAGGCACCGACCTCTCCCAGTTCATGCTGTGGTACAGGCAAGCAGGCACGCCGAAGCTCAAAGCTGACTACATCTTCGATTCTGAGTCGGGCTGTCTACGGCTGACAATTGATCAGTCGCTTGATCCGACGCCGGGTCAGGATGCCAAATCCCCGATGCATATCCCGTTGACCGTCGGCGTGGTCGACCGGTCTTTAGGTGCGGTGAAATCCCGAATCCGTGGCGATAATGGTGAGCCAGAGCTAACCCATACGATTTCGCTGACCGAGACCCGTACGACCGTGGAGCTGGAGGGCATCGACAGCGCGGCTGCCGCGCCTTCGCTGAACCGCGGCTTCTCCGCACCGGTCAACGTGGATATCGATCTCAGCGCGGAAGACTTGGCAGCGACCGCCACCCATGATCCGGACGCCTATGCGAAGTGGAATGCGCGTCAGGAATTGGCGCTTAGAGTTTTGGTGGGGGATATCGAAGGGCAGGATACAACACACGAACGAGGTCTGCTGATCAGCGGCATGCGCGCGACTTTAGAAGCACCCGGTGACGACTTGGAGCAAGCCGCGGCATTGCAGGTTCTGCCGTCGGGCCCGATGCTCGAACAGCGCCTCGAGACCATCAATCCGCTCGTTGTGCATCAGGCGCGCACATCATTGCGGCATGATGTCGCGACAGAGCTGACGGGCGTGTATGCCAGCCTGTATGACAGGCTAACATCAGACGCGGCGTTTTCGCCTGATCCAGCATCAGTGGGACGCCGGGCATTGCGGAACGCCGCGCTGTTTAACCTGGCGGTTGGCTCGAGCGACGGTGCGGAAATCGCCTACCGGCAATTTCGAGAGGCCAGCAACATGACGGACCGCTGGGCCGCATTGGAAGCCTTGAACCATACAGATGCGCCAGAGCGGCAACTCGCCTTAGATGAGTTTCACAACCGGTTCAAAGACAATGCGTTGGTGCTTGATAAGTGGCTGACGATGGAAGCCGCGCATCCACGGGCGGAGACACTCGACCGCGTCCGAAGCCTATTGGATCATGCGAGCTACGACAGCCGTAACCCAAACAGAATCCGCGCATTGCTCGCCACGTTTGCGTTCGGGAACGCGGTCAGTTTTCATCAGGAAAGTGGGGAGGGATATAAATTTATTGCGGACCGGATTCTTGAAATCGACGGATTTAATCCGCAATCAGCCGCGCGCCTGGCGGGGGCTTTTCAGCAGTGGGCGCGGTATGGGGATGGTTTTAAGGACCGTATGAAACAGGCTCTGCAGAGCATCGCTTCGGCGGGGCGCCTGTCACAGGATGTGAAGGAAATCGTTGTAAAATCGCTCGACCAGTAGAGAGGCCGCGGTCAGGCGTCAAATCGCTGGGCGAGCGCCGGCACGTAAGACGGCGTTCGGACAGTTATCGAGATATGCTTCCCCTCCGCCTGACTCAGCAGGTCCGACATATCCCGGCAGTAGGACCAATACTCTTCTTCATAGTTGCGTTGCCAGAAACCACTGTGAACACGATGGGTCACGGCCATTTTACTCATGTAGTCATCTTCACCGGCATGGGACCACGGCTTTGTCGCCTCGGCGAAGGACATACCGTCACAACCGTAGATGTCGATGTTTTTTGAGATGGTGCAGACCACAGGCAGGACCAACATAGTGAATATGTTGGCGGTGGCCGCGGTGAGATACTCGGTACGGAGATCCAGATTGAATTCGGCACGGCGGTCATTGCCGATGCCGATGATGCGGTCATGACAGGACTCAGGTGTGACCATCCGGAAGTACGGCACGTAGCCAAGCTGTGTGAAGAGAACACGGGAGGGGTCTTCCAGAGCGTGCCCAAGGTCGCGCCGGAACTGCCCGGCGTAAAGGGAGACGCCGCAGTGCTGAACCGGATCGCCGCAGAACAACAATTCGGGCTTTAAATAGTCGAGCGCTTTTTGATCGCCGAGGGTGGAATTGCAAATCGCGGTAACTGAATCACCGAGATCTTCTTGGTGTTCGACCGCTTGGCCGAGCGAAGGCCCATTGCCAAAAGCGCTAATCTTGCGTCCCTGCCAGCGGTTCGCAAACCGGCAAAAAGTTTGGTAAGAATTTTCAACCAGCGCTGAGAGTTCTTCCTGACTCCATAAGGAGTAGGCAAAGCGAATGGTCTCAAGGGTTTCCTGCTGCCGCCGCTGAGGGTCAACAAGGACCGCTTCCGCTTTACTGTCACGCGCAATACGTTGCGCCTTGCCCACAACCGCACCATCACCCGTGTTCCATACCAGAACCCCGGACAAATTTTCGTTACTTGAAACATCGGCGGCAGTGATTTCGAACTTACCCCGAAACAGTTCTGTGAACTTTGCAATATCCGGATCGAAATCTGGGGTTAAGTGCGCGGTCGCATCGGAGAGAATCGCATCAATGTCGAGGGACGTCCGGTCAGCTCCATCGTACGGCAGAATGATCCGGTCGAGACGATCGGCCATGGGCGCAAAATGCCACACAGTCCGGAACAGCTGATCGAGCATGGACCGGGTGTCGGCGAACGCTGGATAGAACAAAAGAGTCCCCATACCCTTATGTAACAGAGGCCCTCCCCCCAGTTCGACACAAAAACTTATCCGAGGTGTGGCTATCTCCCTGGCATCAGCACCAAGGCATCACAGGGATTTGAACCGCGCCACCAATTGGGGACGTTTCAGGCTTTAAACCATACCGCGTTTTGTGCAGTAATTCGGGCGTCGCGTTCATCCGCACCAAAAAAGGACAGGAAGATGACACTTATGAGACGCTCATTTCTGTGCGCCGCTGCCGTCGCAGCCGCACTCACCGGTTCGCAAGCTTTTGCGGACGGCCACATGGATTCCACGGATATGCGCTTACGCGCTGCCATCACCGGCGACCACCGCGACGAAGCAAAGGTCGCGCGTGACACGTATCGCAACCCGTATGAAACGCTGAAGTTTTTCGGGCTTGAGGAGGACATGACCGTTCTTGAGATTTTCGCTCAAGGGGGTTGGTATGCAGAGATTATTGCTCCGGTCGTAGCAGGCACCGGAAAGTACTACGCGGCATTGCCAGACCCGAATGTCAGTGAACGTTCGCAAGGTATGACCGACAGATTTGTGGCGATGTTGGACTCGAATCGCGATCTCTATGGCGACGCCGAGGTCACAGCTATCGGACCCAATGCGACCCAACCGATCGAGCCGGGAACAGCTGATTTGGTTTTGACGTTCCGCAATCTCCACAACTGGATGAGCCAAGACAACGTCGATACCATGATCGAGATCATGTACAACTCCGCCAAGCCCGGCGGGTACCTGGGTATTGTCGAACACCGGGGCAACCCGATGGTTGAGCAGGACCCGAAAGCACGCTCGGGTTATGTCAACGAGGGTTACACGATCAAGTTGTTCGAGGACGCCGGCTGGCAATTGGTCGCGTCGTCAGACGTCAACAACAATCCGATGGATGACAAAGACTATGAAGGCCGCGTGTGGCGTTTGCCGCCGACGCTGCGGTATTTCGGACGTGAAGGGTTCCCCAACTTGGAAGGTGAAGACCGCCGTAAAAGTTTGGCAATCGGCGAGAGCGATCGTTATACGCTCCTCTTTGTCAAACCAGCCGAATAAAAATAACTCGCGTTTGTCCCCTCGCCCTCTGGGCGGGGGGATTTTTTATGCCGTGATACAGATATGACCATTCAACGCTCCTACATCGACAGTAAGTTTGGGCATCTCCACATTCGGCGCGCCGGTCCGGAGCGAAATGAAGACATTAAGCGTCCGCCGCTGGTGTGCTTCCATCAGAGCCCGCAATCAGGCCGTGTCTTCACGGAAGTGCTGAAGGGCCTGAGCGTCGACCGGATCGTATACGCGCCCGACACGCCGGGGTTTGGTGAGTCGGACCCGCCGGAAGAATTTCCGGAGATCGGTGACTTCGCCGACGCGATGGAGTCTTTGATCAAAGCTGAAGAACTAAGCGAATTCGATATTTTGGGATACCACACGGGCGCGCTGGTGGGGACCGAACTCGCGGTCCGTCACCCGGACCGCGTGCGACGGCTGGTGCTCATCGGTCTGCCCGTGCTGAAGCAAGAAGAGATCGATGCTTTTTTTGCACAGCCATGGCCCGTGCCGATGGAGGAAGACGGGTCGCACATAACCGCGGAATGGGAGCGCTCGGTGAAGTGGGCCGGACCGGGTATGACATTGCCGCTGATTCAGCGCGGCTTCGTCGACAAACTAAAAGCGGGCGACCGGGCTTTTTGGGGCGGGCGTGCGGCGATGCTGTATCCGCTCGCCGAGAAGCTTCCGCAAATCAAACATCCGATTCTCGCCATCGGGCCCAAGGACGACCTTTGGGATATCTCGCCGCGTTCAGAATCCTTACTGCAAAACGGCACCTTCGAACGCTGGCCAGATCATGGCTTCGGTTTATTCGATGTTGCCGGCCCAGCCATCCTGGACAAAATCCGGTCCCATCTAGACACGTAGTGCGCCCGAATTTCCGGGGCTATTGATCCAACCTCTGAAGCGCAAACCTGAGCGCTTCCTGGGGCGACATCCCCTCACCCAACGCCTCAGAGTAAGGCGCAAACATATCCGAGGCGATTTGCTCGAATACCGTCTCCGGAATGCCGTGTTCGAGAGCCACCTGCTTGGCGGCATGAAGCCCAACATTAAAGGCCTGGGAGGCGTCAGCGCCGGTGGCTTGCGCCTGCATGAACGCCGTATAGAGCGCCTCTTCCACTGGATCGTCTGACGGCTCAGGCGCTTGTTCCTGTGCGGCGGCAGACTCTTCTGGGTGCTGCGGCGCCTGTTCGGGTCCGTCTTCAAAATCGCTCATATCGTCCTCCCCCGACCTTAGCAGAGTCCGCACAAATGCTCGTTCTTCCGCCAGTCAATGCACGATCATAGGTGATTTTGTTGGCGCTGTCGCCGTTTGCGAGTAAAACACCTAACCCCTACCCAATCAGCTCACGAGCCCGTTCATGCCTGACGACGCCCAGCGCCTCAACACCATTCCGGTCCGCAATCCGAGAACGGGAGAAATCGACTATCACGTCACTCCGCCAACCCGTGACGAAGTCGTGGCGGAATGCCGGGCTTTACGTGATGCGCAAAAGGACTGGGCGGCCGCGCCTTTAGCGGATCGGATGGGGGTGATGTTGAAGTGGGCTGACGCCGTGGAAGCGCGGCGCGATCAGATCGTCAAGGCGGAAGCCGCAGACACCGGCCGCTGGCGAATCAGCAGCGAAAGTCCTGACGCTGTCATATGGGGTATCCGAGGTTGGTGCGAGCGGGCCGAACGGATCATCAACGATGCTCTGGATGTCGGCACATCCTCGACAATGCCGGATGTAGCCTTGACGCAGCAGTTGGTGCCATACCCGCTTCTCGGGGTTATCAGCCCATGGAATTTTCCCCTGATGCTTAGTTCGATCGATGCCATTCCGGCGTTGATCGCGGGGTCTGCGGCGATCATTAAGCCGAGCGAAGTCACCCCACGCTTTATCGAACCAATTAAAGAGTCCATCGCCGACGTGCCGGAGTTGGATAGGGTTCTGACCTACGTCGCCGGCGGCGGGGAGACCGGCCAAAACATCATCGATCAAGTCGATATCGTATGCTTTACAGGGTCGGTTCCCACCGGCCGAAAAGTGGCCGAAGCATGCGCCCGCAATTTCATTCCGGCATTCTTGGAATTGGGCGGGAAAGATCCTGTTGTCGTAACCAAGTCGGCCGATATTGAGCGCGCCACTGACGCCGTTTTGCGCGGCTCGGTGCATGCGACCGGGCAAATCTGTTTTTCGATTGAGCGGGTTTACGTGGATGAAGCGATCCACGATGCGTTTGTGGACCGTCTTGTCGAGAAAACGAACGAGCTGTCTTTGAACGACAAGGACATCCACACCGGGCACGTCGGTCCGCTCATCTTCGACAAACAAGCGGGAATCATCGATGGCCAGCTAGATGACGCCGTCGCCAAAGGCGCACAGATACGCACGGGTGGAAAGTCTGAGGATATCAATGGCGGGAAATATGTGCGCCCGACCGTCGTCACGGGTGTCAATCACGACATGACGTTGATGCGGGACGAGACGTTTGGGCCTGTGATGCCGGTTATGAAGTTCAAATCAGTCGGCGAAGCTGTGGAACTCGCGAACGATACAGAGTTTGGACTCTCTGCAGCGGTCATCGCAGGCGATGCCGCCGAGGCGAAAGAAATTGGAGCGCAGATCAATGCGGGCGGTGTGAGTTTGATGGATACGACCTTAACAACGTCGATCCTAAGGGACGCGGAGAAGAACTCGTTCAATTTATCGGGAATGGGCGGGTCACGGATGGGCGATGCCTCTATCTTACGTTTCTTCCGCAAGAAGGCGTTGATGGCCAATCCCAACGCGCCGGTGCGCATTCAGGACCTGCACGAAATTTAACCCCTAGGCTTATCGCGATAAAAGCGTGATCAGACTTGATGTGTCAAACCGTCCGCCACCGTTAGCCTGGACCTGTTTGTAATAACCATCAACCAGTTCTGTCACGGGAATGGCGACATCGAGATTACGGGCCTGATCCAAACATATCCCTAGGTCCTTGCGCATCCAGTCGACCGCAAAACCAAAATCGAACTCGCCGGCCAGCATGGTTTCTGCCCGGTTTTCCATCTGCCAGGATTGGGCGGCCCCTTTTGAAATCACATCGAGAACGAGATCCATATCCAGACCAGCGGCGCGCCCGAAGTTTAAGGCCTCGGATAGGCTTTGAACCAAACCGGCAATGCAAATCTGGTTGACCATCTTCGCCATCTGCCCACTGCCGGGACCGCCGATAAGCTTGCAGGTCTTTGCATAGGTGGCCAGAACAGGCTGCACCTGTCGGAACGTGTTTTCAGCACCACCGCACATCACCGAAAGAGCACCGTTTTTGGCACCGCTCTCACCCCCCGAAACTGGCGCGTCAACAAAACCGACACCCTTTTCATCTGCCTCTGCGTCAAGCCGCCGGGCCAAATGGGCAGACGTGGTAGTGTGATCGACGATAGCCGCGCCTGCTCCGAGACCTGCGAGAACGCCCTCCGGGCCGAGCAAGACGCTTTCGACATCGCTGTCGTTGCCGACACAGGTCAGAACGACTTCCGCGTCCTTTGCAGCGTCGCGGGGAGTGGATGCAGGCTCGCCGCTAAACTCCTGGCACCAGCGCTGTGCCTTCTCCGGCGACCTGTTGTAGACGGTCACCGAAAAACCGGCACTGGCGATATGACTCGCCATCGGAAACCCCATCACTCCTAACCCTATGAATCCGACCTTCATGAGATCTCACCTGCCCTTCCTCACCCACTCCCAACCACGCGTTGGACAACACTCAGCCAACAATAGGCGGCATAGGGGCTGACGGGAAATAGTCTATCCAACCATATGAAATGAAAGCGGAACCATGGGTGACTTTGCGGGCAATGATATTCAAAAGGAAACGCACGCGTTCCTGGAACGCGACCACCAGCTCTTCATCGGCGGAGAGTGGGTGAAGAGCGCCAGTGGCGAAACCATTGACGTGGTTGACCCGGCCACAGAAAGGTCAATCGCGACCGTTCAGGCCGGAGGCGCAGCGGATATAGACCAAGCTGTCAATGCTGCACGTATAGCGTTTGAAAGCAACGAATGGTCCGATATGTCGCCGTCAACGCATGTGGACCTGTTGCTGCGTCTTGCTGACCTCATCCAACGCGATGCGTCGATCATTACAGAGCTCGAGATTCTCGACAACGGCATGCCTCTCAACCCCGGCGGCGCGATGGCGGCTCCACTTGCGGTGAGGCTCTTTCGCTACTACGCAGGATGGGTTGATAAGATTGGAGGCGCGTCTCTGCCGGTCGAGGCGCCGCGCACCGGCCGCAAAGCGACCGCCTTTACACGCAAGGAACCAGTCGGTGTCGCGGGACAGATCACGCCGTGGAACTATCCGCTCGGCATGATCGCGATGAAGCTAGGCCCGGCGTTGGCGGCGGGATGTACAGTCGTACTTAAACCGGCCGAACAGACACCCCTATCCGCTCTGTACATTGCCGGCCTGATTCAGGAGGCAGGTTTCCCCCCTGGCGCCGTGAACCTCGTGCCTGGCTACGGAGAGACCGCAGGGGCAGCCTTAGCCAATCACAATGGCGTCGACAAAGTGGCCTTCACCGGGTCGACAGAAGTGGGCAAGTCAATCGTCAGGTCTGCAACTGGCAACTTGAAGAAGGTGTCATTGGAACTGGGGGGAAAATCGCCCTTCGTCGTCTTCGCCGATGCCGATATTGCCGTCGCCGCTCAGATGGCCGCATTCTCATCTTTTTTCCTTCAGGGCCAGAACTGTATGTGCAGCTCGCGGATTTTCGTTCAAGAACCTGTATACGCAGAGTTTGTTGACGCATTGTCCGGGATCGCCGCCGGCATGAAGATCGGTCATGGCTTGAGCCCCGAGACGCAAATTGGGCCTCTCATTTCTCAGCAGCAGCGCACCAGGGTTTTGGATTTGATCGCCTCTGGCAAAGCGGAAGGCGCCGAGGTGACATCGGGTGGGAACACGGCGGATGGTCTCGGGTATTTCCTGCAACCTACTGTGTTCGCGGAGACCAATCAGAACATGAAAATCGCGCGCGAGGAAATCTTTGGACCCGTAACATGTGTCCAAAAGTTCAAAGATATCGAGGAAGCGATCAGTCTGGCGAACGCGACGGACTATGGTTTGGTGGGAAGTGTGTGGACCGAAGATCTCCACACGGCGCATATGATGACGTCAGCGATTAAGGCGGGAACCGTCGGCGTCAACAACCACGGTTTGGCTGACATTACCCTTCCTTTTGGTGGGTACAAGCAATCGGGGTGGGGACGTGAATTCGGCCTTGAAGGCCTGGAACTCTACCTTCAAACCAAGACCGTGTCTGTGCACTACTGACGCTTAGCAAGGAAGGGCGGCAATAACGTGAAGGTGTTTTTGAAACGATTGGCTCTCGTCGTGGCGATCATTTTCGTTGTCGCCGCCGGATCAATTGTCTCTTTTCTAGTCCGCGGCGGTGCCTTTAATGAAGCGTCATCAGTCGCGCCAGGCAAATGCGTGCCTCTTCCGTTGGGCATCGGAAGCGCAGAGGATGTCGAGCCTGACTACGAAGCTGGCGAAGTCTTTCTCTCGGTCCTAGATCGCCGCGGAATCGTCGAAGGCCGACCGGTAAGAGGGACAGTATTAAGAGTGTCATGGGCTGGCCAACAACCAATCATCGGACCTGCCCTGGAATACGTCCCCGAGAAATTCAGACCTCATGGCATGAGTCTGGTCGTCAATCCCGACGGCTCACGTACGCTCTTTGTGATTAACCATGCCTCGCCGCTGGGTGAAGCCATCGAGGTTTTTGAAAGACAACCGGGGCAAGATCTCTTTGCCCACGTCGCCAGTCTGTCAGACGAGGCGCTGGTCGAACCGAATGACATCGTCGGTATAGGACCGCGGCAATTCTATGTGGCCAATGACTCCGGCGCCTCAAACAATCTGGAACAAGCAGCAGAAATGCTATACGCCGTCGGACTCTCTCCTTTGACGTGGTTCGACGGACAAGCGTTCTCTATCCCTGTTGACGACCTCAAGTCATCGGGAGGAATTAACGTCAACCTGTCAAAACGACAGCTCTACGTCAGTGAAACGATGGGAAAATCCATTCGCGTCTATAAATTGGATGAAGCCGGAAAGGTCTCGGGGCTTCATTCAATGATTGCCCTGGATGCTGCACCAGACAATATTTCTGTCTCACCTGATGGAACGCTGTGGGTTGCCAACCATTTAAACACATTGGCCCTGGTCAGGCATTTTGCAGACCCTGGCTCGATAGCGCCTACCCAAGTGCAGACAATAAAGGCGTTGGGAGATCGTTGGGATGAGGCGCGGACGATATTTGAAAGCGCTGGAGATGCAATATCCGCTGGTAGTGTCGCTGTCCCGATAGGCAACAAGCTTGTAATTGGCTCAATTACAGAGCCCAAAGTCTTAGTGTGCGACTTGCCCGATTAACCGCGAGAAGAATTGGACCCTACAGATGAAAGCCCTAACCATTTTCTTGAACTCGGCTGTGGTTATCCTACTTCTAGTGGTCGGATTGGCCACCTCGTTCATTTGGTATTATCGGGATATTCCACAAGACGTCTTGCTTGCGAAGTACGGGAATGAGTCATCACGGTTCTTGAATATCGATGGCGTGCGCTTTCACTACAAGATTGACGGCCCAGAGAACGCGCCGACAGTCGTGCTTCTACACGCCCACTGGGCAAGCCTCATCATGTGGGATGATTGGGTGACAGAATTGGAAGACCGGTATCAAGTCGTCCGGTTTGACATGGCAGGACATGGATTAACGGGTGTCGATGAAACTGGAGACTATACTCTTGAGCGTGGCGTACGCCTGATGGAACTGCTGTTTGATCAACTCGGACTTCAAGAGTTTGACTTGATCGGCACATCCCTTGGAGGCACGCACGCTATTCACTACACAGTTAAAAACCCGGACAAAATCAAGCGGTTAGTGCTTCTCAATCCTGGAGCATTGAACGCCGGTGTACGTGGCCGCTCGGCGGCACGCGCCCTGCCCTGGTGGATCGATATTCTCTCGGTGATTACGCCAAAGAGTTTCTTTCAGTTTATGCTGGAAGGAGGTTTTGGCAATCCAGAGTCCGTTCCCGACGACATTGTCACGCGGTGGCATGAACTGCAGCTAAACGACGGTCAGCGCCCGGCCGAATTGACGCGAACCCGTCAGTACGTCTCAGGAGATATCGTAGGTCTAATCAAGTCCGTTCCCGTTCCGACATTTGTTATGTGGGGCCGGGAGAATCCTGTCGTGACGGTTGACCAGGCGTATGAATTTATTTCGTTGCTGGAATCCGCACCGGACCGTCAGTTGGCGATATATCCGGGACTGGGACATATGGCGGTATTGGAGGACGGCGAAAAGACAGCCATTGACATCCGTGCCTACTTAGACGGGACGCGGGTCTTTGAGGATCACAAAACGGAAATGTAGTTAACTAGCCGTCGAGAGTCAGCGTGTCACAATATTGGTTTGCTCGTTTTAACTCTTGGCAAATGTCTTGCGCTCTGGATTGAGTTGAAACGGGTCCGGCCATTAAGCGAAAAAACGTGCCGCGCTGACCGCCTAGATTAACACTTCGTACAACAGAACTCAGACCACCGAGTTGGCTGGAAAATTTTGATTGTAACTCCGCCCATCCGCTTTCTGCGGCTTGACGCGAACGGTACGACGCAAGGTGGACCGCAATGTTCGATGCGGGGGCAGCGGGAGAATCAGCCGCTTCCTCGGCCGGCATGTTCATCACAGCATTTATGGCGTCTTCATCGGGAATTTCGCCTGACATCAGGTAGCTGTCGATCGCCGCTCGCTCCCGGTCAAATTCCGATTGTGAAATAACACCCTCTGCCCGCATCCGCTCCAAAGTGCCGACACGTCGCGCCGCTTCCAGGATATTCGTCGGGAACGGCTCAGCCGGCGCACGCGCGGCGGGTCGTACCGGCAGAATCGCGTCTAAGATCATACCACGCTCAATGGCATGCTGACGCGGCGTGATAGCCCGCATTTCCAAAGAACGTTTTAGCGCCTGTAGCCGCGAGGAAATAGCGTCAGGACTTGGTACTGGCCTCGTCAATCCTGTGCCCGGTGCAGGGCTTGTATAGGGCAACACGGCACCAATATTTGCATTACGCCTTTCATCATTCTCTTGCTGAGTGATCAACCCCTCGGACAAAAGGCGCTGCATAATTTCAAAACGGCGTAATACGTTCCGCTGCTCCGGTGAGAGTTGTTGCTGCAGCAGGAAATCACCTGACGGTGGCAACTGTCCGGGTGTAAGACTCGCCGGGATGAACTCTCGGCCGCGAACAGCGCCACCCTGCTGCCGGGTTACGGAGGGAGAGGTTGAGATCGGGGCCATTTCAGTATCTTGGACCGCCGCCGCATTCTGCGCGCTCAACATTTGTGCCGGTTGTGGGCTAGAAGCGGTAATCCCCTGCGACGACATGATTTCAGACGATTGAATGGCTGGCTCGAGAGGTAGTGGCAGGCTATCCTGGCCAGGCGCAGGCACGAGCATCATGGGTCTTGCATTGGTCACGCCGGAGGTTGAGGCCATCTCATTCGGTGATGCGTTCACGGCCGCTAAGGGCGGCGGCGCGTCGATCGGGTCTGCCACTGCCTGCTGACCGTAGATGTCGCGCACGTCGGCGGTCGCAGAGAACGTCTCAGCAGATTGAAAACTTGAAATGGTGGACTGAGACGAACCAAAAGACTGGTTGCCCGCGCCTATCGAGCTGCTCGAGGCGCTCTGTGAGGATACCTGGCCGGTTCCACGCTGACCGATCTGGCCAGAGAGTTGACTGACACCTGCACAGCCCGATAGCACCAAGGCTAAAGCTGTGAGGCTAATTGTCGATCGCAAAGATCGCATGACGATGTCCACCCGCTTCACGAACATCCCCTAATCTCGGGTCCCACCAGTAAAGGGGTGTTCGTACTCCTATCCCAGCCTCCAAGTGTCAAATGAACGCGTTAACAAACACTTAACTAGCCTTTTTCAACCTGATTTAGCGCCAAATTACCCAGAATTCTCCCAACAAGGACTGCTAAGAATCCTTCAGATCTCCACATTATGGCTTCGGGCGAATGGGCACCCATATGGGCTGTCCGCGTTCTAAGTCCTTCCGCGCGTTTAGCCATGGATTCAAGCCATATATGACCGCCGCGTCTGTGCCTTCCCGCTCCGCCATGCGCTCAACAGTGTCGTCACTTCGCGCGAGCACACGAGTTATGGGAAAGACCCCAGGCTCACCAACAGGTGTTGGTCTCTGAAAGTCATCGATCTGTTGCTCAAGTTCTAAAATCTTGCTGACCTGGGCCGCACTATCCGCAGCCAACGAAGTGTTCTCTGCCCTTAAACTTGCGGCCGTCGCTCGAAGTGAGGCTAGATCGCTCTCAAGCCGGTGGATATGACTTGTAACAGCCACAATGAGCATCACCAGAAGCGCAAACGCGATGACAGTGAGGAGGGGTGCCTTATTCATGAGTCCTACATCGCCAAATTACCATATGCTTTTGGGACCTTGTCGCCAGCTAGTCGACACCGCTTCGCGCAGTTCTGTACTCGGAGAGTCCTTGTTCAATAGCCTGCCAGACGTTGCGTGCACGAGGTCCGCTCTTAGCAATGATTTGCTCGTGCACGGATTTACTCGCGCCTCGCCACATCTCCATTTCTGCAGGTGATAGGGGCACCACGCGGGGACCCGTGGCTTGCATGTCTGCAATCTGATCCTCGACCATTTGCCTGACTTCCCCTCGCACATCCTCAGACGGACCGTGTCCGGTACGTAAGATATCTCGGTCTTCCGGAGACAGACTTTGGAACCAGCTCAAATTCGCGAGCAAACCGCCAGTATCATAAGACACCTTGAGCAAGGTTACGGACTGAACATTTTCACGGAGGTTTGAGTAGATAAGCGCCGTAGGCTTGATCGCCCCATCGACAAGTCCCGTGTCAAGTGCCTGTACCAAATCTACAGACGCGATCGGGATCGCGTCAGCACCCAAGCCAATCAAAAATTCCTGCGTCCCAATATTTGGAGACCCACCTATTTTTTGCCCTCTTATGTCTCCTGGGACTTCGATGGGCTTTTGAGATCCAATGCTAAACCAGCCTGACTCCAGCCAACGCAAAAGCACCAACCCTTGTTCGGCCAGCGTTTCGTTTACCAAGTCGAGGAGGTAGGAGTCGTAAACATAGTCGACCTCCTCCGCTGTCTGAAATGCGAAAGGCGCCATGGCAACGGTCAGTTCGGGAACAACCGATGTAATCCCCTGGAGCGAAATACCGGCGATCTGAAGGCGGTTCCGTTTCAAGGCCGACAACATGGCTTCTTCTGAGCCAAGTTCACCGCGGATATAATACTCGAGCTCTACTCCGGCCTCTTCGACCGCACTGCGAAACCTCTGCCACTGAATGTCCCATGGTGAGTCAGGCAGAGAAAAGGCGCCAACTCGGCCTTCCTGGGCAAGCGCGGAATTCAGATAAATGACACCAATCGCGATCGCCAATATCTGAGCGAATACCTTGTTCATCACGTCAACGCGTGTCCTATTCGATCATCGCGCATGAACAGAACTGTACGCACCAAAACTACATCAATTAAGCGATAACTTATAGGCGTTAATCTAGAGTGCCGCCTAGACTACTACCAATCCTTCCTCCGAAAGGCCCTCCGAAATAAGTACCTACAGCACCGCCCAATAGCCGACCTGCTCCACCGAGGCCCGTATTCTTGGTCTTGGTTGTCTGTACTGTCGTTTTGCCATAAGGAGTTCCCCGCAAGGCGTTAATGCGATAGTCCAGCGCTTTAAACGGCACATCCGCCAGTGCCTGATCCTGCTGTTGCTGCTGCAAACCGATCGCGCCCAGCAATTCCGCATTCTGAAGCGTCCGTTGATCGGCGAGTTGCTGTGCCGTCATTGCTGCATTCGCCATTTGCCCGACAGCATCCATACTTTGCCGATCACTTTGATAACGGGAGTTCAGGTCAGCCATCCGGCCTTGCATCGCAAGGTTCGCATTTTGCACAGCGGCATTGTGCCTCAACTGCGCCTGTTGCTGCCTGAGCTGCGTCTCTTGCATTGACCTCTGCAGGTTCGCCTGCTGATTGGCTTGGGCCGCTTGCAGCGCTCTATTTTGGTCGCCCTGAATGAGCCCCGCTGCTGTATTGAAAGCTTGGTTCCGCAACCCGCTCGACGTGCGGCTCACGTTTCTGAGATAGTCGTCCGTCACCTGGGCATCACGAATACCATGACGGCCTCCGCCGAAGGCGCCTCCAGCCGCTTGCTGCAGATCGGACAACGCCTGACTCCGGCTATACTCATCCCTCAAGTCGTTCATTGATGAGTCGACGACCGATTGAGTATACGGGTTCATGTAGTCGTTTATGTTGGCATCAGTAAATTTCTGCGCCGCGATCTGTGCGACCGGTGCAACTGATGTTCCTTGGCCACCACCATTTGGTGTTACATTTACAGTCGGAACGCCGCCGACCTGAGATAGTGTATACGGCCCTCGGTTCGCTATCGTCTGGTAATGTGACCGGCCGAGATCATCTGCAGTGATCTGACTCTGACCGCCGGCAAAATTTCTTGCGATATCAAAACTATTCAGCTGGTCTTCGTTGAACGGCGCGACCATGTAGTCCGGAGTGTTTTCAAGAAACGGCGCCGTCAGTGAGTTTGCCAGCGAAAGGTTACTTTGCGCCGCTTGCGTTACCCAGGCAGGCAGTTTTTCAACAGTTGTAGTCTTCGTTTTTTTACCGCCTTTTAGTCCCACTTTTATATCTCCTTACAGGCTACAGTACATAATTCGGTGTACCCCTTAAGTTTGCGCAACCAACCTCTACGACCAGACCACTCGACCCGATCGCAATTCTTGGTTCTTCCCCATTCAATTACGTCCTTTTCCATCACTATAAGATCAGCAAGGTCTCCCCCGGCTAAGAAGATATGAACTGACCGGCTTTGAGGATAATCTTGAACGCTGACAATAACGGCTGCATTGCGCCGCTCAAACATCTGGTATTCACCGCATACGAGACCATCCACGATGTCTCTTTCAGTAAACACGCCGCCGCATAACTCAAGTGCTTTGAGCAATTCTTCTCGGTGCCGCGACCACATCGATGCTAAGTCTGTCACCGCTTCCGGCCTGTCTGGCGTACGTCAACACGCAGAGCACCAAGCCTCATGAAGGCAGGCGCAGAGTCTCCCTCCAGCCGCACCGCGATGTCCCGGCCATGCACACGCGTGTCGGCCTTGTCGGTGTTTGATGTGAAATTGTAGGGGCCGTGTTGTTCGAGTGAAGAACCGGGATAATTACGCTGCTTGAGATACAGACTCACGCCACCCTGAAGGTCTTCGAAGTCTGGAATGACACCAAGTATACGCTTGTGTTGATCACCCGAACTGAAATCAGACAAGCCGGATTCAATGTGCCACCCAAAACTCCCGCCATCGGCGGAAAAGCCCTTTTCCTGGTAGTACACCTTCCCCGCGACATCGGTTGCCATCGGGAATGGCAGAACCCCCGCATCCTGCCAGGCCGTTCGATCAAGTGAGCCTGCCGACCATGTGCCCTCGGTGAAATTATAGATCACATAACGTGAGCACTCGTTGCCGTCCCGTCCATCCGGATAGAGCCACCAAATTTCGTTGTAAGCTGCGACACAGAAGGCGAAGACTTTGTCGCCCTGTACTTTGGCGAGATTATCAAACACGTCGCGGCGCACTGTGGACTGAAGCGCCTGCGGTATACCACCCGCATAGCGGTAGAACTCCCCATTGTTGGACAACCAGAACACTTGACCATCGGCAACTGCCGCCGCATTGGAACCGATCAATCCGCAACCACTGCCAACGTGATCGAACCGGTACACGACGGTCGGATCAGGGACAAACCGCATCACATACAGCCCTTCGTCGGTAAAGATATAGTTCTCACCACGACCCGGCTTACCACTAACGATCCGGCCGCCCTTAGCGAGCTTGAAGAATCCTGCCGTATTGGTTGCTGTCGCGGTCCAATCCTGATTGTTCTCCTGATCTGACCAGCACACCAGAAGTGGATCGAAGTTACCGCTGGTATCGTCACACCCAAGCGCGACGAGAATGCGCTCCGGCGTGACCATGATGGAGGTCACCTGGGACGGTGCGTTTGTCACCGAGTGCGCCGTCAGAAGCACTTTCACCGAAACGTTGTCGATCGAAAAGTCGCCTGCCGCATCGGCGTTGAACTTCAAGTCTTGAGCCCCTCCTGCACCTGAGAAGAATACTCGCTTGTATGTTCCCGCAGCCGTGATAGCAGAACCTATATTCGTGGAGCCGATCATGGGCTGGAGAGTGCCGGCAGTGTAGGCCGTTAAGTCAAAGTCCAGGAGCATCCACGCACCCTGAGGCAAGGAAATGCTTTGCTCTAGGTCTGTCGATCCCGCACCGGCTGCACGTGTGGCAACGCCAGAGCCAATGGACCAGTCCGTGCCCTTTGTCCAATCTGTGTCTGAGGCGAAATCACCGGTCGAGACCAGCTCTGTAGCCGTCAGATTCGGAGCCCATTCGTATATGCCGCCATTCCGCGGATTGGCGATCAGATTTTGTCCCCAACTGGCGAGTGACCAAGTACGCGGAAAGTGCTCGACATTGGAACTCGAACCGTAGCCGCCGACACCATACGCGCCGGTTCCGTATCCCGCACCGCCCGTACCATCCGCGTTGCCGGGTGCGAGGAAATACTCGAAATCCACTGTTCCGCCGCCGCCGGCCACCGTAGATGTCGCCGCACTGGTGTGTTCTATGGTGTAGGTGTCCGCGTCTAGGATTTCGGTTATGGTGTATTCGCCGTTGATGGTTAGGCCGCCCACAACAGAGGCGTTTGCAAACCCAACCTTTTGGTCAACAGTCAGCCCATGCGCCGTATTGTTCACCGTTACGGTGGCATCTGTGTCTGTCGTATCAAACGGATTGGTTAACTCCCCCCGCTCAATCACGGGCGTGATATCATACAGCTCGCCATCGAAATAAGCGTGCAACCTCAGGTGCGTGCCGAGTCCGGCATAAGCCAAACCTTCGTTGCTCAACCAGGTTTGCAAACCGCGGCAAATGCCGGTCAGCGTGTCCGTGGTCGCAATCTCCCAGCCACCGATCGTCTGCGGCTTACCGCGCACAAAACGCACCTTGTCCGCATCCACAAAAAAGCCCTCCGCGGCGAGAGGGCTGTCGTCTTTGTAGACACCGGCGAGATAGGGGAGTTTGACGTAGGGCATAACCACCCGTATGGAAAAGAGTGAAATAAAGTTAATCAGCGATGAGTACCGGTGCTTGAATGCGGACTGCGTGAAGGTACCGCCTATGATGCGGACACGGGCTTATTTGAGCAAACGCGGAAAAACATCACCAAAACAATGAAAGGGTCGGGCACACCTAGCGTTGTAGGTCACCGCTCCGGCAAAAGCGGCGCTATGTTTAACTGGCCCACCCCGGCTTTCCGGCAGTTTTCCGCCGCGACCGCCGCCGTCAAACGCGCCACCATAACGGCCTATTAGCTCGTACTCCGCTCATTGCCGTAACAGACTACGGAAACATCCAAGCCAGACGCGTAGGCAACAATGATCTCTGTGGTTGCAAGGTGTAGACCGGTGCGTTCAAGAACCTGACCACCATCAAGCTCAAAGCCATACTCGAGCCAGTCCTCGTCGCCCGGCGTACCGGATTCAGCGATGGCCAGACGCACTGTGCGCGTTGTACCCGCCGCGTTACGGTTGACGATGTTGACGTTCACGATTGCCTCGGTAGACGCCGGGACCGTATAAACGCTGGTATTCGTGGTCGCGGCTAAGTCCGCCGCGCCGAGTTTCTTCCAAGCCATATCAAGCACTCATTGCTGTTGTTAATGCCGCCTCTGCCTCGCTTGAGGTCAGTGTCATCGTGTCACCGTCATCGGTCTTTTGAATACTTTTGCCGACCAGGATCGCATCATTAAGGTATTGGGGATTGGCAGCCGCATCCATCTTCACCGTACCCGTTGCACCCGGAATAGCTGCGGCAGCGATCAAGGAGTTGACTTGCGTGAGATTCACCGCATCCGTGTTCGCTGTGCCCGCTGTCACGCCGCTGATCTTTCCCGCGACCGTCAGTGCGCCCGCCAACGTCAATGCCCCAGCAACGGTCATCCCCCCTGACACGGTCATTGCGCCGGGAATTTGCGTCGGCGCGCAGTTGATCACGTCAGAAGCGTCGCAGTAGACCAATGCGATACGGCCATTCGGCACGGCAACGCCAGAGCCTGCAGCCGTCTTCACCGTCACCTGCGCTCCAGCGGAGTTGATCACGATGTACCAGTGCTCGACACTCGGCAGGGTCACTGTCGCCGCTGCCGCTAAAGTGCCCGTAAATTTCAACACCCGGTTCAGCGACTCATCCGATGTCGTGTAATTCGTCGTCGTCAGTGTCTTGTCGCCGGTGAGGGCAATGCTCTCCACCCCGTCCAACGCCTGATCGATGGCGTCGATAACCTCGTTGAGTTTGTCGTCTCCCCAAGTGTTCGTGTTGGTGCCCAGTTCTTGCTTGCGCAAGCGGTTGCGGACTGTCGGTGTATCAACCATCAGCTCACCACCGCGCGGTCGGTACACCGCCGCCACTCTGTTCCGTCGGAAAACGCAGGCACCGCGCCGCCACTTTCATCGCTCACATATACCCACCGGTGCCGGAACTTTTCCACATCCGGCATGTTTGAAACCGTGTACACCGGCACAAACGCGGGCTGATGAACATAATCACGCACCTCTGTTTCGACGCGGCGCGCAAGGTCATGCGCCCACGCCGGTGCGTCGGCATCGACTGTGATCACCGGCTCTCTCCTATTTAAAAAACTTGAAACCTAGCGGCGTCAGGGGAAACCCGGCGCCACCTCCATGGCGAGCGGACTGCCCGCCCATTGCGCCCGGTCATCCGCCGCATCCAACACGGCCAGCGCCCGTCCATAGAGCTCTGCCCAGACTTGAATACACGCATCGTCACCGAGAAACGGCTCGGCCTGCACCAGCGCTCCATACAAATAAAGATCCGGATGCGCTTCCAGCACCCAGTTACTCGCTGTCTCCGCCGACAACGCCGCGATCTTGGCGTAGTACGTCACCTCGACCCCATAGGCCGCGTCAGGCGCCGGACCCAGTTTCAACTCCGCTCCCCGCACCGCATAGGCCAGCGGTTTTCCCGACACCGCCAACGCATAGCGCTCATCCAGCGCCTGGATCGGCAACGACCGCAACACCACTTTCGGGTTGCTCTGCAGCACGACATTGCGAATCTCCGCGATATCAGCGCCCAAATCAAGCGTCGCATCGCCCGCGGTGGTCGTCAGGGTCGTCACCGTCACCATCTCCCGCGTGCGCAGGTCGCGGTTCAGGCTCGCCTCGGTCAGGGCGATGAAGTCCGGTATACGCTCGGTCAAATCCGTGCGGTTGAGCCAATCAGCAATCGCCGCTTTCAGCTCATCATATGTTGTCAGCGCCATTACGCGGCCTCGTTCAAGTTTTGAAATCCGTACCGCGGCGGGTCGCTCCACATGGATGTCAGAAGGTCACTCCGCATGTCGGCCGGAGCGCGCCCGCGCGCCACTTCGCGCCCGAGCAAGTATTCCAGGTGCCAGCGCTCCGCCTTGTCGTCGGTGAAGTCCGGCACCGGCGCGTCATCCAAAAGCGACAACGCCCATAGGCCGCTCGCCCGCGGCACGCGGATGTCCATGCCCTGATAGCGGAACAGCCCCATCAGATAGGCCAGGTTCGGCCGCTGATAGCTGTACTCGTCGGGATGACTCAGATCGACGCCCCAGATCCCCACCCGCGGCACGCCCTCCAGCTTGGCCAGCGCCAGCATGTAGGCAATGGACGATTCCAGATATCCCTGCTCTAACCCCGGCAGCGCCAGCACGTCCTCGATGGGATACGCCACACTCCCCGCAATGTCGGGGTACACTTCGGCCATTACCACCTCGCCATCCAGATGACGCAGCCACGTGCGGTAATCCACCCTCTCTGAAATCGTATCCGCCGTCCACGTGTTGGGCGTGTGAATTTCGAAATAGCGCTGGCCGACGAAGGTCACGTCCCAGGCTAGCCCCCAGCACTCCCAGTCCGGGTCACCGATGGGAGCATCCGCGCGGGTCTCCTCGCACCGCCCGATGATCGCGACTTGCCGTGCCATCACGACGCCTCCCCCGCAGCACCCCTTACCGCCCTCTCCCGCAGCAGTTCCGCCCCGCTCTCCGCCATGCCGTTGGTAAAGGCCAGCATGCCCATATGGGTCACCTCCTTAGACAAATCGTGATCGACAAAAACCGGAATGCCGTGCGCCCGCAGTTTGCGGCAGAAGTACACATCCTCTGTGCACCAGCGCAGCTTGTGCGGCGGCTGCACTTCGAAATCGAACAGCGGCAGATCGTCCGCCAGCGCATCGAACACCGCCACCTCACACAGCATCAGCCCGAAACCGCAGTGCTTCACTTCCACCAGGCCGGAGCTCTCTGCCCGTGTATACAGCGGCCCGGTCTCCTCGGCGTTGTCCACATAGGCCGTCGGCACCGGCGGGATCGACTTGCGCGGATAATTCACTGCCACCACCGGCTTGTTGTGCAGCAGCAGGCGCAGCAGCGCGTCCTCGGGAAACACAATATCGCTGTCGACCCACAACACATGGGTCGCGTTCATTTGCCAGGCTTCGGCCACGCATTTCGACCGCTGTTCCGGCACCATAAAACCCTTGGCCGAGATAATTTCGATTTCGCCAGGAACGTCACAAGCACCTTCGGACCCCTGCCCGGATACAAAGTGACGCACCAGCTTGGCCACCGATACGGCCGTAGCCGAGGTCCACCACCCGTTCGACGGCACGCACACCGCGACTTTGAGAAGCTCCACGTTTTCCGCCGTCACCTCTGCCATCGCGGCTCCTCCTTCTCTATTTGCGGCTTAAAGCCGGCCCGGCCAGCTGCGGAACATCCTGTTGTCCGGGTCATTGGCCCAGCGCTTCCACGCTTTGGGGTCGTTCGCCCAGCCGCCCCGAATGGCCTGCGCATATACCGTGTGGGGAATCACCGCCGCGTGACGCATCTCCCGCCCCGGCGTCTGCTCTGACAGCCGCCGCGCCTGCGCCACATACGGCTCGCAGTCCTCGGTTTCATGCACCAAGACTTTGCCGTCGAGATGCGTCTCATCGATCATCTCCTCCGCCCGGTTGGCGAAAGCGTCTAGCAGTCTGCGCTTTGACATATGCGCTCACTTCGGCGTGTGATAAAATTGAGAACAACTATAAATTGAGTTGGTCATGACCTTGAAATATCTTGCGCCGTGGTGCGCCGCCTTCGCTTTGCTGGCGTCTTGGCCAGCAGCGGCGGACATCGACGCCATCATCAAGAAGATCGATAGAAACCAATCGGCCGGCGTTTACTACATGCTGACGCCCGAAGAAATCTGGCGCCTTGAACGTTCAGCAGATCCAGTAGCTCACTATTATCTGGGCCTGGTGTACGCCGAAGGCGACACCCCAAACACGCCGCGCGATCAGTGCTTGGCAGCAAGACACATGCATCGGTCAGCGATGGCGGGATATCCATTCGCACAATTATATATGGGGTATGCGCATGCATTTGGCATTGGCGTAAAGGTCAATCGAAACGCTGCTTATTGGTGGCTAAATGAAGGAACGAGAGCCTTGGTTGAGGCGAAGGTTAAAGCTGAACCTATTTCGCCGCATCCATATAACTATGACCCGCCCGAGACGCTACTTGAGGATTTCCTCAACTGTGCAACGCTCTACGGTGATCAAAGAGAAAACTGGACAGTAGAATCCATGGACTCTCTTGCCTCATTGGACTACGCAAAACCGTGTATCAGATCGAATGTGCCCTTTACACTAAAGGACGAAGTAACCGGACCAAGTGGCAGTCCCACACCAGTAGACAGTGATGAAAGTTTTAAGAAGCTCCTTTGGTATTGCACTCCAAAGCTACTCTCTTGGGACTAACGATTTCAGTTCTCTTCATTACGCTCTTTACAGTCGCCTTTAGCCACCTGCACTCTAAGGCATTGCCTGAAAGACGTAGAAGAAGGGCGCCAATCCGATCAGCCAGCCAAATATAAACAAGAGCCAATTCCACGTTCCCACTTGCTCACCGTAGACCTGATGAACGAGCCAGCTGTAGGGCAGGAATAAAAGGGCGACCAAGAAAAAAGGAATTTGCAGAACTAGCAGAGACGGCTCGAGTAGTTCTAAAGAGCCTGCAGCTATTGGAACAACCGGTCCGAGATTCTGTGGATCGACCAAAAAAGTCGCTCCACCTTGCAAAGTACCCAGAAATAAGGCGCCAACAAAAGAACACACTAACTGAACGATCACTTTAGCCCGCATCGATTCCATGTTGCCACCCGCATGCTTACAGATGCATTCAGACTACCAAAATGAACAATCCTCATTAAGGCCATACTTAGCGCGATTATTCTCCTCCACAGAAAACATCACATAAGGTCTTCGGGCTACCTATCGAACGGATTTATTCTTGGAACTATGGGCGTCGGCATCGGCATTGGTCCGGGATCTTCAGGTACCGTCCTTAGGTCGAATGTCGGATCAATTTCTGGCAAGCCTTGGTTGCGTAAAAATTCGTTCAACCTGTTTATATAATCTTCTCTAGATTCTCCTGGGCTTCGCTTCGGTATTTGATCATCGTCAAAATGTGATGGTTGTGAATCACCATCCTTCGGAAGCTCTTCAACCGCGTCCTCGCCGTATGGGTTGTAGTTGAAGTCCGGTATCGAGGCATACACCGGACCATCTGAGGATGGCAGATCAGGAAACTGAGTATAGTAATTTACTGGAATTGAGGTAACACCGCCTCCCGGTCTCCGGCCAACGACAACAATCTCGTCGACATCATTGGCATCTGATTGAGAGACTGAGTTATGGAAAAACTCCGCCACCCCCGTTTCGGGATTCACCGAATTGCCTGAATCCCCCACCGTCATCCGGCCCAGATCCAGCCCAGCCTTTTCCGCGGCCTGGCTGAGGGCGGCCATCACCTCCGGTGTCTGCAGCGGCAAAGGAATGATTACCTCGCCCGGTGTCAGGTGGGCGAGCTCTGTGTCACCGCCCCGGCCCTGCAGTGCCAGAATGCGGGTTTGAATGGCCTGCACCAGTTCAGGGTGCTGGCGCGAGCACACGTCTTTCAAATGTGTTTGCGCCTTGCGTAAGTATTTATCTTTTGCGTTTTGAGACTTCGTACGCGCCGCATCGCGCACGTAGCTCAAAACATCTTGCGCGTCGGATCCCGCGTCCGCAGCCAAATGCGGATCGATCCCCGCATCCAGCGCGATCACGCCGGCAACGCCGTCGTCTAAACTGTAATCTTTCATGTCGATCTGTCTTTCTTGTCCCGCCGCGCGAGAAAAAAGGTGGCGGGAGGTGCAGGGCACACCTCCCGCCGACAGAGCGATCACACAGCCGTCTTTATGTCCCGAGGAAGGGGAACCCGGGCGCGGCTGCCGCGGGGGGCAAAGCCTCACCCCACCGATCTACTCTGTATGAGTGGCACCTAAACGTTCGTCAGGTGCGAACCACTGTTAAGCAACAGTGGTGTTTATGTCGGCGATCACGCCATGCGCGGCCTCGTTCTTCATGCACAGGGTGTACTCGGCAATGATGAACTTCTTCTGCGCATCGCCTGTGGTGGCCAAATCCTTGCGCTGGAATTTGCGCAGGTAGGAGACCGAGGCATAGTCCGGGTCGAGCACGAAGGCCGAGCGCTCCCGCTGGAAGCGGTTTGGCACCACGCGGATGTCACCGAAGTCAGAGGCATACAAGTGCGCCGCCGCCTGAATCTTTTCGTCTTTGACGATCTCGCGTGCGCTTGACCGGCCGGTGAAGCCCGACACGTTTTGCTTGTTCGCCGGGCCAACCATCAGAATTTGCGGCGTCGCACCCTCGGCGAAGCACTGCTGGATCACGTCTTTCAGCAGCGCCTCGGTGATCGCGCGTTGCGTTCCGTCGGCCGCGGCATCCGTGCCCGCAGTGGCGCTACCGCCGCTGGTGCCGCGGTTGGCGTTGGTCGAAAGCCAGCTTTCCAGCGACCGCAATTTGCGAGCCGTCGTGGAATCCCCCACCACATAGCCTTGGTTGCCGGTGAGAATGGACTCCATATCCCGCTTGAGCTCGCGCCCGCGCTTAAGGAGCTGGTACTCCATTTCATGGTCACGGCCGGCTTTATGCACGTAGTTCTGGGTGTTCGACACCACCACGTCCTTGCGCGAGATCTGACAATAGTTGTGTTCGCGCGTCGTCGGGGACGACGTTGTCCCGGTGATGTCGTCGCCCTCGATCTGGGCATTGTCGGTGGTGGCGTCTGCCAAAGCATCCGTCTGCCACTCGTGTTTGGTTGACTTCGCCGTGGTCGATCCCACGGCGCTCATGAAGGGGCAATCGGTGGGAGAAATGTTGTAGATGAAATCCGACAAATCCTCCTTGTTCCCGATCGCGTCATAGGAACTGAACGTTCCGGTTGGGGCTGCCATAAGAGATTATCCTCCTAGATAACGCATGAGTTTGGCGGCATCGTCGATGCTGCCGGTTTTATGGAACTGGTCGCGCAGCGCCTTCACGGTCGCGGCATCAACCTCTTGTCGTGAACGCGCGGCACCGGGTGATTGCACCTGCGGCACGCCGCGTACTTTCTTTTGGGCAAGATCGCGTTTGCTCATCAGTCTGTCGTATTGCATGGCCTTGTGGGCCAGCAGCACCAGCCGATGATCGGTGAACACGTCGAGGTCGTCCGGCGTTGCGCCGTAGCCTCGCACCAAATAGTCTGCCAGTTCGGCTTTGCCGTTGTGCCGCGCGACGGGGTCGGCCCAGCCCGGCACAGACCGTGCCAGCAGGCTGTCTTCCCGCGCCAGATACGCGGCTTCGGCTTCCGCCTCTTCCAGACTTTGCAGTTCGTGTAACCGCTGTTGCTCCCGGGCCGCCGCGCCGGCGACCTGCTGCCGCGCCTGCCACTGCTCTGACTGGCGGATGTATTCTGCCGGATTGCTGTCGAACAGCGCTTGATCCGGTGGACCTTGCGGTCCGGCCGCCAAAGTTTGTGACAAAGACTGCAACAGCGCCTGATACTGTGAACGCTCGGACTGAAGGGTCCGGCGTTCATCGGCCAGGGATTGCGTCTTGCGTGTGTAGTCGGCTTGACGTTGGTATCCCGCCTTCAGCTCCTCAAGGGTCACGCCCTGCTCGGCGCCATCTATGCGCACCGTGTGCAGGTCCGCGTCTTGCTCGGCGGAAGGTTTCGGGGCTGTGGCCTCTGACGGAGAAAGCGCACCGTCCGGGCCCATCAAGTCGTCTTCGTCTGACTCGTCGAGCTCGTCCTCTAGATCGAGATCGTCATCGTCGGAGGGTCCAAGCCCGGCTGCATCGGCTTCGGCCAGCTTCGCTGCGGCCTCTTCCAGTGACCAGGCTCCAGTTCCGTCAGAGTCTCCGTCATCGGAGATCTCATCCGGAGGCGTGGTGTCCAAGGTCATGGCTGGTCCTTACCGCATAGGCACACAGAACCCGGGCCGGCCGTGAGACCAGGCCAACGAGTTGTGCACTCTTTTTGGAAGCTGAAACCGCCGGGCGATCTGCCGGCCGGCTTGGAGGTCGGAGGTTAACTGGCTGATCCGCCCGAGGGGGGCCAAACAGCCAAATCTCCAACGATGCGAATTATGTCAAATCCAGCTGGGCAAGTCAACAACTTTTATTGTTTTTCCTTGTCACCAGAACCCTTCACTGCCGCGCCGCAGCGTCTCAGCGTCTCGCTTGGCCAGTTCCCCGGCCTCGATGTGACTTTCCAGTTGACGCCGCACCAGACGCAGCACCTTCATGCCTTCCGACAAGCGGAAACGGCCAAGGTCGTCTTCTTTTTTACACTCCAGCAGAGCTTCGACGTAGGCTGACTCAAGATCGGAAAACGCATTCTGCAACGCGGGATGATTCAAAAGATGCGCGGCATCTTCGGCACGGCGAAGAATGTCGGGTGAGGACATCGCGGTCTCCTCTCAATCTGTAAGAGCTATGTGGTAAAATAGGACTCGATTTAGAACCGACCCGACGCGAAAGACTGGAGTCAGCTATGACGCGACGCGATCAAGACGGGCCCATTCCAGATCAGAAATATTTGGGACCAGTAGAAATTGAATCTGATTGTAGGTCGCCCAACCCCAATCCATACAGAAAAGAGATTAAACGTGGGTTCTATTTCTGGATGTTTCCAACCGCCTTTGTGTTTGTTTTATTTATCTTCGCGGCTCTGTACCTAATGGAGTATTTCGGATACCTCGAATGAGTGGTGTTCAATTAGTTTTGTTCCTAAAAAAACACTTTTCCGGCGACCTGTTTTTCCACCACACCCGAACCACTTGCGACCTAGTAGGTGTAAGGTGGAATGAAATCTCTCGAGTAAGCGTCGATGTACGCATCCACTAACGCGCAAACAAAGAGAATAAAAATAAACGCGTAAAAAAGCCGGGTACGGAAGGTTTTTAATCCGACTTCTTCGTGGAGGCGAGCTAACGGTTGCTCAAACGCCTTGAATAGGGTGAACCCAAATGCCACTAGGAAAAAATACGCGACAAAAATTAAAGAGCCTGGCGTGCCATACGGCACGAAATCGACACCTAACAAGTACGATATCATCAAAATCGCGGGCGTATTTTCCAATGCGATAAGCGTTGCCGTCTTTGCAAACTTTCTTCGAGCGTCAGGGCTCATTGTCTTTTGGCCGCCAATTCTTACTATCCCATAATTTACGGCGTACAAGTTCCCTACTTAGTAGATTCTTCTGCCGGTCCATCGCTTTATTTACAACCCATCCTACCGGTAGACTACCTAGGTACGCTAGCCCTTTAGCAACGGGAGGAGCCGGAACGCTTGAAGCTGCGCCGGCCGCGAGACCCAAAAACGCGTTGGTCCCATCTTGCATCCCAGCTTCTGTCCTATAGCGATCCGCGAGTTCAGCATCCGTCCAGGTCATAGGATAATTGTTGGGACCAGTCTTTTGGCTTTCTATCGTATAGTTAAGCCTTCCCAACATGCGCCTGTCGATGGATCCATCACGATACATTGCCACCGCTTTATCAGATAGCTTTGCGAAATCGTCATCGGAAAGATTCTCGGGGCGGGCCAAGAGCGACAGCATCGACGATACGTTCGGATCCGACGCGCCAGCCCATTTCGGATTGATAGCAAAGGCGTCGTTTAGCTCAGGTGCTGACAAGTCGGGGGCATCGGACACAGTTGGATCAACCTCGGTTGCCTGAAAGTCTGTCTGCTCCGTCGGCTGAGGTTCATGAAAGCGTGCTCGGTCAAGGTGGACCTTATCAGTCTCTAGCTTATGAGTGACTGTCGGGACCGGTGGCAAGACGGGTGACTCATTGAGCTGTGTCAAACTATAGTCGCCCCACCTAACTCCGTCTAATACGGGCGGGCGAATCTTATCGTCCAGCTCACTATTGAGCCTATTTGTCAGGTCTTTCGATTTCTGACGACTTCCAAGTGGAGAGAAAAACTCCTGCAACCCCGTTTCCGGGTTCACACTTGGTCCCGCGCCCTCCCCGGCTAACTCGGCCAGTCTCTTCTGAATGGCACTTACGAGATCGCGGTGACGGCCCAGGTTCGCCTTGGCCAACAGGTTTTGTGCCCGCCGTGCACGTTTCGCGCGGCGCGCGGGATCACTTTCCTCCACCGCATCGCGCAGGGATTTCAACACATCCCAGGCCGCGTTGCCGGCCTTGGCCGCGATGTGCGGGTCGAGCCCGGCCTGCGCCGCATATTGCGCCGCCAGGCCTTCGTCTAAATTCCAGCCGTCGCCGGTAATTGCTTTGGTCATCATAGTCTCCTTTGTAAAAAGTCTGAGTGAGGGTTACTTCGCAACCGCGGGAATGTACCCATCGGCATCCGGCGCATCGGGCGTCAGTGCAAGTTTCGCTTTTTCCAACGCGATCTCGGCGGACAGCTCCATTTCCTTGAGCCGCATTTCCGCGGCGAGGCGGTCTTGGCGCAGCTGCGCTTCCGCCTCGGCTTTCACCAGGGCGATCTCGCGCTCCGTTGCCAGACGCGCCGCCTGTTTCTCGGCGTCGAGTTGAACCTCCGCCACAGCCTGCTCGCGCTTGAGCTGCACTTCCGCAGCCGCCTTCTGCTGCATCGCCGCCAACGCCGCTTGGGATTGCTGCATCGCCAGTTCGTTCGGGTCCGCCGGTTGCGGTACGCCCGCCCCGCCGGCCATGGCCGCTTGGGGGGAGTCCGGATCACTGAAATAGGGCGTGACCGATTTCAGCCCCGCCCATTGCACCAGCTTGGACAGGGTATTGTAGATGTGCTTGGGCGAGACCAAGCCGAGCCCCCCCGCCCCCAAAGCCTCTTTCTGCAAGTTGAGGACCTGCATCATGTAGGCCAGTTGCTGATCGCGGTTGCCGTGGCCCAGGCCGACTTCGACCGACACATCCATGTCCGGGTTTCACAGCGCCGGCGCCATCGGCACCCATTGATTGCGCAGACGCACCACACGCGGCTTGTCTTGATGCCGGATAAGCAGACGCAGCAACCCCCGGAACAGATCTTTCACTCCGGTTTCGGCGAAGATGCGTGCGATCAACTCGATGCGCTGGTTGGCCGCCGCCGTCATTTGATTGACCGCCGTCGCCGTCTGGTTCTCCAGCGTCTCGGCCTCCAGACCGGTTGAGGCCGGGGCAACGCCGGTGCGGTATTGGCGCACCCGGTCGACGTACTCCATCATCGGGAAGCTGGCCGAGGCCGAGTGCGGCACGGTCAGTTCGCGCACCGCGCCTTCCTGTTTGGCGCGGATAATGCCGCCCACTTTGGAGTTCAGCAGGTCATCCAGACCGCCTTTCTCCAGCTTCGACATCACCACTTCGCGCTGCGGATTGTTGGTCAGATACAGGTTGTCCAGCATCTGCCGCCACAGCACCGATTTGATGCGCTGCAGGTCCATCACCAGATCGGCAACCGACAAGCCAAAGAACTTATGCGGCATGGGCACCGGGCACAGCGCGGCAAAGGGAATGGCATCCACCGGCTCCTTGTCGAGCAACCTGCCACCCTCGCCGCCTGCCAGAGTAACCTTCAGCAACTCCGCAATGCCGTCGCCATCGGCATCCACATGCACATAGGCTTCGATGATCTCGATGGTCTGCATCATCGGGTCGAGCGAGCCCACGGTGCGGAACTCATCGTCCTCCCACCGGGCCAAGGCCTCTTCCGTATCGTCGACGTCATGATAGGTCGGCAGGGTTTCGACCAAGCGTTTCGCATACCCCGCCGCCACCAGTTCCGAGCGCGTCTTATACACCCGATGACCGACAAAATCGGCGTCCTCCAGGCTGCGCGCCCGCCGCGCAATCAGGAACTCCTCCGGCGGCACAGGCTCGATCCGCACCCGCCCCTTCACCTTGCGGCGGCGGATCTTCACGTCGTGACGCGCGGCCACACCGCTTAACGCCGGATGCGCGACCACCACATCGTCAGCCCCTGTTTGCGTGTATTGAGACCCCGCGTCTTCCGAGTGCTCGATCACCTCCACATCGGGATCGGACAACAGGTGGATCAGCTCCGCCTCCTCCAGACCCGAATAGGTTTCGATGTCCGCCGTTTCTGTTTCCTCCCACCAGTATTTGACGATGCCGTTCTTCTGAATCAGCGCGTCCTTGAACCAGGTGTAGAGAATCAGAAACCCGTTGTTGTCGGCATTGAACACATGGTTGACGTAGTCCCTTGCCTGCTCGGCGAAGGGCTCGTCTTCCATGCCGACGGGCTCGAACCGCACGGTCTCGTCACCTGCGGCAAACACGCGCAACAGACCTGGCAAGATCCACTCCACCGTATCGGCCACATCGCGGGAGACCACCTTGGAGCGGCCGTCGCGTTCATCGCCGAACGGCTCCCCCAGGTAGTAGCGCAGCGCCGTGGCGCGCTCATCGGAGATTTCAGACGTGGTACCGATGTACCCGACGGCATCGCGCACTTCGGCCATTATGATCGCGGACAACTCGCGATCGCTCATCGCTTTCTTAGGCATAGGGACTCACTTGAAGGTTGGGGGAACGAAAAAACGGCGCGCTGGTATTCGCGCGCCGCCGCCCTTTGGACTATGATTGTTTGATAACGACGGAACTCTCGACGGTCTGGACCAGTCGAGAGTAGCCAGGCAAGCAAGAAACTCCGCTCCGTCTCAGACTACGGAATAGGATTGTCTTCCGAAAACCGCTATCTAGAAAAGCAGGTAGATCGGGCGTTCCAAACTTCTGACTGTTTATGTGATATGTTCTATTTGGATACACTCACACTTGAGTGAATTAGAGGTTCTAAAATGAAAAATCCTGGTTGGGGCTGGTTTAAGTACAACAAGGTATATGCTGAGGACCGCAAACATTGGGTTGGACGAAGCTCTGCGATTAAGCTCCTCCTCTCGACTATCGTTGGAATCTTGGCGCTACTGGCGTTCTATAGCTACAAGACCGGCCAGCCACTATTTTAGAATTCCGTGTTCTAGCGGGACAGAATCTCGCTTGCGGGCTAATCCCAGTTTCATCAGGAAAACATTATCTAACGTCCCATATGGCTTCTGGCGCACGTCGAATACGCTCCACACCCGGCTTCGCTGCAAGGGCGTCAGAATGGAGCCTTCTTAGTTTATCGTAAGCGAAGTACAACGGGTCATCCGTTAGTGTATTTGGAGATTTCCTTCGAAGTTGGCCGGTATGATCGACAAAATGATAGTCGCTCGACGAGTTTGTCGTCGCCATCCAGCGATTGAGTTGTTCTGGGCTGACATCATCGTCTCCACGTCGGAACGCTTTGGGGACATGACGTTCGAATCCTGAAAAAGCCGGATCACGTTCTATCGGCGCTTGCAGTGCAGCCTCCTGATCGAGCCCCAGCATCGCATAGTATCCGCTAATGTCTTGAGGATTGTCCAAGTTCATAGCAAGATTCGCATCGGTTGGATTAAGTTTCTTTTCGACAGCCCTCATCGCCGCCCCAAGTTCATTGACCGGTAAGTCATCAGGATTTACCGAAGAGAATAGGCCTCCACGCCGGCGCGATCTGACGAGGTCATCTGCGTAGTTACTTACGCGGTCAGCCATGTCATCTCGCGTGCCCTGATTGTGCAGAAACCGCTCCGAGACAAACTCTGGCGTATGTTGTGGTAACGGTGTGAGAATGGATGAAGGCAAAGAAGGATTGGGTATTTGATTGTCCAATAACGAGCCTATTTTTCGTTCAAGTCTTCCGTGCATTGGGTGTTTGACTCCCTGAGCGAAAAACTCCTGTAACCCGGTGTCTGGGTTCACACTCGGCCGTGTGTTATCTCCAGCACTCAAGCTCACCAGCCGCTCTTGGATGGCGCGCACCAACTCACGGTGACGGTCGAGTCCGGCCATGGCCAGTCTTTGCCGGGTGCGCTGCACCCGCCTGGCGCGGCGCGCGGGGTCGGGTTCATCCACGGTATCGCGCAGGGACTTCAACACATCCCACGCGGCTTCGCCCGCCGGGGCCGCGAGGTCGGGGTCCAGCCCGGCCTGGGCGGCATACTGGGCTGCTAGGCCCTCGTTCAAACTCCATCCGTCAGGGGATTTGGCCTTGTGCATCTCGCACTCCTTTGTTTTGTAAAAAGTAGAATAAAAAAAACCGCGCAGGTGATCTCCCCGGCGCGGGCAACACACAGTCTGACGTGAGCGCAGCGCTACACCACCCAGCCGGTCTCGATGTTCACCGCGTCCTGCCGGTCCGGCGCTTCGGCGGCGAAGCGCAGCATCATCAGCGCATAGCGCGTGGCGCACAGCAGATCGTCGCGCTCTTTGACGATCTGCCCGTCCTTGCGGTGGTAGAGGCCGTATTCCTCCCACCAGTCATTTAGGTGCGCGGCCACTTTCAGGCGCCCGGTTTTCATACGGTCGAGCATGTCGAACACGCCGGCCTCCAACCCCGCCGAGCCGTCGGCGAAGCGCGCCGGATCGGGCAGCATGGCCACGCCCTGCTCGCGGTATTGTTCGGCGATCTGCCGCCCGGAGCCCTTGTCATGCTGCAAGGCATCTGCCGGCCAGGCGACCGGAATCCACTCGCCGCGCGCTTTCAGCGCCGCCGCGTGCACCACCGGCGTTTGCTGACGCACCCGATAGGCGTCGTACACATGCACGGTGTCGGCATCACGGTCCCACGCCAGCCACACCGCTGCTGTGGGATGATCCCAACCGATATCCAGACCGCACAGGCGCGGCCAATGATCCGGCAACTCGGGTGCCGTCTCTTTCACGTCCGCCTCGTCCACCGCGAACACCCGGCCCGAGCCGAGCACCGGCTTGCCACGCGCCCGGGCGTCGCGTTCATGGTCGGCGTAACTGGCGAGAATGCGCTGGCGCTGCGGGCCGGTGAAATGCGGTGCTTCGCTCAGCTCCATGCGAGTGACGTGACGGTCCATCACATCCTCCAGCACAAAGCGGCTGACCACCGGCGACAGGCCCAGCAATGGCGTGAAGGTCATCCACACCAGACCGTTGGTGGCGTTGGTGCGGGTGAGGCCTTCCGTATACACATCCAAGGGCGGCTCTTCGTCGAACCACACCCAGTCCAGGGTTTCCCCCTGCCACTTCTCGCGGCCCTTTTCATAGGACTTGAATGAGATGTGTGAGTGCCCGCCCGAGGCATGCAGCACGGTGACCGTGTCCAGCAGGTCCGCCGCGCCGCGCGCCAACGTCACCCGTACGATGGCGTCTTGTGGAATCGCCCCCGTGCCCCACTCGCCGGGACGGCCCATCAGCATGCGCTGAACGGTGTCGCGGGTCGCCTCGCCGGACACGCCGGCTGCCCAGCCCTTCGTCGCATGATCAAACCGCTTGCCCCGCCACTCAGGCGGATACGCGCCGGTGGCATGCATCGCCGCCTCCATACCACCGGCCAACGTCTTACCCAGCTGATTCCCGGCCATGAACAAACGCTCGCGGTGGGATGCTCCGGCGGCATGGAAGTCATTCTGGCGGGGGTAAGGCTGGTAGGTACTCAGGCGCGCCGTCTTCCTCCGGCGCACCAGTTCCTCCGCCATCATCACCCGCTCCTCCAGAAGGGGCCGCAAGCTGGGAGTCGAGGTCGCGGATGCGGGCGTGAAGGTCATCGTCACTCATGTCTATCAGGGGGTTGATGGTCAACGTCAGGTCCTTGGGCAGGACCGACAAGCAGATCTTCAGATAGTCGGCCGGGCGGTCCTCACGCACGCGCTTCACGACTTCCGGGCCGTGCTCATCGAAGTCGGTGGCCAGCGCTTCCAGCAGCGCCGTGCCCATGCGGTTTTTGGCGTTGCGGGAACGGCCTTGGCTATAGGGGTGCCCGGGCAGAAATCGCCCGCGCGCATCACGGAATGGGGGCATATGATTTAATTTTGAAAGTTAAGGAGAAGAGTTGGCGTCAGATTGCGAGACAGATCGAGCCGGGGGCGCTGCACTCACTTGGCGCGGCGCTGTGGATCACGTTCGTCCACCGCATCGCACACCGCCGCACTTTGGACTATGATTGGCTGATACGTTCACATACGCGCAAACGCGGAGGCAAAACCCGGTGATGAAGAAACTAAGTGTACTGGTTCTTATCGTCAGCCTTGGGGCGTGCTCGGAACAAAACGAAACTATTGCGACTAACCAGCCGCTCTCCGCATACTCAGATGAGGAAATCGCAAACGAATTCATTGAGCGGTTAGACGCGGTAAGCTCAAGGTATGACCAAGCATATTTCGAGGATATGTATAGCGAACTGACCAAGCCTAAGGATGATAACGAAAATTCTGAAGACGCGGCGCTTTCAGAATACGAGGCTCGAATGAAAAACGTACGAGAAGCTCTAAGCCCGTTCGCCGATGCAGGGATAGAGTCCGCTCAAGCAGCGTTGGGGTCGCTCATGATGCTCAGTTCATCACTGGAAACCCGATGCGACGGTTATGTGTTGGCACGTGACACAGCGATCCATGGAGGTCCCTTTTCACTATTCGCATTCAAAGGTTCAATGTGGCGCCCGTTTGATCGCGAGGCTGACGACAGAGCCGACTACCTTTTGTCGCGTGAACTCGCTCATCGCTTGCCTTCTGTCTTCGCAAAGCATCATGAGAGTCTGAAAACTCTACTTTCTGACGAAGAGGCAGAGCAGTACGAAAAGGATTGGCTCGAATGGACAGTCGAGGATATTCCGGAGAGACTGACTAACGATTGCCGATCAGAATAGCGCTGGCGCGACTCCGTGGAGTTCGAACTTCACTGGCGTTCTTGGAATCACCACGAACAAATTGGCCATTTGAGAAATTGGACTGCGTCGTTCCAGCGGAGACAAGGTGATAACATGTTTGTCATGGCCCACCTTGTCTTGCGGCATCACGAGCATTGAGAACACCGACAAGGTTATCGCGATAGGCATGCAGCCTCATCATTTGCCCGCCTGACATGCCCGCAAGGAATTTGGTACCCCAATCTCCTCCGCGAGTAAGGCCCGTCCTGCCGATTCGGTTTCCTATGTGCGTCACTGTCTGGTCTTTTGTATAGCCGATCGCTTCGTAGTGTTTCGGAAGTTCTTCATCAACTTTTTCAATCTCGGATTCAATTTTTTCATCAGTCCAGTTTTTAATGACGTCCAAGCTTTCCACTTGCAGGGCATAGTCTTGAGGCGAAGTCTCAGCATCAGGATTCGGAACCACACTGATCTCCTCAGGCAAACCATCGTTTGACCATAATCCCGGCGGGTCTAGTGGGACGTTACCGGTGCCGCCCGCAACGGAAGGACCGGTAATAGGGAAACCCGGCTGAAAAGATGATCCGCCATCGGCGTTTCCATAAACCGTAATTTCTTCTATCGGTCCAACGGGGTCCTGGCGGCAACCGCCTTCATCGGCGCATTCAACCGAAAACTGCTGCAACCCCGTCTCAGGATTGATGCTCGGCTTGGCGTTATCGCTACCACTCAAAGTCGCGAGCCGTTCCTGGATGGCGTGCACCAGTTCGCGATGACGGCCGAGGCCGGCCTTGGCCAGTCTCTGCTGGGTGCGCTGCACCCGCTTGGCGCGGCGTGCGGGGTCACGCTCATCCACCGCATCGCGCAGGGATTTCAACACATCCCACGCGGCTTCACCCGCTGGGGCGGCGAGATCAGGATCCAGCCCCGCCTGGGCCGCGTATTGGGCTGCCAAGCCTTCGTTCAGACTCCATCCATCAGGGGATTTCACAGGGTTACGTGTCATTTCTTTTCTCCTTTTTTCTCTATCCGACACTTACGCCGAGTAATTCGGCTTGCAACTTGTTGCGCGCGCCACGGCTCCGCCCCCGGCTGTAATCGTGGCCAGGCAGAAACCGCCCGCGCTCGTCACGCATCGGGGGCATAAGAAACTTGTTATCTGTTGCGGTTACGACTTAGTGTTGTGGTCGCGGGAGGAGTGAATGAACACGACGCCACAGGCCGACATTGATCCGAAAGAGCACGTCAAACACCTGCGTGTGATCCATTTCTCTTTGCTCATTTCCTGCTCGTCATCGCAATTGCCGTCACCTTTTACAACCAGAGCCTTTTTGAAAACGCGTACGAAGAAGCGCTCGCGATTGAAGAGCTATTCGAATTAAGGGGTCCAATATTAGAAGAGTTCGACGACGCTGTGACTGCCGCTGTCGTAAGCAGCAGCTATCGAAAACGAATTGAATCTTTTTCGAATACAACACCCCGACAATTCTTCCTATCGTCTAAAGAAAAATCTGGCGAAATGGGCAGCGTAATCCGTATTCCATATGTCGACAGCCATGCTGGTACGTCAGTAGTTGAACGGCATCTTTGGCGAAATGCGATTGGAGCTTTACCGGAAACTAATTTTGCTTCGAACAATGACAATGCCGCCACCCTATTGGACTACAACCAGCAATTCACTCTTGAGAATTTCGCAAACGTATGGAACGCGCTGTATCAATTGTCAGAATTCCACGCGATAACAGACGTCAACCCGAAAGCGGTCGTCTATGGCAAGCGTGGAACCCCAGCGAATTCCCCAGTAACTGGGTTTGGTCTACATGCAAGTGTCGCGTGTGAAGACATACGCGGTCGAGGGAGACTCCAAGCAAAAAAGATTCCGGCTCATATTAGTGCCATTTATAAACAGACTAGTGTCGGATCTAGCGAGAGGCAGAGAATTGTCTTATTCCCACCGCCCGGGTGCGCGATTGGTACAGCCGAAAGTCCACGCCCCGAACGATCATACGCGATAGAGATACAGGCTCCTTTGCTTCGCATGAATCTACCTGGCTCGAATACCCCAGAATCTCGAAAAGCGAAACCAATTAGCCGCGCGTCTGTTAGCGGCCGCGAGCAAGAGTACTTGACAGGTTTATGGTCGACATTCTTTGTACCTATGGAGCACGTGTCGATTTCGATTGATGGTCAGAAGACACTAGTTGAACAATATGATGGGGCCTTTAGGCTCAATTCTGGACCGTTTGATAAAACGTTTCCGAACTTGGACCGTCTACTTAAACAGTTTGACGAAATCAATATTGCCTCTCTGGAGATTTACAGGAACCAAGAATCAGACATAGTAGGCTCCAGTAGCTTGGCTCAACTGATTCAAACTCTCAATGAACTGAATGGGCAGCAAGTTAGCTTGCTTGGTGTAACGGCGCCTGGAAGCTTAATCAGAACATGGGGCGGAACAATAATAGCTAGCATCATGTTGTATTTCATCGTCCACATTCGCGCCTTTACCCGAAACAACGCAAAAGATTTTAAGAATAACGTGCCTTGGATTGGCGCATATAACCACGACACAATTTCTAAAGCTTTGCTTTTAGTGACCTCAGTTCTGCTGCCAATCGGTGTTGCGGGCTGGCTTGCCTACGACTCTCTACCTGGGCTGTCTTTACCAGCCATATTTGCGTACTTATCTTTCGCTGTTGTCGCGGGGCTGGCCATCCCCATGACACTTTCGATACGTGCTATGTGGCGTGCGCTACCTGGTATTGCTCATGGCGGGGCCATTTGAATGCCTCTAGGAAACGAGTTCGGCCTCTATTATCGGGACGCGCGTGGCAACGAGACTGATCGCGTTGTTAGCGTACGTGAAATTTATGAGGGCAAGAACGGCATCGCCATTGACGCTCATTGCCATGTAAGAGACTCACGCCGGACATTTCTGTCACATCGAATTCGCGCGCTCTACGAACCAGACTCTGGCGAAGTTATTGAAGATGTAGAGTCAACTCTGCGCAATCATAGTCTATTCAATCCAAATCGCTTGCCACCTCAACAGGACTGGAAGATGCCCGCCAGCCTCAATGCACAGCTTGAAACACTCGGATATCTAGCCAGTTACACCGATGGCCGCGCAAAACAAAAAGCAAAGCTGATCACCGATTATGTGACGCGCTTTTGGCAAGTCCCGAGCAATAAAGTAGATGACCTCCTCGACTTCGTTTATCGCTTAGACTCCGAAGAGGCGGAAATCTATGAAGGCTTGGGTGACATCTCGGATAGCGATGAAGAACAAGTCCGCGCCTTCATAGAGACTTGTCTCGAAATCATTCACTTGGATGATCGGGTAACTTATGACGAAGAAGACTTCCTACTAGACCTGGAAGACGCGCTTCGTGAAGGTGGCCACGACGTCAAATTCACACTCAGTGATGATCAAGAAGAAGCAGACTCAGAAGCTGTCCCAGGTGACTACACAGAGAAGAATGAAACAGAGAAGCCTTCTCAACTCACCACCTGGATTGTTGTCGGCATCGTCGTGTTCGTAGTTATCGCAGCTATCTTCTGAACCTTACTGCCCCTACCCCACGCTCGCGCCGATCACCAGGCCCAGCACCGCGCCCACGGCGGCGCACACGCCCGCCGCTTTCAGCGGCTCGCGGTCCAGCAGCGCGGTCACCCGCGCCGTTTGTTTTGCTGCCCAGGTTTTCACTTTGCTCATCATTTGCTTGCGCCTTTCACTTTTTCGAAGGTGCGGGCGCCGGTGTATCCCAGGAAGCCCGCGATAAAGACTTGGTACAGAATGTCGGGGATAGCATTCAGAAAAGCCCTCACGCCCTCTGTAATCGCTATCGCCATGTTCGGATCGAATGCTGAGATAATGCCCATAGGTATTGCTGCCACTATGTAGATGTAGATGACGTAGAAGAATGAAGGCCGGGCGCGTGAGGTCCACGGGTCCTGGCTTTGCGCCTCCATTACAATCGCCTGCATGCGCAGTTCGTCTTCTTTGAATTCGCCTTGCTGCTCCAGTTCCAGCAGCGCCAGTTTGGCGGCGTCTTTCGCGGCCTTGTCGGGCAGCACGCGGTCAATCACTTTGCCGACAATCGGCAAAGCGGCGGCAATAGGAAACGGCATGGGCCGGCCTCCGGTCTAAAGGGTGGATTGTCTGAACGTGTGATTTGATTGGCGGGAGTCTACGGGTCTAAACGTCGCTGTCGCAGAAGGTGTCCGCCGCCTCTTCATCTAATATGTGCAACAGCAAAGCGTCGTGTACGAAGCTTGGCAACAGGTACAGGCTCACCGGCCCCGCCTCATACTCGTCTGAGTCGCCCACGGTCCAGCTGCAGCAATAGGGCGCGCCGTTGCCGTCCCACGCCACCAGGGCATAACCCGTCAGGTCCGGCAAACCATCCGTCATCTCCAGTGCGCTTTCCAGCAGCGCCTGCTGCACCTCCGTGCGCGGGTCAGCCGCCAGCACATGAATATCGCCGCCGGTCTTGGGCCGCACCCGGCCAATGCGCACCGCGTTGTGGGTCATCTGTATGTGCTTTCGGTGGGTTGGAAAAGCTGCCCGTTATGCGGGGAGGCCTTGGATGTAGCCGTCGCGCGTTAGCGTCAGCACCTCGCCGCGCGGCGCGTTCGCTGCTGTCCCGTTTGCATCCTCACCGGCTTTATCAGGAGGGAGTGCGCAATGCACCCAGCCCGAGGCCGGATCACCCGGAGCCGGGAACTCCAATATCAATTGATCGAAGCGCAGGTTGTCCGCGCACCACTGCGCCAAGTCGCGGTTGGCCACACCCGGCAGTTCAAAATCCACCGCGCGCCCGGTTAAATGCGCAGACGTTGGGCGCGAGCCCACGGCCGCGTTCAGGTCCGGGCTGCGGTACCACGACGAGGGCGAGAACGGCAGACGGAACTCCTTGCGCACCGGTTCCAAAATCTGGCTGGCCACCCGCACCAAACGGGGAATCGCCGCTGCCGGCGGGGTGTTGTCGATGCCGTGGCGGGCGGCAAGGTGGCTTTTTGCGGCCTCAGCCAGGGTAAAGTGGGGCGACAGTCTCATAACACGTTCCTCATCCCGCCCTTCATCCTGACACGCGGAAGCGGATCGGCGCCGCCGTGCGGGTCACGCCCACCTCCTCGCCCTTCTGCCAGCGGTTGCGGTAATAGGTGAACTTAAACACCAGCACGTATTCGCCGTTGGGCAGCGTGTTGGGAATGAGGATGGTCTGCACGATGTCGTAGCACCCCTCTTGAATTTCGAAGGTGCGGTCGGGAATTTGCAGGGCGATGCCGTTGAGGAACGTCGCCCGCGTCAGGCCGTAAATGATGCCGAAGTGTTCGGTCTGCTCCTGCAGCACCGCCTCGCGTGCGCGGATGAACGCGCGCTGACCGCGCACCAGCTCAGCCAGCAGCAGTTCGGGGTCGGCCAGGCTGACGCAGAACGCCTTGCGGTAAAACACGGTTTGCCCCGGCGCGATCACATACAATCGCTGGCCACTGTCGTCCTGAAAGAAATTGTTTTCAAAGATCACCCGCGCCGGATAGGCGGTGTCGTAGCGCAGCGACCACTCCCGCCACAGCGCCAGCCACAGCAACAGCGCCAGCGTCATCAGCACCGTCGCGCCATACAGCACCCGGCACAGGGTGCGCAGAATGCGCCGCCGCCGTTTGTGTTTGGTTTGGTGACTGGTCTGAAGCGGGGCAACGTCGGTCATATCAGAATCCCAATACCTGTTTGACGTAAAGGCCGAACAGCACAGCGGCCCCGCCTAAAGCGCTGAACACCACGGCCTCGAGAATTTTTACCCGCCAGGGTGCGACGGCCTCGCCTTGAATGGTGTTAATTTTGGCATCGATGGCTTCGATTGCCTTGCCGTGCTGGCGCACGGTGACCTCAACCTCAACCAACCGCTCGCCGTAGGCTGCGGCAATGGTACGTTTGACGGTTTCATCGCTCATGCGCGTCTCTCAGTTGGCGGAGGCATGGCGAGAGTCGCCGCCCGGCTGACTGCCCAGCGCGCGCCGCCAAAACGCATGCAGCGCGGACTCGCTAGAACGTCGAAAAAAGAAGGCCCGCTCTACGGGAACGGGCCTTAAGTCGATTGAGGAGAGAACCGATCTATCCAAAACACCGTGGCGCGCCCGCAGGCGGCCCCGGTCCGGTGCTGTACCATGCCAAACGTATCCACAGCGCCAGAATGCGAATTATGTCAAATCTAGATGCATATTACAAGAGCTTTTTTTATTATTTCTTAGCATTATAGGCGTCCATCGCGGTGCGGAAGGCCTCCAGCAGCGTCTCCCGGCTCACCCGGAAGCGCGCTGAAATCGCCTCAGGGCTCTGATTTTCGGTCACCAGCCGCTCCACCAGGCCCAGGCTGGTTAGCCGGGGGCGGCCCACCACCACTGTCGCCCCACTGGCGCGGGCCCACGGCGTAAACCGGCTGCGCCATAGATCTTCCTGGCGTTCGCTCAGCCGCTCCAGCGGTGTCTTGGTCAGTCCGGGGCGCTTGGACTTACCCGGCGCGTCGAGGCGGGAGGTTGGACTGCCGCCCGCGTTCAGGGCCCGGAAAAGCGCATGAATCTGCCGTCCAGCGCGTTCCTGGTCGGGGCTGATCTCGCCTTCGCTGAGCAGCTTGTGCAGGTGGTCGGGTTCAAGTTTCGCAGCGGTTTCGGGGGTGGGATCGATGCGGTCATCGGCGCGCTTTTTGGGGCGGCCGCGTCGTCTTACGGGAATGAGTTTTTTCATTCACACCTCTACGTAGTTGGCGAAATGGCGGAGCGGCTAGCAAAACCGGAAAAGGCGAAAAATTCGCCTTCAACCTGCAACGATTGTCACTTTCGAGCGTTAACTATTCTAAAGATCAGCAGCATCCCGCCCGGGAAACTGGGTCGAAAACCAGGCCGGCGGCACACGACTTGACTTGGAAAAACTTACGAGTAACAATGCGCGGATTATAATGAATTATTTCTTATACATAAATCGAAATCTGCGCCTAACAGGGATGCAAGCACCACTATGGACGGCACGCAGACAGACTCCCCTCTGCCCGAAGAGGTTCTAACCGCACATCAACGGGAAACGCGCAATTTGGTGCGCGCCATGATGGCGCTGACCGGCCAGTCGGCCAGTGCCCTGGCCGCCGCTGCTGGGCTGACGCCCTCGACCGTCAACCGTTTCATGCACAAGCCGGTGCGTCATACGCTCAGCCAGCGCACCATGCTGGCGCTCCTCACCCACACCTTCTCGACCTTGCAGGACATTGTCCCGGCGCGGCGGGACCGGCGTGCGCTCGCCGATCTCATGCCCGCACTCGCCGTCTATGAGCGCGGCATGCTGGAACTCGCACCGGATTTGGACACCATTCTGAAAGACGTGCGCGCCGCAGCCGGGCCGCAGTCATCGCTCACAGGGTATTCAGGGGAACCCGGCCCGCCGCCCAACCTCCCGGTGGTGTTGGTCTCGACCCAGGACGTTCAAGTGGCGGACGGAAATTTCGATGCCGCGCCGATGCGCACCCAACGTCCGCCATTTCTATGGAGTGATCCCCTTGCCTTCGCCGTTCTCATGCCCGACGACACCCTGATGCCACGCTACGATGCTGGCGACATGCTGTATGCCAGCCCCGCCCAATCACTCGACGGCCCGAAAGTGGACGTTGTGCTGGCCAGAAAAGACGGAGGGTTTGTCATCGGACAACTGGTCGCCGTGACCGCGCACTCAATCGCCATCGGCACGCTGTATCCGGTCGCCAATGAGTTTTACGACCGCGACCGCATCGCCGGTGCCTATCGAATCGTCGGCGCTCAGCGCCTGCAGTAAGAGAAACGCTAGTGGTTCAGGGTTGCGGTGACCGGCGTCAGCGGTCCGGCCACTTCAAAAGCAACCTTTTCATGCTTCGGTTTGGAGAGGCGAATTTTCGGATCATTGCTCAGACCGAACGGTTCGTCGGGTAAGCCAATCCAGGTCTTATCGAACTTGGTGTCCCCGTCTTCATCGTGATATAGCGCAAGCGCGTAGACCCCAGCGCGCTCGACAGGAATACACACCAGCGTCTGGCCGGTCACAGCCGGCTCTCTGATGCGGGCCAATTTTTGGCCCTTGCCGAGCCACTTTTCCGGGTCGTCCCCATGCAAATCGACGGTGATCGTCCCCTCGGCCTTCCGGACGTCTTCGACAGTGAGAAGGATCGAATAGGGCGCCGCTCCGCATTCGGAGCTCTCGATTGCCGCCAGCTGCTGCCCATTTGACTCCTGCGCGAAGGCCGGTCCACCAGGGAGCCCGCCCGCCAGGGTAAGGACAAAGATTGAAAGAGTGATGTCAGGCCGCTTGCTGTGCATCCTCGGAATATAGCCGAAATTTTATTGCTTTGCAGGCCGATAACAAAAGATTCATGTGCACAGGCAAAGGAAGCGCCAATCGCCGTCAATGCGCCGGGTTCAGATACAAGTCATGGTACGAAATGTAACCGACGTGATTGGCATACCCTCGCAGGTCGCGATGGAGAGCGTCAAACCGCGCCAAGTCGTAAAGCAGGATTCCGGGCGCCTGACCGCGTTGCCGGCGAAGCACTTGCTGGGTCAGTACCCGGCGTTCCTCAAGGTCAAATGTCCGCATCGCCCTTCCTAGCAAGGGCATCAGTTCTTCGTCGCAATACCACGGAACCGCTTTCAGGCAACTGTGGCGCACAAAGGCGCGCAGGGCATCAAGCGACGGCGCAATGCCATAGTCTATTCCGAATGCCTCGCCACCCCACTGTCCTTGATGAATACCCTTGGCGTACGTCGCGACCGGCACCGCCCGGAGCTCGACCTCGACCCCGACCTGAGCGAGATCCGCCACCACCTGCTGATAGCCCGGACCGGCAAAGGACGATGTGACATTTAGAACCTCAGCCGCCATGGCGAACCCGTCGGGGTATCCGGCCTGCGCCAACATCTCTTTGGCTCGCTCTGGATCGTATGGATACGCCGGTAGGTCGGGATCAAACCCAAACGCGATCGCAGGCGTGGTCTGAGTCGCGACCCGGGACTTACCGAGCAGCAAGCCGTCGACGATAGCCGTTTTGTTGACGGCATAGTTGAGAGCTCGGCGCACATTTACATCGCGCAACGGGGAATCTTTCTGCAGATTGAACGCCAACACGATCATGCTGGGCTCGGCCTGGGCGGCCATGCGATGCCCCATGCTCTCAACTGCCGGGGTCTCATCGGGTCCGAGCAGAATCGCAACGTGAACCCTGTCAGACTGCAACGCCTGAAATCGCGCGGTGGGGCTGGGCACCGACAGGATCGTGAGTCGGTCGGTCTTGCTTTGCCGCCATGCGTCCTCGCGCGCAACCAGGCGTAATTCGGTGGACGTCCAGCGCTCCATAATAAAGGGCGTGGTGCCGATCGGCTCTAAGGCGAACCGGTCCGCCCCGACTGCTTGCCAATAGCGCGTTGGGACGTAGCGCAACATCGACAGATCGTGAGGCAGAAACGGGTTGGGATGTTCTGTCTCAACATGAACGGTGAGGTCATCAATGACATGCACGGCTTTGACATAAGCCAGCTCACTGGCCGTCACATAGCTTTGCCCCTCTTCAGACTTGATGATCCCGAAGGTATCGCGCACCACGGCTGCATTGAAGGGCTCGCCGTTCGAGAACGATACATCGGGGCGGAGGTCGAACTGCCACAGCGTCGGCGACAGCGCCTGCCAGGACGTGGCCAGCAGCGGCTTCGCTTCGCCATCCTGGCCGACATAGGTGAGCGCATCGAACAACGCGGCAAATGTATAGAGCGACGGAGTGTTGACCAGGCCGAGCGGATTGCCGCGCGTTGTTGGAAAGGACTGAATCGCAACCCTGACCTCCGCGCGCACCGACCCCGCAAAGTAAGGTAGATTTGCGAGCAGGGCGATGAATCCGACCAATCCCGCAACATATAACCTGGTCAAAGCCCTACGCAGGGTTGACAGAGGCATCCTCACGACGTGACGTATGGCTGATGCACAATACACTCCTGTGATCAGGGTTTGTCCGATGACCAAGTCTATACCCGATATCGATGTAGATGCAGCACTGCAACGGCTTGAAGCCGTGCGCAGCAAACGTGGCTATTTGCTGGCCCACCACGGTCTGCTCAGCCTGACCGCGCCGGATCTGCTTACCGCCTATGATGCCTGCTACACCGAGCTCACTCTCAAAGAGCGCACGCTCAAGGCCTTCGAGAAAGAGTTCATCTGGCTTGGCATCTTGGCGATCAAGGAAGAACACCTCGCCACCCAGCATGTCGATAAGTTCAAAGCGGCGGGAGGAACAGACGCCCAGGTCGTCCTCGCTCTGCGGCTGGCCGCGATCGCGCCGGGCATCGCCAGCTTCGCGTTCGGTGAAGCGCACTGGCGCGGCCGGATTCCGGACCTGGATGCCAAGCAACTCCACCTAGACGCAATCGATGCGTTGCGCGCCGGCACGGATGTCAGCGACGAATTGATCCAGATGGCCTGCACCTCAATCCAGACCAGCCGCCGCGGCTGGCCTGCCCTGCGCTGGCATATCGAAGAGTGCTATCGCTTGGGCGTGCCGGAGCCCCACCTGGCCGAGGCGCTGTCTTATTCGATGTTCACCGGCTCGATCCCGAACTTTATTGAGGGCTGTGACGTTTGGCGGGCGATGATCAAGGCGGGCGAGGTAGACGCCAGCGAACCGTTCAAGCTGTGGGCCGAAATTGATCAAGACGGTCCATAGCGGCGCGCCCATGAACGATGGCCCTTCTTTTGATTACGTTATCGTCGGCGCTGGCGCAGCCGGCTGTGTACTAGCAGAGTTACTATCTAGAGATCCTCACACCACCCTATGCGTCCTTGAAGCTGGCGGACGGGACTGGTCGCCGATACTGCGTATCCCCGCCGGTAAAGTGTACGCCCTCGGTAACCCGAAATATGACTGGCGCTATCAGACAGAACCAGATCCGACGCGCAACGGCAAAGTCGATATCTGGCCGCGCGGCAAGGTGGTCGGCGGCAGCACGTCCATCAACGGGCTGTTTTATGTGCGCGGCCATCCCACCGACTTCGATCACTGGGCGGCGATGGGCAACACCGGGTGGGCGTATGCGGACGTCCTGACGTACTTCAAACAAATAGAATCCTACAACGGTGGTGACGAAAAATTCCGGGGGCGGGACGGCAAACTGCGCATCTCGGACGTCCCCGCGCCCCACGCCTTAAGTTTTCTGTTCGTCGACGCGGCGCAAGAAGCCGGAATTCCAAGCGCCCCGGATTACAACGGCGCCGAGCAAGAAGGGGCTGCCCTCGCCCAAACGACTATTCATGGCGGGCTTCGCGAAAGCGCATCCCGCGCGTTCTTGCGCGAGGCCCTGAAACGTCCAAACGTCACCTTGATCACATCGGCCCACGTGGAAAACATAGACATCGAAAACAACGCCGCGGGCGGCGTGACGTATTCAAAACGGGGCCGGCGCCACTCTCTCCGCGCAGGACGAGAGGTGATCCTAGCAGCCGGTGCGGTGGCGACGCCGCAGCTGCTGATGTTGTCCGGCATCGGCCCGCCGGACCATTTGGCGGAAGTTGGTATTGAGACCAAAGCTGCACTGCCCGGGGTCGGCGAAAACCTTCAGGAACATTGCGGTGTGTGGATCACCCATGGCGTTCGTGACGGCATACGCACGGCCAACATGGACTACACCGTGTTCGGCGTTCTCAAACACGGTTTGAAGTACGCTTTAACGCGGGACGGGCAGTGTGCGACACCGACGTCGCAGGCTTTGGCCTTCGTCAGAACCTCTGACGCCGAGAAAATTCCTGACGCTCAGATTCACTTTATGCCCATGGGGTATGACATGAGCGGCAGCGCCATCAAGGTTAGGCCGACCCCAGCGATGATGGCGGTGCCCAATGTCAGCCGCCCCAAAAGCCGAGGGGTGATACGTCTGTCGTCGCGGGACCCGCGCACGGCCCCAAAAATACTCCCGCGTCTGCTTGATCACCCGGACGACGTGCAACGCCTGATCTCCGCCTGCAAAATTATCCGGCGTATTTTTGCCACACACGCCTTCTCGGACGCCGCCACGGACGAACTTTTTCCTGGACCCGGTGTGAAGACCGACGAAGACTGGGAGAGCTTCCTGCGCAAACATACCGGCCCCGTTTTTCACGTGGTTGGCACCTGCAAGATGGGCGCTGACGACATGTCGGTGGTAGGAAGCGACCTCTGCGTTCATAATGTCGGCAAGTTACGTATCGTTGACGCGTCTGTTATGCCGACCATCACGAGTGGCAACACAAACGCCCCCACTATGATGATCGCCGCCAAGGCGGCGGACTTAATTCAGGCACGGCACAGTTAGTTTCTACCGGTTACGTTTGGATATCCCGAAGGCGCACGCCGCACAGAACACAGGACCGCCGCCATGAATCGTACCCTGATGGCCAAAGTCACCGACGAGGACCGGGAAACGTACCGCCGTGATGGCGTGGTCTTGATCAAGGGTGCCTTCGATTCAGGCTGGATCGAATACCTGCTCGAATCCTGGAACCGGACACGCGGCCTCGGTCCCGAAGACACGTACAACCTGCCTGAGGAGTTTCTGACTCAGGACGCCGACCTCAAATCCGAGATCGACGCGATCAAAAGCGAGCATGCCGAACAAAGGCGGCTGTATACGGAGCAGGCTGAGGGATTTATCCGCTGCAAGTACATGCGGTGGTGGGTGCCTGAAATCGAGCGTTTCATCAGGGAGTCGCCCGCTGCCGAACTGGTCGGGCGGGTCATCGGCGCGACGGAAGTCCGCTTCTTTATCGATGCTATCTTCATGAAAGAGCCCGCCTGCGAAACGAAGACGTACTGGCACTCGGATCAGTCGGCCTGGCCGGTGACAGGAGCCCACGTGCCAACCATGTGGATGCCTCTGTATCCGGTCAGCGCGGAACTCAGCAGCCTTGAATACATTGCCGGCAGCCATACCGAAGACGACATGTCATGGCCCAACACGGTCAACGCAAAGAAAATCGGTCGGCCGCCAGGCCGCACTGAATACTATGACTGGGAGCAACGCCGGTCGGATCCGTCAGTCCCGTTTATCGCCTATGACATGGAACCGGGCGATGTCGTGATCCTCCATCCCGCGATGTATCATGGGGGCGGCGCAAACTTACATCCCACTCAGCCGCGCATTGCGTTGAGCACGCGCTGGTTCGGCAACGACATCCGGTGGGATCCGAGACCCGAGTGCATCAACATCCCCGGCATGCCGCGCACCGCTATGAGAAAGGGCGAGCCCGTCACCCAGGACAACATCTTCCCCATCGTCTGGACGGACTCAGCTGCCGGGAGCGAGGCAGCTCAATGAGCCAGGGCCTTCGCAACCGAGGAAGAGACGTGTCCTTACTTACGTAACTGGAGAAATGACCATGATTTTTCACCATGTCGGCGTCGACGTATCTGACTTCAGCAAAAGCGAAAAACTGTATGACTCGCTGTTGTCCAAACTGGAAATCGAAAGCTATGAGATACCCGGCCACATCGCCAAGGCCTACGGGACTGAAACCTGCAGCTTTCGCATCGTGCAGGATGACTCGCGGGAGCTGTCGGCGAGTTCAAGCCATATTTGCCTGGCCGCACCGAGTGAACAGGCTGTGAAAGATTTCTATGAGGCGGGTACCACACTCGGAGCGGAAGGGGTGTTCTCCCCCAGCGAGTATGAAGACTGGGGCTGGCGTCACCTGACGGCGATGATCAAGGATTACGACGGCAACGCAATTGAGGCCGTGTACGTGGACAAGGGCTGACCGCGAACAGGGCATGGCGCACTCCAGCGACTTGAGAGACGGGGTTTCAACCGGCTCGTCAGCCGGCGTACGAGTCCTGGTTCTCATTCTAGGGCTCACATGGGTCGCGACGCCTTCTGTAGGGCACGCCGCGTCCATCCACCTGACTGCCTCGGCGCCCTGGCGGTTCTTCGCCGACCCCCTCGCCGACGCCACAGGGTCGGCTTTGCTGCCGGCCGTTTTCGATGCGCTGACCGTCGTTGAGACGGATGGCAGCGTCCAACCTGCCCTGGCTGAGTCCTGGCACAACGATGGCGATAGGGTTTGGACCTTCAAATTAAGGCCCAATGTTGTTTTCAGCGATGGTACACCGGTCGACGCAAACGCCGTTGTTGAGTGTCTGTCGATGCAGAGCGGTGAGGACGGTAAGGTCTACGCGCCTTATCTCTACACCAGTGAAATTGCCGGTGTGCGAGCGCTGTCGGACACAGAAATCGAGATCACAACGCATCGCAAAGACGCCCTGCTGGACCGCAAGCTTTCAAGCGTCAGCATTTTTAGTGTCGCGGCGCTAAACAGGATAGGACGGCCAGACTTCGCGCGGGCCCCGGTGGGGTCCGGCCCGTTTACGCCCGAAAGCTGGTCGCGCGACGGCACCCGGGTGGTTTTGCAGCGTGTCCCGTCATCCTGGCGGGTGTCCAGCCACGTCGAGCGGGTTGAGATTGCCGTGATCACCGATGCCACGGCGCGGCTGCAAAACATCCTGTCCGACGGCACAGACATATCGATGAACATCGATCCCGATGTTATCTCGACGGTCGAGGATGCGGGATATCGCGTCAGTGTGCGGCCGGGACCGGTGATCATTGGACTGTTGTTGCGGACCACAGGCGACGCCGCCGCGCCGCTGCTTGATCGCCGCGTGCGCCGCGCCCTCAACATGGCCGTCAACAGGGACAGCATCTCGCAAAATATCCTCCGCGGGACAATGCCTCCCGCGACGCAGCTCGCAACCCCCGAAGCTTTGGGATACGACCCTGCGATTGAGCCCTATGCGTTTGACCCGGACAGGGCCAGAAACATGCTGGCGGACGCGGGGTATCCGCAGGGCTTTGACTTGACCGCAACCGTTATGACCGGGCAGTTCCCCGCCGATACGCTGATCTATCAACAGGTGGCCCAAGATCTGAGAGCCATCGGCGTGAACATCACAATCGGCAGCCTGCCGGTTATTGAATTTATACGCCGGCGGTCCGTAAACGCGTGGGAGGGGATCGACGTCATTTCGTCGCTGTCATCCCACTACAGACAAGGCGACATCAGCGGCGCCGCGGAGTTGCTCTCCTGCACCGATGTGAGATCAACCTTCTGCGATCCAGAAACCGACGACTTACTCAAGAGATCGCATCAGGAAATGAACCCGGCGGCGCGGGAAGACCTTCTCAAGACCGTCAACGCGCGCATCCATGACCTTGCGCCGATCATGGTTATCGCCCAGTACGCATCGATCGAAGCCTTGTCGCCCCGGATCGCGGCCTTTCCCGAATACCCGCTGGGCAAGATGAGATTCGAGCGTATCGAACTCACCCAAGACCGCTAGCGCCCTGCGCGTCCCGCGCGATCGTCCGCGCAAAAAAAGCCGGGAAAAACTTTTGCTGACAAAAAAATCGAGGAACGAGCCCATGCACGCCACGGGTTTGTGCGGGGCCAGTCTAAATTCGTCAACGAATTCAGAGGCTTATTTTTGAGTCAAACGAGCCCATGCACGCCTAAAATCATCGGATTTGTCTGGACGTCTGCACGAATTTGAAAGGGATGTATGGCAAGGTGACGGGATCGGGCGAGACACAACGTACGCGTTTAACGTCGGGGCTGAGCGAATTCGATTTTGTGGGGAATCGGTGGTAGCGGAGGAGAGACTTGAACTCCCGACACATGGATTATGATTCCACTGCTCTAACCAGCTGAGCTACTCCGCCATCGCCGAAAAGCGCGGTTTTGTACGCCCGGGCGGCGGGAATGTCAAATCACCCAAGCGTCGTCAAAATGAGGATTCATGTGGAAGACCAGCGGTGCCACCGGGCGCCATAATCAAGCGGTTGCGCGGCCCTCAGACTGGGTCTGCGCCGGCTTGAGATTATGCGGCACGGCGTCCAGCGACCGGTCGCGCTGAATCCATCCCCCACCGAGGACAACGTCATCCCGATAGAGCACGCAGGCCTGGCCGGGCGAGACGCCGAACAAAGGTTCGTCGAAGGTCACCCGCGCCGCGCCTGTGCTGTCACGGCAGATGTGCGCGGGAACAGGCGCATGAGCATTGCGCACCCGGGCGAACACGGGAGCCCCCTCACCGTCTAGCTCGGTATCCGCGCCCAGCCAGTTGAGATCGCGCAGGGCAATCTCCTGGCGGGCCAGCGCATCTTTCGGTCCGACTTTGACAGTGGCCGTGTCCGGGTCGATGGCGACGACATACAGGGGGTCTTTGGTGCCGCCGATGCCGATACCCCGGCGCTGGCCAATGGTGAAGTTCTCGATGCCGCTATGCTCGCCCAGTTCGCGGCCGTCAACGTGGACGATGCGTCCCGACGAAAAACCATCATCCGCATACTTGGAGACGATTTCGGTGTAGCGGCCGGTGGGCACGAAACAGATATCTTGGCTGTCGGGCTTATCGGCAACGGCCAGGTCATACTTCGCGGCCAGCGCCCGGGTCTCGGATTTCGGCACGCCGCCCAGCGGAAAATGCAGAAACGAGAGCTGCTCCCGCGTCGTCGAGAATAAAAAGTACGACTGATCCCGGTCCGCATCCACGGCCCGCAAGAGAACGGGGCCTTCCGGTGTTTCACCGCGGCGGACGTAGTGGCCTGTGGCCAATCCGACGGCGCCGATATCCCGGGCGGCGGCGATGAGGTCCCTGAACTTGACCGTCTGATTGCACAGAATGCAGGGGATCGGCGTTTCGCCCTGACGATAGGCGTTGGCGAACGGGGCGATGACATCGGCCTCGAAGGTTTTTTCGTAGTCGAGCACGTAGTGCGGAATGCCCAGTTTGTCGGCGACCCGGCGGGCGTCATAGATGTCCTGCCCCGCGCAGCAGGCTTTGGCCTTGGCGGTGGCGGCGCCGTGGTCATAGAGCTGCATGGTCAGACCGACAACGTCGTACCCGGCCTCGACCAGAAGCGCGGCGGTGACCGAGCTGTCGACGCCACCGGACATGGCCACGGCAATGCGCCCGGAGTTGGATCCGGACCCAGCGGTGTAGTCTTCAACCGTGACGGCCTGTACGGGCAGGTTTGAGTTCATGGCGGCCTTATACTGCCCCAGTGGGTGGTACTCAATGGCCGATTGGAAAATCCGGTGCCGTAGGCCGCCGAATTACCCTTTGATCACAACATGTTATGGGTCTCGGCCGGCAGGTGCAGGGTAAGGCCGTCGAGCTCCGGCGTCACTTTGATCTGACAGCCCAAACGCGAGGTGCGGGTCAGGCCATAGGTCAGGTCGAGCATGTCGAGCTCTTCCTCCGTCGGCGGCGGGAGTTTGCCGGACCAGTCAGGATCGACAACCACATGACAGGTCGAACAGGCCATGGAGCCCTCGCAGGCGCCTTCCATGTCGATGTCGTTGGCATGGGCGATCGACAGAACGGAGCTGCCGGGTTCGGCCTCCACTTCCAACACGTCACCGGAGGTTTTGACAAACCGTACCTTCGTCACCCGTCACCACCTTTTTCTATGCGCCACATCTTTTGATTCAGTCCGGCCTAAACTTTTGACCAAGCCTCGACAAACCGCTCAAGGTCTGACCATGGCGTGTCGGGTCCGATGGAGATGCGCAGCGACGCTTTTGCCAGCTCCGGTTCGACACCCATCGCCAGCAACACATGACTCGCCGCGATCTTGCCGGAGGAACATGCCGAACCGGCGCTGACGGCGAAACCGGCGAGATCGAGTTTGATCAGCTGCTGCTCACTGCTGGTCCCCGGCAGAGCAACACAGGTGGTGTTGGGTAAGCGTGCGACGTCTTGGCCGAAGATCACAGCCTCTTCGCGGGCCTGAAGCAATGCTGATTCCAGCTTGTCGCGCAGGACGGCGACAGCGCCATCAAGAGGCGTTTCTATTGCCGCCTTCGCTGCGGCTCCGAACCCGGCAATACCGGACACATTCTCGGTGCCGGATCTGAGTTTACGCTCCTGTCCGCCGCCTCCGAACAGGGCTTGAAGCTGGACGCCGCTGGTATTGATCAGGGCCCCAATGCCTTTTGGGCCGCCAAATTTGTGAGCCGATAAGGTGATGAGATCTGCGTGGGGCACGAAGTCCGAGGGATTCAGCTTGCCCGGGACCTGAACCATATCACACAGCAAAACACCATCGTTCTCGTGCACTAGACTGGCGATTTGCGCGATGGGCTGGATGACACCGGTTTCATTGTTGGCGGCCATGACGCAGATCAGCAGAGGGGTGTCATGGGACGTGAGCGTGGCCTCGAGTTGGTCAAGATCGACCGTCCCGTCAGGGGTTACCGGCAAGCGGGCGTTTTCAGGCACGTTGTCGAGAACGGAGGGATGTTCAATGGCGGAGCAAAACACCTGGCGGACCGCACCGGAGCCCACGGCCCCCGTGACCGCAAGCGCGTTCGCTTCGGTTGCGCCAGAGGTAAAGGTGACGTTCGCGGGGCTGGACCGAACCAAAGCCGCAACCGCCTCGCGTGCTTCCTCAAGAAGGGCTCGAGCTGCACGGCCGGCACCGTGAACGGACGATGGATTGCCGGCGCACTCAAGGGCATCCATCATCGCCTGCATCACGGCTGGCGACGTTGGAGCTGTTGCGTTGTAATCGAGGTAGACGGCTTCGGCTAAGGTCGGCATGGCTGGCCGACTTTAGCATCTACTCCGCAGCTTGTGGCTGGGATTCCACCATGGTTGGTGCCGGCGCAAAATCACCGTCGATGATCGATTTCAGACTCACTGTCTTGTAGAGGTCGAGAACCTTGGTGTTCATCGCGGTCCAAAAGCCATTGGTCGCCGCAGCCAAATTGAAATTGGACTGGGGGTCGAGCTTGGGCTCGTAGCCACCATCGACAGATTCAATAATCTCACCGGCGGAAATGCTCTCGGGCGGCTTGGCGAGGAGATAGCCGCCGCCTGGACCACGGACGCTGACCACGAGGCCATGGCGGCGCAACGCGCCAAAGACTTGCTCTAGATAGGACAGTGAGATGCCTTGCCGCTCAGCGATGACCGCCAACGAGAGCGGTTTCGCCGGTACGCACCGGGCAAGTTCGATCATGCCGTTGATTGCGAGTTCAGCTTTAGTGCTTGGTTTCACTGTCGGATTCTCTTCTTTCTGTCGACGATTGTGTTGGTATTTGCGGTTTATACGAACGATTCTAAACTTCGGATCAGTCTATTTTATTATTATAATTCAGATATTTAGGCCTATTCCGCGCCGATGAGGGGGACGCAGAGGTATGAAAATCGGATTTGCAACGGCTGGGCGTTTTTCCTAAAAGATCAGCCGTCCTGAGGCGTGGGCCTTTGGCTGTCTCATTTTGTTGGAAGTTCAATGCCAGAAATCATTATCAACGGTCCGGAAGGCCGCCTCGAAGGCCGTTACCATCACGCTGAAGACCCCAAGTCCCCCCTCGCCATCATTCTTCATCCCCACCCGCAGCACGGCGGGACGATGAACAATAAGATCGTCTACAACCTGTATTACATCTTCGTGCGGCGGGGGTACTCGGTCCTGCGGTTTAACTTCCGCGGCGTAGGCCGCTCTCAGGGCGAGTTCGACAACGGCTTAGGTGAGCTGTCGGATGCGGCTGGCGCACTGGACTGGATGCAGTCCATCAAGCCGAACGCAAGCGCGTGTTGGGTGGCCGGGTTCTCCTTCGGCGCGTGGATCGGCATGCAGCTGCTGATGAGGCGTCCGGAGATCGAGGGGTTCATCTCAATCGCGCCGCCGGCCAACATGTATGACTTTTCGTTCCTCGCCCCCTGCCCGTCTTCGGGCCTGATTGTTCAGGGCACCGGAGACGACGTCGTGCCTGAGCCGTCCGTCGAGAAGCTTTGCAACAAGCTGGCGCTGCAGAAAAACATCACGGTCGACTACAAGCTGATCAAAGGCGCCAACCACTTCTTCAAAGATCACATGGATCAATTGACGAAGTCGGTGGAAGACTATCTCGACATGAGAGACGCTCAAAAAGCCAAGCAGGACTAAAGGTACCGCGCTTCTGGCGCTAGTCCGGCAGGAACAGATCACCGCCCGTCAGAGGCCGCGGCACCCCCGTGGTGCCAGGGAACGAAATCGGCAAACCCCTCTGCGAACGGACCGCCATAAAGGCGAACGCCTGCGCTTCGATCATGTCGCCGTTGTACCCGGACTGCTCCACACCGCTGACCGGGCAGGGGCTGCGTTCCGTAAGCCCGTTCATGATCGCCTGGTTGTGACGGCCGCCACCGGTAATGTACATGGCCGCCGGTGCCGCCGGGCATTGGCGGATACCGGCCAGAACGGTTTCAACCGTGAAGGCGGCAAGGGTCGCTGCGCCCTCGTCCGGGGCCAATCCCGCCACCGCGTCAATCGATAGGTCTGAACGGTCGAGGCTTTTGGGATACGGTTCAGTAAAGTACGGGTTGTTCATCAGCTCATCGAGCGCGGCCTGGTCGACGGTGCCTTGCAGCGAAAGCGCGCCGCCCTCGTCATAGCGTTGCCCGGTGCTGCGCTCCATCCAAGCGTCAAGCAAGCCGTTGCCGGGGCCGGTGTCGAAGGCGATGATGTCGGCTTCGCCCTCCCCGATCCAAGTCAGGTTGGAAATGCCGCCGATGTTGACAATGCATACCGGTTCGCTGCCGTTGGCATAGAGGGCTGCGTGATAGACCGGCGCGAGGGGCGCGCCATGCCCACCCGACGCCACATCGTTGAGGCGCAATTGGCCCACCACCGGCACACCCATGGCGTTTGCCAGCGCTTTGGGATTGCCGATCTGCTGGGTGAAGCGGCGCTCCGGCCGGTGCAGGACGGTATGGCCGTGAAAACCGATGACATCGATGTCCGCCCAGGGTTGGTTTTCGCCGGTGAGCTTACCTCTGAGATCCCGCCCGAGAGCGATATGCAAATCGGTTAGTTCGTCCACAAGACCGGCATCGTCGCATTCCGCATCAGCGGCGGCGGCGGCTTCGACGGCTGTTTTCAGGCGGCGGCGGAAGGGCTGGGAGTACGGCACGGACAGCGCTGGACCGAACGCCTCGACGCGCACGCCATCGGTCTTTATCAACGCAGCATCAATGCCGTCCAGCGATGTACCGCTCATAAAACCGAGCGCGATAACCGACTGATCCTGTGTCATATCCAGTGCCATTGGCTTGACCGTTGCCCTCGATATACCGCCATGATATCACGCCCGAACCTTGGCGCTGCGGCGTCTGATCAATTCTACCAGACCGATCGCTGTTGCGGAATCCCGCCGATGACTTCTTCCCCTGCTGTGACCTCTGACTTGCTCCGCGTGCTGCAGGAGCGCGGCTTTATTCACCAGTGCACCGATATGGAAGAACTGGACCGCGCGGCGGCAGCGGGTGCGGTGACGGCCTACAACGGGTTCGACGCGACGGCTGATAGTCTGCATGTCGGCCACCTGCTGCCGATCATGCTGTTGCGCTGGATGCAGAAGACCGGCCATCAGCCAATCGCACTCTTGGGGGGCGGCACGACCAAAGTCGGCGATCCGTCCGGAAAAGACGAAACACGGCAATTGTTGGACGAGCAGGCGATCGCCTCGAACATCACGGAGATTGAGAAAACCTTCGCAAAGTTTCTCGACTTCGGGGGCGGTGAACAGGACGCAGTGTTGGTCAACAACGCCGACTGGCTGGACGACCTGCAGTACATTCCCTTCCTGCGCGATGTAGGCCGGCATTTTACGATCAACCGCATGTTGACCATGGACAGCGTCAAGCTGCGGCTGGACCGCGAGCAGCCTCTGACCTTCCTGGAATTCAATTATATGATTCTGCAGTCCTACGACTTTGTTGAACTGCATAAGCGCTACGGCTGTACGCTGCAGACCGGCGGCTCGGATCAGTGGGGTAATATCGTCAACGGCGTCGAACTCGGACGGCGCATGACCAATGCCAGCCTGTTCGGCCTCACCTGCCCGCTGCTGACCACGGCGTCGGGCGCCAAGATGGGCAAGACTGCGAACGGGGCCGTGTGGTTGAATGAAAACCGCGTGTCGCCATACGAGTACTACCAATATTGGCGCAACACGGAAGACCCGGACGTCGGCCGTTTTCTCAGGCTGTTCACCGAGTTGCCCGTGGATGAGATCGTCAAACTGGAAGCGCTACAGGGTGCCGAAATCAATGACGCCAAAAAGCGCTTGGCGTTTGAAACCACCAAGCTGTTACACGGCAAAGCCGCCGCCGACGAGGCGGAACGCACGGCACTGGAAACCTTCGAGCAAGGTGCCGCCGGCGCGGACCTGCCACGCGTGGCGATTTCCAGCACGGACCTGGACGCAGGGTTCACCATTGTTGATGCCTTAACTCAAGCAGGTTTGTGCAAGAGCAAGGGGGAAGCCCGGCGCTTGGTCGCGGGCGGCGGCGCACGCCTAAACGACAATAAAATCAGCGATGAAACCACCGCCCTGACAGCGGATACGTTTTCCGCGGGCGATGTAAAAATCTCCGCCGGCAAGAAAAAGCACGCCATCGTGCAGCTCAAGCCGTCGAACTGACAGAGTCGCAGGAACGGTTAGGGCACACTCTCTGCTGCTTGCGCGGCGTCCGTGGACGATGCCTGGGCTTTGACCGGGGCCGGTTCGAACACCTTGAAGATTTGACGGAGGAAACCAGGCGCGATGGTCGCGACCGGGTTCACCGTGATTTCGTTGCTCCCCTCAACTCCGCGAATAACGTAGGTCGCTGCGAAGACTCCGCCATCCGCCTCTCCTCCCGTAAGGACAGGCCCAATGAGGGGGATGGCCCCGAGGGCGCTGTTGACGGCGTAAGCCGGAATGACTGTGCCCTGGCCATTGATCGTGCCCGATGACAGGTCATAGTCACCGCGGGCTGTAAGGCCGATTGACGGACCATACATGGCCCCGTCTTTAACGGTAAGAACGTTGCTGGAGTAGGCGAACGGCAGATTGAGTTCGGAGAAAGAGATGCCGTTCCCACTCAGTTCATCGACGATTCCGGTCAGTGCAGCGACCGACAGAAGGCGTGCCAAAAGCGGCGCGTCGACGATGCGGAAATTCTTGATTTTGAGGGCACCGCTGACAGCGCCGGCGGCATCGACCACGCCGTCGATTGTGAACTGGCCCGAGACAAAATCATCGCCGAACCCAAGTTCGCGGAACACCCTGCCTCCGTTTTCGCTTGCGGCAGAAAAACGGCGCTCGTCACCCTCGGGCGTAAGTGAAAACTCAAACGGCGTGCCGTCATTTAACTCCGCGGTATACTCGATGCTCTGCAGACCAAGGCCCGTGTGGGAAACGGCAACCGCAGCATTTTTCATCTCGCCGTCGTCAGAGAGCAAGATGCGCCCGATGGAAGCGTCCAGTTCGATTGGTGTCCGGGCACCAAAGGCCGCAGCTTCTTCTGTGAGCGCGCGGCTCTGATTGCTTTGCTGCAAGGACTGCCAGAACGAACGGCCGTCCAGCACGTCTCCTGTCATGTTGATCCGCAGCACGCCGTCGTCCTGCCGCCTGGCGACAACGGACATTTGGTTCTCTCCAATGCTGAGATTACCGATGTCCAACGAGAGAATGGTGTTGCCGTCCAGACGAATGCTGCCGGTCAACACGTTTTCCTGATCAGGCAAACTCATCGTGAAATTCCGGACGTTGATCGCCCCGCCCTCTGGGATGGACACCACCGCGGACAGCAGGGCGGCGTCGCCGGACGGCTTGACCCAATTGATTTCGTCAAAATTCAACGCGGTGCCGGCGAGGTCGGCTTCAACAACAAGCTGTTCACCATTGTCGTTGTCAATGGTGTAGAGCGCTTCAACACGGACTGGTCCATCCATATAAGGTGGCTCGAACAGGCTTGCGCCAAGCCCTACCAGAGGCCGCTGTTCGTTTTCGATCACCGCGTCCACGGCGTACCGGCGTTTGAAATCAGCATCGACAAAGTTTTCACGCCAGGACAACCCCGCACGAATACCGCCCAAGGCTGCTGTGCCAGTGACGTCCATGCCGTCGTTGTCCAGCTCGAGACTGAATTGGCCCGACGTAAGGTCGAGATTGAGCGCCGCCTGTTCGATCGCAACCCGAGACAAAGAAGCCTGACTGGCGATGTCCACGTCGGCGAGACGGAGCTGTTGAATCAGCGGAAAATCGATGGCCAAGGCTACGTCGGCATCGCCGGAGGTTTCGTCCGGCGTGATACCCAGTGCTGAGGCGTAGCGCAGCGGTTCAGAATCTATAAGAGCAATGATGTCCTGGACCTGGCCGCCGACCCGGACATCAATGTCAGCACGGTGGTTGGTGCCATCCAGGCCATGCAAGCGCACCCGCCCCTCTTGGACAATCAACTCACCATCCCGGCTAGCCTGCTGCACTTTGCCCTCAGAAATATCGATGACGACTTCGCTGGGCGAGAGCGTCATCACACCGCCGGTGCCGAGGACTGGCGGCATGCGCCGCATGTAGGTAACGTCGACCCCTGACAACTGCGCCTGGCCCGCGAACTCCTGCACATCTAGCGTGTCGAGTGACTCGCCGCCGAAAGAGAAGTCAAAACGCGCATCCGTCACTTGCCCGCCGTTGAGATTGTCCGCGATCCAACGTCCCGTGTTGGGCTTGATCGCCTCCGGCCAGAAACGCTTCAACTGCTCAAGGGTGAGAACGTCGATACCGATATCGGCGGTGGCGGATGGGGCTTCCGATGACAGCCCCTGACCGGTCACCGTGCCGTTGAGTGTGGTGGTTCCGCCGTCAATCTCAAGCACCGCCAATGTGACGTTAGCCTGATCCAGGCCAGCGGACAGCTTTGCCGTCAGTTCGAGGTCTGACACGTCGTAAGTACGGTTTATGGGCGCGGGCACAGCAATGCGACCGGTCCCACGGGTAATGGTCAGGTCGATTTCATCCAATTTCACCGACGAGACATCTACCTCAAGCTTGGCGGCAAAGATGCCCGATACGTCTAAGCTGGCCCCGGAGAGAAATGAAAATTGCGGCAACAGAGGCGCGAACGAGGCGGGACGGATATCCTCAAACGCCAGGGAGATGTTAAGGTCACGGGCCTCGGCATCGTAAGTACCCGATGCTCGAATATCTGACTCACGCTCATCCGTTATGAACGGCAGCGTGCCTTCGATGGAAATGCCTGCATCATCGCGGTTGAGGACAATTTGGCCGGAAGGTGCGAACCACTGTGCACCGCTGGCCTGGTCAGCGAACACAATTGTGGCATCGGAAACCCCGACGCGGCGCAAATAGCCAACACGGGTATTGTTCTCGCCGGGACGTGTCAGTCCCTGAACGATGGCTTGCGCAAGGATACTGGCTGGCGACTGTGCACCCGCCGGCAGGGATGCAGAACTGGGTACTTGGGCTGTGGTTGGACGCGTGGGTTCGAAACCGAGAAGTATTCTGCGATCTTCGGTCCGCGTGAACCTCAACACCGGTTTGGCGATCGTAATCTCTTCCGGCGACGGCACGCCGTCCAGGATTGAGCGCAGACTGAGATCAACCGTCATCTCTGGAAAGGCCGCTATGATACGGCCACGCCCGTCTTTCGCCTGGACGTCTAAGATCTGCACCGCAAACTGATCGCGAAAGCCAGCCCACCGCACAATCGCGTCGCTGACCGCGAAATCGATGTCATCGTCGATCACGCTCAGCGACTCCTCAATGTACGGCGCCAGGAAGCCGACCGATACCGCCCCCTGAGACAAGCGCCACACCGTCACCACCATCGCGATGAGTACGATGAGCGTGACCGCCGACAGCGCCTTGAAAAGGACTTTGACACCGCCGTGGACCAACACCTAGCTCCCAGGTATTTCGAAATAGACTAAAGCCAATGCGCCATTCTAAGTTTGAAGACACAAATGGGGCGTTCGTAAGGCGCCTTTAAGACCACGGATACTAACACGAATTCCGGCACCTTTGAGGTCCTAATGACTTGGCAGCCGCCCTCTGCAGGCCTACTCCACCTGCCAAAGCCTTTCGATGAAGAGCTGCTTGGGCAGTTTGAGCAAAAGTGGCGTGACAACAGCGATGCACCGTCTTTTGACGAGCCTATTGAACTTGCAGGCGGGACGTCGGCAACCCTAGGTGACATGCTGAAGTGCCTCTTTGGCAACTCCAGGTATCTGGCCAATCTCGCGGTGAATAACGTCCCTCACATCGGCAAGGTTGTCGGCGACGGACCGGACCCTCCCTGGCGCGACATTTGTGAGGGCGTTAAGTCTCTCTCAGGCGTCAGCCAGCCGGACCTCCTCACCGGTCTACGCAAACAGAAAGCCGCTGCCGCTCTTCATATTGCGCTGTGCGAAATATGCGGCTGGTGGCCGCTGACGCGGATCACCCAGGAATGGTCCACCTTCGCGGACCTCTGCGTGCGCGCGGCGCTGACCAATTTACTTCTGGCCGAACACGACAAAGAGAACATCGCCCTTCCCGACCCGGAGCATCCGGAGCAAGGCTGCGGTGTGTTTGTTCTGGCGTTGGGCAAACTCGGGGCCTTCGAACTGAACTACTCGTCGGACATTGACTTGATGGTGTTGTTTGACCCCGAAGCGCTGCCATATCGAGGCTCGAAGTCACCCCAAGAGTTTGCCGTTAAGCTCGCTAAGAATTTGGTTGCTATTTTGGATCAGCGCACACCGCAAGGCTATGTGTTCCGTACGGACTTACGGTTGCGCCCCGACCCGAGTTCGACCGCCATTGCAGTTTCGGTTTTGGCGGCCGAGCAGTACTACGAAAGCTGGGGACAGAACTGGGAACGCTCGGCGCTCATCAAGGCAAGACCGATTGCGGGTGACCAGATTTGTGCAGAACAGTTCTTGTCGAACCTCGAGCCCTTCATCTGGCGCAAATCGCTCGACTTTTACGCCATTCAAGACATTCACTCGATCAAGCGCCAGATGTACGCGGCAAAAGGCGGGAGTGAGGTCGACGTCCTCGGCCATGACCTGAAAACCGGGCGCGGTGGCATTCGGGAAATTGAATTTTTCGCCCAAATTCAACAGCTTATCTGGGGCGGACGGATCCCGGAGGTGCGCACGCCCAGCACCTTAGCGGCATTGGGCGCTCTTCTAGATCAGCAGATCATCACGGACAATGTCCGCGCAGAACTTTCTGACAGCTATGTGTTTTTGCGCCATCTCGAGAACCGTTTACAAATGATCGGCGACGAACAGACACAGCAGGTTCCAGCCGATATCGACGAAGCGCGTAGGCTTGCGTGTTTCTTTGGCTATGACGACTTTGATACTTTTGCATCAGATGTCGAGACTCATCTCCGCACAGTCGAAAGTCATTATGCGGACTTGTTCGAAGATTCTCCGTCGCTGGCGATTGAAGGCAATCTCGTTTTTACCGGTGCCGACCATGACCCCGAAACGCTAAGCAATCTCAGCCGGCTTGGTTTCGAAAACGCCGAAACTGTCTCCCGGCTCATCCGCGAATGGCATTACGGCAAATACCGCGCAACCAAGAGCACGAAATCCCGCCAAATCCTGACTGAGCTGATGCCGGGAGTCGTATCTGCCTTCTCTAAAACGATGCAGCCCGACCGGGCTTTCATAAAATTTGATCAGTTCCTTCAAGGGTTGCCTGCCGGGGTTCAGATTTTTTCGATCTTCCAGCGTCACCCACAAGTTCTGGAATTGGTTGCGGAAATCATGGGCAACGCGCCCCGCCTTGCGGATTACCTCACCAGCGCGCCACAACGTCTAGACTATGTGGTCGATCCGGAATTTTTCTCGCCCCTGCAAGACACAGACGTCTTGCGGGAAGAACTCGGTGATGTGCTGCAGCGCACCGAAGAATTTGAGCTGAAACTCGACGCCAGCCGCAGGTGGACGAACGACATGCGGTTCAGAGTCGGGATTCAAGCCCTGCGGGGAAACATCACGCTCCATGACGCCGCCGTGACACTCAGCGACATCGCCGAGACCAACATCCAGTTGCTGACCGCCGAAGTTGCCGAAGAGTTCACACGACAGTTCGGAAGCGTGAAAGATGGGACCTTCGCGGTCATGGGCTACGGTAAACTTGGCGCCAAAGAATTGACGCCCATTTCCGACCTGGACCTGGTCTTTGTCTACAATGCAGACCCAGATGGGGTATCTGAGGGCGGCGCGAGGTCACTTCCCGTCACGGCCTATTATTTGCGCTTTGCGCAACGCCTGAACTCCGCGTTGACGGTCATGACGGCGGAAGGCCGACTTTACGACGTCGATCTCCGCCTGCGCCCCGCCGGAGACCAGGGACCATTTGCCGCAAGCTTTGAAGCCTATTCAAAGTATTTGAAAGAGGATGCGTGGGTTTGGGAGAAACTGGCTCTTGTCAGGGCGCGGGTCGTATATGCGTCTGGGGACTTAGGCACGCGTTTGAGTAAACTCAGGATCCAAACGCTGCGGGCGATGCCAGATCGCCGGGAGCTCGCTGAAGCCATTACGGAAATGCGGGAGCGTATTCAGACGAACCTGCAGCAGAAACACGAATGGGACACGAAGCGCATCCCCGGCGGACAGATGGACACTGAATTTCTGCTCGACTTTCATGCCGTTGAAGCGGCACGCGCTCAAGGCCATGACATCTCGCCCCTCACCGCTGACATGCTGACCCTGATAAAAGAGTCAGAGAGCTTGTCGGAAGCGGATCAAGCTGAAATAGAGTCGGCCTATGAACTCTGGGCGCAACTGTCTTGGCTGCTGCGGTTAACCGTGGCCAGCGACGGCGATGCCCTCAATCAGGTTCCTTTGGGCCTTGAGAGCCGGCTGCTGTCCTGTACGGCCGCAGCATCCCTAGATGACTTGAAAACACGCATCCGCGACCATACGTCCCACATCAGTCACCTTATTGACCGGGACATCACCAGTCTCGTAAAGACTTGAGCCCCTTGCTGGGCCACAAATTTGAACTGGAGGACACGACCACCATGGCGACAAAGATCGGTAACAAAGCGCCCGCTTTCACACTCCCCACAGACGACGGAAGCAAAGTGGCTTTAAGCAAGCTCAAAGGCCAGAACGTCGTCTTGTACTTTTATCCGAAGGACGACACGCCAGGCTGTACAAAAGAGGCCTGTGGATTCCGCGACAACATGAAAAAGCTGGAGAAGCTTAATACCGTTGTCATCGGGGTATCAAAAGATCCAATCAAGAAGCACGAAAAGTTTAAGGCCAAGTACGACCTCAACTTTCCGCTCGGCTCGGATGAAGACTCAGACGTCTGCGAGAAGTACGGCGTGTGGAAAGAAAAATCCATGTATGGCCGGACCTACATGGGCATTGAGCGCTCGACGTTCCTCATTGACGACAAAGGCGTTCTGCGTGCGGAATGGCGCAAGGTGAAAGTGCCAGGTCATGTCGAAGAGGTGCTGGCCGCGGTCAAAGACCTCTAGGATAACTGCGCAGAAATCTGATTAGCCGGACGGAGCGCCTTGCGCCTCGATGTCCTCACTGCCTTGAATCTTGGCGGCCAGCGACGCAGACATGAATTGATCCAAGTCGCCATCGAGCACGCCTTGGGTGTCTGACGTTTCGACATTGGTGCGCAAGTCTTTGACCATCTGGTAGGGCTGCAACACGTAGGACCTGATCTGATGGCCCCAGCCGATATCGGACTTGGTGTCTTCGGTGGCTTGGGCCTGTTCCTCACGCTTCTGCAGTTCCAGTTCGTACAAACGGGCGCGCAGCATGTCCCAGCACTTGGCACGGTTCTGGTGCTGCGACCGCTCACTTTGGCATTGCACGACGATCCCAGACGGCTGGTGGGTGATGCGCACTGCACTGTCGGTTTTGTTGACGTGCTGGCCACCGGCACCGGACGACCGGTACGTATCAATGCGGCAGTCCTTTTCTTCGATCTCGACTTCAATGGTGTCGTCGATCACCGGAAACACCCAGACCGAGGCAAAACTGGTGTGGCGGCGGGCCGAAGAGTCGTATGGCGAAATGCGCACCAGGCGATGCACGCCGCTTTCCGTCTTCAACCAGCCATAAGCGTTGTGACCCGAGATCTTATAGGTCACAGACTTGAGACCCGCCTCGTCGCCGGGACTTTCCTCCACGTACTCGACTTTGTAACCGTGGGCCTCGGCCCACCGCGCGTACATACGCGATAGCATCTCGGCCCAATCCTGAGCCTCCGTACCTCCGGCGCCGGCATGAATTTCGATGTAGCAGTCGTTGGAGTCCGCCTCACCAGACAGCAGACTTTCCAGCTCCTGTTTCTTGGCACTTACTTTGAGGGCCTCAAGCGCCGCTTCGCCTTCCGCGACCGTGTCCGCGTCTTCTTCAGCTTCGCCGAGTTCAATTAAAGTGACGGCATCCTCAAGGCCTTGTTCAAGCCCTTTAAAGTTGCTGATGGAGGATTCGAGCTGTTGGCGTTCACGCATGATTTTCTGCGCTTCGGCTTGATCATTCCAAAGTTCGGGGTCTTCTGCCTTGGCGTTCAGCTCTTCCAGCCTGAGGACAGCCTGGTCCCAGTCAAAGATGCCTCCTCAGCAGCGCCATGGCCTGCTTGATCTCAGAGATTTTGGCTTCAGCTTCGGCGCGCATCGCCTGTCCCTTTCCGGCTTAGATCGACGCGGAGGTGTACGTGATCTTCCCCCGCCGGATCAAGCCCGCAACTGGGTTAAAATAGCAGGATTCAATACGGGGACTGTGGGCGTTCGGGCAGCGTATGACCCTCCGGGTCGCCACCAGCCTCTTTGATGGCGCGGCGATACGCTTTGTCCGACGTAAAGGGCTCCGTCGGTTCGAACGCAGAGACTTTGGTGGGAATGATGCGGCCACCAGACTTCGGCAGCACCATCAGATATTCCATGTCACGGCCAATCAGTTGAATGGGCTGATTGCGTTTTGAGAACACGCGCCGCATGCGGGCGGACTCATCGTAATACGCCTCGTACTGCTCTTCGTCTTTGTCGAACATGTATTCAAAGGCTTCGATCATCTCATTGACGAACTCGCGTTCGACCACGTGCAAGTTCGAAATCACCCAACACCGGTCTTCGAAATCCCAGTAGTGCGCCAGGCCGACGAGCTCGCCACTTTTAGTGAAGTAAGGAAAGAACGGAAACGCCCGGCAGGCCAGCGACCGGTTCTCCCGCTCGCAAAACTCGACACCTTTGCATTCCACGGCGCAGGCCGTGTCCGGCAGTTCTTTGACGATTTTCTTGGACGCTTTGTCAAAGGCTTTGAATGGGAACCAAAGGTCGGTGCGCCCCTTGAGGAGTTTCCACTCTTCCTTTTCGACAATGGGAATGGCGTTCTCGGTCGAGCAACATACGGGCACACCATCGTTGAGGGGTGCGCAAATGCGCCCACAATCAACTTTCTTAGAAATTGCCGCAGAAAACATGTCGTACATCTTGGCAAAATCTTTTTTCTTCGCGGTCATGTAACTTCCCTAATAAAGGCCGCCTGCGGCAGGTTGAGTATCTGTGGAGGTTCCGAAGGTCATTGCCGCCGCGCCACCAACCACAGCGGTCTTTCGGGTCGGCGCGGTACCAGGCTTGAACGCTTCGAGGATGACGTTGCGGGTTCCGGGAGGGGCGACCAATCCCGTGTCCGGATCGACACGGACCAGCACGATGTTCTCAGGGCTGCGGAACGGTGTGGCCGGCTCATTCCTCAAGGCTTCGGCCATAAAATCCCGGAAGATGGGGGACGCAACCGTTGAGCCGGTTTCATTGGCTCCCAGCGTGCGCGGCTCGTCGAAGCCGACGAACACGCCGACGGCTAAGTTCGGCGAGAACCCCAGGAACCACGCGTCGAAGACGTCGTTTGACGTGCCCGTCTTTCCGGCCAAGGGTTTGCCAACGGTTGCCACGCGGCGCCCCGTACCCCGATCCACAGCGCCTTGCAGGATGGAGACCATCTGATAGGCACTGGCAGGATCGGTCAACTGCTGACGCGGATCAGGCAACTCCGGCGGATAGGTGCGCCCCCAGTCTTCAGAGAGACACTCCGGGCATTCTCTGGTGTCAGACCGAACAATCGTTGCGCCATTGCGGTCTTGCACACGGTCAATCAATCGCGGTTCGATCTCTTTTCCGCCGTTGACCAGCATGGCGTAGGCGGCTGTGATATCCAGCAACGTGGTTTCCTGCGATCCCAGCGACGCGGATAAGTTGGTCGGCAGGTCGTTAACGATACCGAAACGGCGCGCGTATTCGCCGACGATCTCCATGCCAACGGCTTGCGCCAAACGCACGGTCATGAGGTTCTGTGATTTCTCAATGCCTGTACGTAGTGTCGACTCGCCGTAGTAGCGGCCGCTGTAATTCTTGGGCTTCCATTTGGGAAGACCCGGACCCTGATCGATAACGAAGGGCGCATCGAGCACCAGGGTCGATGGCGTGTACCCATTGTCGAGAGCCGCCAAATAGACAAACGGCTTAAAGGCCGAACCGGGTTGGCGCTGGGCCTGGGTGGCGCGGTTGAACTCCGACATGTCGTAGGAAAAGCCGCCGGTCATAGCAAGCACGCGCCCGGTGCGCGGGTCCATCGCCACTAGGGCACCGCTGACATCGGGAACTTGTTTCAGGCTGTATGTCCCCGCCGGATAGGCGTTGCCCTCACCGTCTTGGGCAACGGCCTCAACGAACACGATGTCGCCTTCGGTGACCACTTGGTCGACCCGATCGACCCGTGGTCCGATTTTCTGGTCTTCCAGCCATGGGCGGGCCCATCTGAGTTCGGCGAGCGGCAAACGCCCAAGCCGTGCGTCCGTGAACACCAACTCGGCGTCATCATCGTTAACCTTGCGGACGACAGCCACCTGCCAGGACTCAGGCGCACCGGGCGGCGGCTCGAACGTACGCAGGCGCTCCGCCCAGCCCGCACCCACCGGCATGCGGGCGAGTGGGCCGCGCCAGCCGTGGCGGCGGTCGTAGTCAAGCAGGCCTTTACGCAGCACTTTGTCGGCGATGGCTTGAAGGTCCGGCTCCAGTGACGTGCGCACGGCCAGTCCGCCACGGTAGAGCGCATCCGTTCCAAACTGCTGCTGCAGATCGCGCCGCACCGCTTCGGCGAAGTAATCGCCGCCAGCGACATATTCGGTTTCATCCCGCCGGCGTACCACGATGTCCTCGGCCCGCGCGGTCCTGGCCTCGGCCCCGGTGATATTGCCGTCATCCAGCATACGATTGATGACGTAGTCACGGCGATCGCGGGCCGCTTCCGGGCGGCGGATCGGATGATAGTTGTTCGGCGCCTTGGGCAGTCCGGCAAGATAAGCCGCTTCGGACAACGTCAACTCGTCGAGAGACTTGTTGAAATAATTCATCGCCGCAGCGGCGACGCCGTAGGACCCGAACCCAAGGTAAATTTCGTTGAGGTACAGCTCGAGAATGTGATCCTTGGTGTAGGTCTGTTCGATCCTGAGCGCGAGGATCGCCTCTTTAATCTTGCGGTCGAGGCTGTATTCGTTGGTCAGTAGGAAGTTCTTCGCGACCTGCTGAGTGATGGTCGATGCCCCGACCATGCGCCGGTCGGAGAATTGCGCCTCCACATTGGTGACGACGGCGCGGGCAATGCCAAAGAAGTCGAGGCCTGGGTGGGAGTAAAACGTCTTATCTTCTGCCGACAGGAACGCATCCACGACACGCTGCGGAATGGCGTCGAACGGAACAAAGACGCGGCCTTCGACGGCGTACTCCTCAATCAACCTGCCGTCACCGGCGTAGACACGTGACATGACGGAGGGCTCATAATCGGCAAGCTGGCGGTAATCGGGAAGCTCTCGGCCGTACTCGTAGAATACCCACACGAGCACTGCGCCGGCCGCGAAAATGCCGAGCATCGTCAGACAGAAACCTATCGCGAGCAGGCGGCCCATGGGTTTGTAAATCGCCTCGTTGTCGTCTCAGGTCAGCTTGGCGGGACTATAGCAGACCAGTGCCATTTCACACCTTCTTTGAGCACTGAAAAGCCCTGTAAGCAGAGGAATACTGGCCCTTCATGGCGAAACCATGTCGGACCACACTACGTGCGCCGGTCGATCGGCACGTCCGCAAAGTAGCGGTCAAACGCCCGGACGATCGCGTTGGCCAGCTTCTGCCGATACGCCGACTGTTTTAGGGCGCGCTCGTCCTGCCGGTTAGAAAGGTAGCCCATCTCCAACAGGACAGACGGGACGTCCGGTGCCTTGAGCACGGCGAAGCCAGCGAACCGGTGGGTGTTGCGCAGCAGATTGATCTCTTTGCGCAGCTCGCTGATCAGGCCCGTGGCTAAATGGGCGCCGAGGTTCATGCTCTCACGTTGCGCCAGGTCGATCAGAATATTACGGACCTCAGAAGACTCCGTTGATAAGTCCATGCCGATAATCACGTCGGCTTTGTTCTCTTTCGCGGCCAAGGCGGCAGCCTCCTTATCCGAGGCCGTCTCAGACAACGTGTAAACAGATGCGCCGCGGACATCGGATCGCCCCAGGGAGTCAGCGTGGAGCGAAATAAAAGCGTTCGCCGCTGCGCGCCGGGCGATATCGATGCGCTGACGCAAACGCAGGGAAATATCGCGATTTCGGGTCATTACGACTTTGTAGCGTCCCGTGCCCTCTAACGTTGATTTGAGCTGACGCGCCGCAGCGAGTGAGACGTCCTTCTCGCGGGTGCCGCTGACCCCTATGGCACCTGGATCCACGCCGCCATGACCCGCATCAATGGCAATCACAGGTTTGCGGTCTGAGGCCCGGACCGCCGGCTTGCGCTGTGGAAAGGGAATATCATCACGCGCCGTGGATACCACATCAGCCGGTTCGGGCGTTTGCGGTCTGAGGTCAAAAATTGATGGATCGGACTGGGCCACTTCGATGACGTTCGCGGGTCCGGCTTTGCCGAGAAAGGCAGCCCGCGATACCGGCTGCAAATCAACCACCAGCCGCCAGGGTGTCGACGCCGTTGGCGCGAGCATGAACGCCCGATCCACATTGGCCGCCTCGCTCAAATCAAGAACCACGCGGGATTGTCCTGGCTGGAACAAGCCGTAGCGGAGATCCCGCACCACCCCGGCGCCGGACGTTTGCAGGCCTTCTGGCAGCTGCCACTCGATCTCCGGCAGATCGATCACTGTCCGGTAAGGGTCGGGCAGTTGAAAGACACGGAAACCTGGGCCGGACGTGAGTTCCAGGACGATACGGGTATGGGTGCCGTGGTCGTGGACACGGAAAGCCGTCGCCGCTCCAGCAGCCCAGACCGCCGGAACGCCTCCGCCGGCAAAGCCAACCAGCGTCGCGAGCCCTGTCAGGGCGCCACGGCGGCTCAGCCGGGGATTTATTCCGTCTTTCCTAAGAGCCCGCAGCCCCTTGCGATTGTTCTTTTGACCGGACATTTGTTCTAGATATGGTGTAACGCGTTAGAATCTAATCATAATATAGACTTTTTCGACGACTCCGTACAGTCCATCGTCATTCGGGAGTCTGTCTTCAAGGGCTATCGTTAAGAATTTATTGAGCGGCGTCGGGCAAATCGTTAAGTTGCTAGCGCTGGGCCAAGTGCGCAGCATTGCCAAGCCCCCTTGCCCGACACCGTTTTCCGTGCCGGCGGGGCTGATAAGGCGATGTGGCGGAGCAACTCAGACCCTTTCAAAAGCCGATGGTCACGTTTCGTGCCAACCGGCCCCGAATAACAACCAAGGTGTTGGCGTGAACCCGACCCCACATAACCGTAAATCTCACCAAACCGGTATTGGCCCTGTTGGGCTGCTTGCCGGTGCTGGTCTTGAGACGCATTGCGATACCGGTGGGTCGTCTATGAACGCACGCTCAGCACATATGTCATCTCGCCGGAGAGGGCGCCTGCATGCAGTGCTGACCGCTTCGGCCGTAAGGAGTTACCCGAAGAATGGTCAAAAGAATGCTGGTGGACGCGAACCACCCGGAAGAAACACGCGTTGTCGTGTTGGATGGAACGCGGCTTGATGAATTTGACGTAGAGACATCCACTAAAAAGCAAAACAAAGGAAACATATACCTGGCCAAAGTGGTCAGGGTTGAGCCGTCCCTTCAGGCGGCCTTCGTCGATTATGGCGGCGAACGACACGGTTTCCTTGCGTTTAGCGAAATTCACCCCGACTACTACCAAATCCCGGTTGCCGACCGAGAAGCCCTGCTGGCTGAAGCGCTTGAGCATGATCTCGCCGAAAACGCGGACGACGACGCCTATGAAAACAACGCCAACGGCGATACTACAGAGGCCCAGCCGGATGATCCGCCGGATGACGGGAAGGCTGGCGCCGATGCGATGCCATTGGAACAACAGGTTGAGAACCTGAATGGTCCGACTGTCGGCATCGAACGCACCATTTCCACGGACGATGACACAGTCCCGGCAGACGCGGCGCCCGCAGACACGGCCGACACGGCTGATCAGTCAGTTGAATCCGAGGGACAGCCAGGGGACGAAACGGCCAACGAGGCCAGCGCCGATGAATCATCGACGCTAGACAATTCCGAGTCAGATGACTCAGGCGACACTGACCACGACGACGATGCGAGCGACAGACCGCCGGTTAAAGGCGCCGTTGACGAACTCGGTGGCGAGGACGAGAGCGAAGAGAACCTGGACGCCCACCGCCGCAAGTTCGTGTCATCCCGCCGCTACAAGATTCAAGAAGTGATAAAACGCCGGCAAATTTTGCTGGTCCAGGTTGTCAAAGAAGAGCGGGGTAACAAAGGTGCCGCGCTCACGACATATTTGTCTCTGGCCGGCCGGTATTGCGTACTGATGCCGAACAGCTCGCGCGGCGGCGGCGTGTCGCGGAAAATTACTAACGTGAAGGACCGCAAACGCCTGAAGTCGATCTTGTCCGATCTCAACGTGTCCGAGCAGATGGCCGTCATCTTGAGGACGGCGGGCGCGGAACGCAGCAAGGCAGAGGTCAAACGGGACTACGAATATCTGTTGCGGACGTGGAATCAAATCCGTGAAACCACGATGGAGTCGCGCGCACCGGCCCTGATTCATGAAGAAGCCAATCTCATTAAGCGGTCGATCCGTGACGTTTACTCACGCGACATCGAAGAAGTTTTGGTGGAAGGCGAAGAAGGTTATAAGGCGGCGAAGGAGTTCATGAAAACTCTGACGCCGAGCCACGCCAAGAAAGTTCAACGCTACAAAGACGACTCCCTGCCTCTGTTCCAGCGCTATCAAGTGGAAAGCCAGCTTGATGCGATGCACAGCCCGACCGTGCAACTGAAGTCAGGCGGATCGATTGTATTCGGACAGACGGAAGCGCTGGTCGCCATTGACGTGAACTCCGGACGGGCGACCAAAGAACGCCACATCGAAGAAACCGCACTCAAAACCAACCTTGAAGCAGCTGACGAGATCGCCCGCCAGTTGCGCCTGCGTGATTTGGCCGGACTGGTTGTCATCGACTTCATCGATATGGAGGAAAACCGCAACAACCACGCGGTTGAACGGCGCCTCAAAGACGCCCTGAAGAGCGATCGGGCGCGCATTCAGGCTGGCCGAATCAGCCACTTCGGTCTGCTGGAACTGTCGCGGCAACGCCTGCGTCCAAGCCTCATGGAAACCAATTTCGAGGTGTGCAAGTCGTGCGGCGGGACCGGTATGATTCGCTCGACCGAATCAACGTCGATCCAGACCTTGCGCCTCATCGAGGAAGAAGGGCTACGGCACCGGACCAAGGAACTGACGGTCACCGTCCATCCCGACGTTGCACTCTATATTCTGAATTACAAGCGCGCGGGTCTCGAAGAGATTCAGCAACGCTATGGCATGGAAGTGTTCATTCTGGGTGACTCCGACCTGATACCCCCCGATCTGCGCATGGAGCGAGTCAAAGGGGAGCCCGGATCGCGACCAGAGAGCAGAGATACCAAAGCGGATCACGCCGATGACGATGACGACCAAGACACGTCGTCCCATGCGGCTGACGACGACGGCCAGGATCAGGACGGTGAGCGCAAGCGCCGCCGCCGGCGCCGGCGACGGAAGAAGAGTGACTCGCAATCAGGTCAGGAGAGTTCGACTGACGCACCGTCCGACACTTCGGATGACGACAGCGATGGGCAAACGGACGGAGATAACCAGCAAGCCTCTGGCGATGACGGCGATGGCAGTGAAGATCGCCCGCGCAAAGGCCGCCGCCGTGGCCGCCGTGGTGGCCGCCGCCGGAGAAAACGCTCTGGTGATGAAGCCTCTCAAGACGCATCGGCGAAAAACGACGACGGACATGACGGTGGTCCATCCACCGAAAGCGCAGCTGATACACAGAAAGACGAATCCGGTGGGGACTCCGAGACACCACAGACTCCCGGTCCAGGAGACTCATCGGACCCCCTACCCGTTCAGCCGGTTCACGAACCATCGACGTCGCCATCCTCGCGCTTCTTCAGTGCACTGAAACGCGGGGCCGAGGCGTTCAAGCCGTCTTCAAATGGCAGTCAGCAAGACGCGAACGCAGACACCGCAACATCCAGCTCGGCGGCTTCTGATCAAAGCAATGAAACGGACACGCAAGCGCCAACACCGCCACCTGAACCGGCTGCCGCAGCCGAGAAGGCGCCGGAGCCTGTAGACACGCCACCGTCACAATCTGGCGAACCTAAACGAGGCTGGTGGAACCAAGACGGTTAGCCGTCTTATGGGTCACTTGCGGTGATCTGCGATCCAATGGGAGAGGCGCTCAGTCGCCTCTTTCATATCATCCGTGCTTCCGGCAAAAGACAGACGCACAAAATTGCGGCCGTGGATGGGATCGAAATCGACACCGGGTGTTATCGCCACATGCGCGTCTTCAAGGATTGAAGCGCAGAACGCGAGGCTGTCGCCGGTGTGTGCGCCGACATCGCAGTAGAGGTAGAAAGCGCCGTCCGAGGGGGCAAACTGGCCAAAGCCGGCCTGCGTTAACCCCTCCAATAGAATGTGCCGGTTCTCGTCATAGCCGCGCACACGCTCGTCCATCACATCCTTGGTTTGCAGCGCATATGTGGCCGCCCACTGAGATATGGTCGGAGGGGAAATATAATGGTTTTGAGCCAGGCACTCGATTGACCGCCGCAAGTCTGGCGGCACAATCAACCAGCCGACACGCCACCCAGTCATACAAAAGTATTTGGAAAAGCTGTTCACAACGATGACGTCCGGACGCTGCGCGCCCGTTGCCTCGGCGTTGCCAAAGGTAATGCCGTGATAGATTTCATCTGAAATCAGCCGGATACCGTTGGTCTCACAGTAATCCGCAATGTCATTGAACTGACCCGCAGTGACCATGGTCCCGGTGGGGTTGGACGGACTGGCGAGAATTAGACCATCGATTGGCGCATCAAGCGCCTGCAAATGCTCGACGGACACCTGAAAGCGCGTGTCCGCCCCAGCCTCAATCAAGACAGCGTCGAGCGACAGAGACTCCAGAATATGACGGTAGGCCGGGTATCCGGGTGACGCCATGGCAACCCGGTCTCCGGCATCGAAGGCCGCGAGAAACGCCAACTGAAAACCCGCCGATGAACCTGTGGTGACAACAATTGAGTCAGGAGCAACGTCAACGCCGTAGGAGTCTGTATAGTGCTTGGCTATGCCCTGTTTAAGTTCACGCAGGCCACTCGCGACAGTATATCCCAAAGCGGACTGTTTTATTTTATCTTCAAGCTGCCGAATAACCGCTTCCGGGACTCCCAGAGACGGTTGCCCGACTTCCAGATGCACGACACTGGCACCTGCCTGTTCAAGGTCTTCGGCAGCGCGCATGACGTCCATGACAAGGAATGGCTGGACTTGGCCGCGCTTCGATACTTTTAGCACCACTTATCTGTCTTCCTCGGCGACGACGGCATAACCGAATCCGGCAGGGTCGTTAAACACAGAACAGCTGTTTCTTCTCGCTGCTCCTCCGTCGCACACTATTTCATTGACGTAAGGCCGCTGACCGCGCGTCGCCTGGCTGTTGCGAGCATCGCGATCATTGGAACTTAAAATCCTAGCCATCTCGATAGCAATACGGTGGCCACTATCTGCGCCGCCAGAGGCGATAACAAATCTTGGTACGCCAGTGCGTTGGTCAATGCCCACGGCAGCTATAACTGGCGCTGCCTCCGCACCGGCGATTTCCGGGCTGGGAGCAGAGAGAAACCCGCTACCAGTGGGTATAACACCGGCCCCGAATGGCCGCAGCATCGTCAGGGAACAGGCGACCGCATTTCCTGCCTCGTCTTTCACCACAAAACCGGTAGCTCCCGCCTCGCCGTTCAACGTGGAAAAGGCCTCACGATCCTCTGCGCTCTGAACGCTCTCTAGCACATCGCTGGCCATGGCCGCCGAAGCAGCGACGTAGATGTTTGTGCCGTTCAACGTAACAGCGGCAAGCGCACTCCATTCCGGTGTGTAGTCCCGCAGGTCCGACGATGTGATGGATAATCCGGCCACCGCGGCCTGCGCATCAATTTGGTTCGCCGTGATACCGGAATAGAAATCCGACGGTGTGCGGCCCCTCAGTTGCGCCAGCGTAGCCGCGAGGTCGAGTTGCGTGATGGGTTCGCCCTCGGTAACCAAAGTGCGGCGCGATGACATAAAAGTATCGAGAGCGTTGGGATCGTTCACCAGCGTATCGGAATGTTTCAGCAGATCCTCCGCAAGCTGGCGGCTCGCCGTGTGTTCAAAGCGGGCGATGGTCTCCGCCGGGCTTACGACTGTCTGCCACGCCAACCGGCCATACTTGGCATGAAGAGCGAAAAGACCTCGCGGTAGCGCCGGCACAGCGGATTGCCAGCGCGCCATGTCCTCGCGACCGACCGCAGGCACGGGCGTAAAGTCGATCATCTCGCTTTGCCGCTGCCGCGCATCATAGACAAGGCAAAGCCCTCCGCCTCCAACGCCTGCAGACGACTGTAAGGTGACCGATAAGGTGAACGCCGTCGCGACCGCCGCATCGGCTGCCGAACCGCCCTGCGAGAGAATCGTCCGGCCGGCCATGACCGCCTGAGGCTCATCGGCAGCGACATATCCAACGCCGGTGCCTGAAGCCGTTTGGAGAGGCGAAATCCGCACCAAATCGGACGAACATCCTGCGAGCATCAACGCCAGAACACCAATGCCCGCACGCATCAGAAGGCCATGATACCGCCACATTGTTACGGTCGTTTCACTGTGCCCTGAACCTGATATGCCGTATGGTCTTGCAAGCACCGTGAACCGTTTCCCCTCGTTCAGATAGAGCGCCGATTGATCTGACCTGTATGACGCTGAAGACCGACATTTTCAAAGTTCTTTTGTGGGCCATGGTCTGCCAGATCGCCGTTGGTGTCAGTCACGCCTGGGCCCAAGGCATGAGCCTGATTCGGGATACGGAAATTGAAGACATTATTCAAGCGTATGCCAGTCCGATTTTCGAGGCGGCTGATATCCCACCCAACACTGTTCGCATTCGCATCATCGCCGACGACTCGCTGAACGCATTTGTCACCAACGGCAATCGCATGTTTTTGAACACAGGCACGTTGATGGCGGCGAATTCGTCGTCAGAGGTCATCGGTGTCATCGCCCACGAAACCGGGCACATCGTGGGCGGCCACGCGGTGACGTTCGGCGATCAAATGGAAGCCGCCCTGCGCACGACTCTGCTGACGACACTCTTGGGTGTCGCCGCAGGCGTCGCCACAGGCAACTCCGATCTGGGCATGGCCGTTGCCCTCGGCGGCCAAGGCACGGCGCAACGTCAGTTCCTGGCGTTCAACCGCGGGCAAGAATCTGCCGCCGATCAGTTCGCGCTCTCAGCGCTTGAAGAAACGCAACAATCCGCACAGGGCTTGTACCAGTTCTTCGATCGCATCTCCGGTCAGGAACTCCTGATCACCGACCGCCAAGACCCCTACATCCGCACCCACCCTCTCACGCGGGACCGCATGGCAACGATCCGAGGGCACTTGGAGACATCGCAGTGGTCCGACAGGCCGCCCGACCCGGAGCTTGAAGCACGGCACCAGAGGATGGTCGCAAAGCTGTATTCCTTCCTCAAACCGCACATCAACACGCTGCGGAAGTATCCGGAGTCAGACGTGTCGGTGCCCGGGCGCTACGCGCGATCGGTGGCGCACTATCGGCGCGGGCGTCTTGACCTCTCAGTACCGCTGATCGATGGACTGATCGCAGAGCAGCCCGAGGACCCCTATTTTTGGGAGCTCAAAGGTCAGATGTTGCTTGAAAATGGCCGCATCGAAGAGTCCATCGAGGCCTACCGGGAAGCCAATCGCCTCCTGCCCTTCGCACCCCTGATTTTGGTATCGATGGCTCATGCCATGGTTGAGTCCAACGACCCAAAGTACATGACGGAAACTCAAGACGCCCTGCGTATAGCGCTGCAACGCGATCCAAGGGACATATTCGCTTGGGATCTTTCGGCGAAGTCGTACGCCATCAACGATCAACCCGGCCTGTCTGCGTATGCCGCGGCAGAACGTGCCCTGTTGACAGGTCAGCTGGGGGAAGTCGCCAGATATGTCCGCAAAGCGGAGGAAGAGATTCCGTCCGGCACACCGATTTGGGTCAGGCTTCAGGACATCAAAGCGGTCACGCGGAACTACATGGAAGAAATGCGGGAACGGCGGCGGTAGCAGTGGCGCGCCGCCTGCTTTCCATGGGTGGCCTGGACGTGTAAGTTTAGATCACCGGTTGATTTTAGCTCAGGATTACAAGGGATATAGCGTGTTTGACTTAAAGACACTTGGCACTGCCGGCGCAGTTGCCACGGTACTCGCATTGGCGGCCTTGCCGGCCGCCGGCCAGGAGGCCACTTTTAGCGCCGCAGAAGAGGAGCGCATTAACGAGCTCGTCCGGAAACATATCCTCGACAATCCGGAAATCATCGCGGAAGCGATCACCCTGCTTCAATCGCGGCAAGAAGCGCAGCGGCAGGAACGTCAGCAAGAGACGCTGATGAGCCTTATCGATGATCTGCGCAATCCTCCTGAAGGAACTGTGATTGGAGACCCCGACGGTGACGTGACCGTGGTCGAGTTCTTTGATTACAATTGCGGTTACTGCAAGACGATGTTTACGACGGTGATGAACACCGTGCGTGACCACGGCGGCGTGCGGCTGGCCCTGATTGAGTTCCCGATCCTGGGACCCAGCTCGGTGACCGCGGCAAAGGCGGCACTGGCCTCGCGTGAGCAAAATTTGTATGGCCCGTTCCATCAGGCGCTGATGACTCATCGTGGCAGCCTCAATGACAGCACCATTATGTCGCTGGCGCGTGGTGTAGGGATCAACGTGACCAAACTCGAAGCCGACATGAAAGACCCGGCGCTCGACGACATTATCGAACGCAACCGGGGCATCGCGCAGCAGCTTGAAATAAATGGCACACCTGCTCTCGTGGTCGGCACAACGCTCATCCCAGGCACGATTTCGGAAGACCAGCTCAAGCAGCTTTTGGCGGACGCCGAGGCCGGCTGATCTGTCAGCGGCAATCGATCGATGACGGGGCCTCAGACGTTTACGGCGCGGGAGCGGGACAAGTTCCGGAAGCTCCTGGAAGTCGCCAACTCCACCACCTACGAAGGCGAGAAAGACGCCGCACTGGCGGCTGCGACGCGTCTGGCACACTCCCGCGGCATGAGTTTGCGGGAAGCGGCTGGCATGGCGGAACGGGAGCCGGAGCCGCAGAAAGGTCATGGCCGGCCCAACCGGCGTCCTGGTTTTTCCAAATCACATCCCGACTTTGGCGACACCTTCCGCGCCAAAAAAGGCGCCTACGATGCCAGCGCGTTTGAGTCGACGGAAACCCAGAAGCGCCGCTATGAACAAGCCATGGCAGACGCCATCAAGCGTGGCCTGAAGATCGACCCGGAAGAAAAAAAGTCAGGACAGCGTCAGACATACACACGGCGCAGCGGGTCAGGTGCCTGGCGCTCGCGGCCAGACTTCATTCGCGTCTTGCTGCGGGAAACGCATATGACGGCAAAGGAGATCGCCACCACGGTCGGCGTCTCCATTCACGACGTCTTCAAAGAAAAGCTCTTGATGCGCTAGTCAGCGCCACGGCCCACTCTAACGTTTGAGATCACGCGCCTGCTGGGTCATTTCATCAGCGGTTCGCAACACCGTCGCGGAACTCGAATAAGCGCGCTGGGTCACGATCATCTTGGTGAACTGATCGGCCAGGTCGACGTTCGACTGCTCCAAAGACCCAACAATGATTTGGGCCAGTCCATTGACCGAGCCCAGACCGCGTAGCTCCATGACTCCGGCTTCTTCGGTCGCCTTAAAAACGTTGCCGTTAGCGGCTTCGAGGTTGTTAACCGCGGCGAATGTGGCCATCGGCAGCTTGAACAAGGGCACCAGTCCGGCATTGCTGAAGCTGCCAAACAGAACGCCATCGCTATTGAAGAATGTTGAGCGGAGCAGGCCTTCTGTCAGGCCATCTTGCTCTAGATTAATCACCTCGAGATTGCCGCTCGCCTGAAACTGCGTAACCTGCGAGATATCGAGCGTAATGGTCTGCGGACCCGTCGCATCATTCACAGTCAGCGTGATGAGCCCGTTGGCAGGCGCCGCAACCTCACCGAATCCGGTGAAGTTGACCGTCGCCGGTTGGAACGTCACCGAAACCGGCTGGTTGTCGGTCGAGATACTCGATGCATCAAGTGTGTACTCGTTGGTGGTCGATGCGGTGAACCCAACGGTCAGAGTTCGCGAATTACCGCTGGCATCGATGAACGGCAGACCGACGGACTGGCGGCCGAGCGCTTCAGCCGACACGTTGGCCTGGAGTGAAATGTTGGCCGTGGGCCGTGAAGGGAACACTTGGTTAGAATTGATCGTGACCGGTTCGAGAGCGTTGAGGTCGTTGACCTCGTCGAACGTGCCGTCGGCATTCGCCGGCCAGCCAAACACGGTGTTGCCACTTGTGGTGGTCAGGACGCTGCCCTGATCGGTGATGCCATCGCCATCCGTATCAGTCGCAAACTCGGTCGCCTGACCGACAAACGCGCCATCGCGGGTAAACTCCCAATCTCCAGAACCGTCCGGCAAGGTGTTTGTGACAAACATCCCCCGCCCTTGGATAGCGAGATCCAGCCCACGTTGAGTAGAAAGGACCAGACCTTGGCGGTCGACCTGGCGGGTGTCGACGGAGTCCGCACCGAGAAAGCGCTCGCCCATACTGGTCACGCGGGTCAGCAACGTCTGGAAATTCGTGCGCTGAACCTTGTACGCGTTGGTCTGCACGTTCGCGATGTTGGTCGCGATGTTGGACAGATGCTGGGACTGCGCATTGAGCGCATGGGTCGCGGTGCTGAATGTACCTTGCAAACTCATCTTGAGAACTCCAGTCGCGCCACGCACGTCTGCGGGCACTTTTATCTGCCCTTATAAGAAGCAAGATCAGTGCCAAGTGAGTTCTTCAAGTATTTCAAGGAGATACGGGATCTGCTCCGGCACCTTGATGGCCGGCAGACGCCTAATCCTTCCTGACGGTAGGCAAGTCTTGCCGGGCGGTTTTATGATGCGGCGCGCCGGGCATTACCGGCCCTTACACCGTTACGACAAGGACATGGCATGGAATACCGCCTTCTTGGACACTCCGGACTGAAAGTCTCCGCCGTCGGGCTCGGGTGTAACAACTTCGGCATGACCATCGACGCGACACAGACCAAGGCCGTGGTCGATGCCGCGCTGGACCATGGCATCACTCTGTTCGATACAGCGGACATATACGGTGGTAAAGGCCAGTCCGAGATCTTCTTAGGTAAGGCATTGGGCAAAAAACGATCCAACGCCCTGATCGCGACCAAGTTCGGCAATGCGATGGGAGACGGGCCCTACGAAACCGGGGGGTCGCGGCGCTACATCATGACGGCCGTCGAAGACAGCCTGCGACGCCTGAAGACCGACTACATCGATCTCTATCAAATCCACAAACCTGATCCAGACACGCCGATTGAGGAAACTTTGAGCGCTCTCGACGATTTGGTCACCAGCGGCAAAGTCCGCTACATCGGATGCTCGAATTTTTCCGGCTGGCAACTGGTCGAGGCGCAATGGACGGCGTCAACGTCTGGTACGCAGCCTTTCATCTCGGCACAGAACCGGTACAGCCTGCTGAGCCGGGAGATCGAACTAGACCTCACCGAACCAGCGGAGAAATACGGCGTGGGCATCCTGCCGTTCTTTCCGCTGGAAAGCGGTCTGCTTACGGGCAAGTATCAAAAGGGAAAAAAGCCGCCGAAGGGGACGCGGTGGCACGCCTGGCAGGGGCGCGGCGCAATGGCCGATGCGTTCTGGTCGGACGACAAGTTTGCCCAAGTGGAGCGGCTACAAACTGCCTGTGACAGAGACGGAGTTTCGTTGCTCGAGCTTGCCTTCGGGTGGCTACTGGCCAATCCGTCGGTATCAAGTGTGATCGCGGGGGCAACCAAACCTGCTCAAATTAAGAAGAATGTGGAAGCCGCAGCCTACCAGCCGTCGGATCAAATGCTGGACGATGTCGACACCATCACCCAGCCGCAGCAACAAGGCGGCATGCCGAGGCGGTAGCGAGTTTGCGGAGGCTAAATTAAGCCAGCCAGCGGGGACGACGGATCGGCGTACATTTTTTTGGGCATGCGGCCTGCCAGATAGGCCAGACGGCCCGCTTCGATCGCCAGTTTCATGGCCCGCGCCATCTCAATCGGCTTTTTCGCTTCGGCGATCGCGGTGTTCATCAGCACGCCATCACAGCCGAGCTCCATAGCGATAGCCGCATCGGACGCCGTTCCCACGCCCGCGTCGACCAGTACGGGGACCTTTGATTGCTCAATGATAAGGCGGATGGTGACCGGGTTTTGAATGCCGAGCCCGGACCCGATGGGTGCCGCCAACGGCATGATGGCGCAGCAGCCCAGGTCTTCCAGCGCCTTCGCCATGATCGGATCATCGTTGGTATAGACCATCACTTTGAAACCATCAGCGATGAGGTCCTTCGCCGCGGTTAGTGTTTCAGTGACGTTGGGATAGAGCGTTTTGTCGTTGCCCAAGACCTCAAGCTTGACGAGGTCCCACCCACCGGCCTCGCGCGCCAGCCGCAAGGTGCGCACGGCATCCTTGGCGGTAAAGCAGCCGGCCGTGTTGGGAAGGTATGTGTACTTTTTAGGGTCGACGTAGTCGACGAGCATCGGTTGGGACGGATCGGACACATTCACCCGCCGCACGGCGACCGTCACAATTTCTGCACCCGAAGCTTCGATGGCTTGTGCTGTTTCTTCGAAATCTTTGTATTTGCCAGTCCCGACAAGCAGCCGGGACCTATAGGACTTGCCGGCCACTTCGAAAGTGTCGCCCTGCCCTACGGGTGCTCCCTCTCCGCCGCCGATGAAATGCACGATCTCGAAGGCGTCGCCCTCTTGTACGATCGTGGTGCCAAATTCTGATTTGGGCACGATCTCCAAGTTGCGCTCAACGGCGACCTTGGTGGGATCGATGCCCAGATCGTTCAGCAGTCTGATGATATCGACCGAGCCAGCGACCGCCTTTTGCTCGCCATTTATCGTGATGTGCATCGAAAACAGGCCTTAAGGTGTGAATTTATGGCCGGAGTATGGGAGCGGGCGTGGCGATATTCAACACCCCTCACCCAGACCAGACCGGCGCCTGTTTTTTTGCCTTTGCGGCACCGCTGGTATATGAAATCGGCAGGTTACGCCTCCCCCGCGTCCCCGGCTGGGGCTGCAACGGGACGGCGTCCAGGGGGAGTCTCACGTGAGCCACACCGTCTACATCTTGAACGGACCGAATCTGAACCTGTTGGGGTCCAGGGAACCGGAGGTTTATGGGCACACGACGCTAGATGACATCAAAGCGCTGTGTGAGTCGGGCGGGGATAAGGCGGGTTTCGATATCGAGTTCCGCCAAAGCAATGATGAAGGCACCCTGGTCAACTGGATCCAGGAAGCGGGATCAAACGGCGCTGGTCTGATCGTCAACGCGGCGGGGTACACCCACACCTCCGTCGCTATCATGGATGCCCTGTTGGCTGTATCCGTGCCGGTGATTGAAGTGCACCTGTCCAATATTTACAAACGGGAAGAATTCCGGCACCACTCCTACATATCCAGGGCGGCGCAGGGCGTCATTTGTGGCTTTGGGGCGCACGGTTATACCCTTGCCCTCTCGGCTATGTCTGAACTCTTGAAAAGCGAATAAATGGTATGACGAAAGAATCAAAAGGGGCTGCCCGCAAGGATCAGGACGTTAAAGGCGATGTCGTGCGCCAGCTGGCTGCGATCCTTGACGACACCAACCTGACAGAGATCGAATACGAAGCCGAAGGTTTACGCGTTCGCGTCGCGCGTCAGGCAACGGCGGTCGCCGCAGCTGCGCCACCCCAACCCGCCGCACAGGCACCGGCTGCAGTAGCACCCGCAGCCGCTCCAGCCGCCACCGGAACAGCCGGCAGTGACCCGGCATCGCATCCAGGGGCGGTCAAGGCTCCTATGGTTGGTGTGGCCTATCTGAAACCCGACCCTGACTCACCGGAATTCGTCAAACAAGGCGATACCGTCTCTGAAGGTCAGACCATTTTGCTGATTGAGGCGATGAAAACGTTCAATCCGGTCCGCGCACCAAAGTCCGGCACCGTGAGTCAAATCTTGGTATCCGATGGCCAGCCGATTGAGTTCGACCAGCCTCTGATCGTCATTGAGTAGCGATAGAAGCCGGCATGTTTGAGAAAATTCTCATCGCCAACCGGGGCGAGATCGCCTTACGTATTCTGCGCGCTTGCCGGGAAATGGGCATCCGCACGGTGGCGGTTCATTCAACCGCTGACGCGGAGGCGATGCACGTCCGCTTGGCCGATGAGTCGGTCTGCATCGGGCCACCCTCCGGCACTGACAGCTACCTAAATAAGGCCGCCGTCATATCTGCCGCCATGGTCACGCATGCAGATGCGATTCACCCCGGCTACGGCTTTCTCTCGGAGAACGCAGACTTCGCGGAGATGATCGAAGAACACGGCATCACCTTTATCGGCCCAACGCCGGACCACATTCGTGTCATGGGCGACAAAGTCGCTGCAAAAATTGCAGCCAAGGAAAGCGGCATTCCGGTGGTTCCGGGATCGGACGGCGCCGTGGAAACGGCTGAACAAGCCGCAAAGGTGTCTGCCGAAATCGGCTATCCGGTTCTGATTAAAGCCGCTGCCGGTGGTGGTGGCCGTGGGATGAAAGTGGCCGAGTCAGCGGAAACCGTCGAAGAGGCCTTTCGCCTCGCATCGACCGAAGCAAAAGCGGCGTTTGGCAACGGCGAAGTCTACATCGAGAAGTATCTGGCCAATCCCCGGCACATTGAAATTCAAGTGCTGGCGGACTCGCATGGGAATGTCGTGCATCTGGGAGAGCGTGACTGCTCGCTACAGCGCAAACACCAGAAAGTCCTGGAAGAGTGCCCTTCGCCGGCGCTGAATGCCTCCGAACGCAAGCGCATCGGCGACACCGTCTGCGATGCCATGCGCAAACTTGGCTACCGCAACGCCGGCACGGTCGAGTTTCTTTATGAGAACGGTGAGTTTTATTTCATCGAGATGAACACACGCTTGCAAGTCGAACATCCCATCACCGAGATGGTGACAGGGGTCGATCTCGTGCGCGAGCAAATCCGCATCGCCAATGGCGCGGAGCTGGACTTTGGGCAGGACGACATAACGATCAGCGGCCATGCGATGGAATGCCGAATCAATGCGGAGGATCCGGTCACGTTCCGGCCCTCGCCTGGAAAGGTGAAGGGCTATCACATGCCGGGCGGGTTGGGCGTTCGTGTGGACTCCGGTCTGTTCGCAGGCGCCTCAATTCCGCCCTACTACGACAGCATGATCGCCAAGCTCATCGTTCACGGACGCAGCCGGAATGAGTGTTTGATGCGGTTGCGCCGGGCGCTGAGCGAGTATGTGATTGAGGGTATTACGACCACCATTCCACTGCACGAGAAACTCATCAACGCAGGTGATTTCATAGATGGGTCCTACGACATTCGATGGCTGGAAAAGTTCGTCGCCGACTCAGAATCGTAGCGTATGTGATACACTGCCGCTGTAAATATGAGAGCGCGGTTATCCCTTGACTGAAATTACCCCCGAGCTGCTTCTCAAAGCTTACGCCTATGGCGTCTTTCCCATGGCAAAATCCCGCCATGAAACCGAGGTGTACTGGGTTCAACCCAAGGAACGGGGGATTATTCCCCTCGACCAGTTTCATATTCCGCGGTCACTGAAAAAGAGTTTGCGCAAATCCGAACTGGACATCCGAGTCGACAGCGATTTTGCGGGGGTCATAGCCGGATGTGCCGAAAGCCAGCCCGGCCGGGAAGACACCTGGATCAACGAAGAGATCGTCGCGCTGTTTTCGGATCTGTTTGATGCAGGTTTGGTTCACACCGTTGAGGCCTGGCGGGACGAGACCTTGGTCGGCGGCCTTTACGGATTATCGATGGGCGGCGCGTTTTTCGGTGAAAGCATGTTTTCGCGGCAAACCAACGCTTCGAAAATCGCGCTTTGTCATCTGGCCGGCATCATGAAGAAGGGCGGATACCGTCTCTTGGACACTCAGTTCATGACCAAACACCTCAGGCAATTCGGAGCGATAGAAATTGCCCACAAAGATTATTTGGCGGAATTGAGTGATGCTTTGGGATATGCGGGCCGGTTCGGACCGCCGCTGACCTACTCTGAACTCGAGAACGTGTTGTCCTCGCAGTCCAACACCCAGACGTCGTAGACCGCGTGGTCCAGCGCTGAGAGCGACGGACTGGACGCGTACATCCAGCCGGAGAAAACAGGTTCCTCAACCGTTGCGCCCGCCTGGTCCCACACCTTCAGGAACGCGGCACTTTCGGGTGTTTCTTCCGGCGGCTTGGTGAAACAGGTCTCGACTGAAATCACCAGGGTTCCGATTTCTATGGCCTGGCCGACAGGGGCGCGGATTGAGCTGACCCGGCCGGTGACCTTGTCCAGCCAGCGCAGCACGGCGGTGTTGGTTGGGTAGAAAGACTGGGCGTGGACACTGGCCGGGACGGACACAGCGCCAAGCGCGAGAGTCATCAACAGCACTGGAATCCGTGAAGAGCGTTTCATTTGGTTCGCTTAAGGGTCATTTGCGGCCAAGATAGGGCACCGCTGCAGGTTTCGCCTATTGATCGCCGCCGGTGGCCAGGAAGATGATCTCTCCCACGAGATCTTCAAGGGACTGGAAATCCTCGCTTCTCGTCAATTCACCGCCGTCCGCCAGCATGGTCGATGACGTGCCCGGTCGAAGATCGACATACTTTCCGCCCAGCAAACCGTCACCGACAATCGCCGCGACTGTGTCGTCGGGCAACTGAACGCCGGGGTCGATCACCATTTCAACCCGTGCCTCGAAGGTTTCGGCGTCGAGTGCCTGTTTCGCGACGGTGCCGACGGCGATCCCGCTGATCCGCACCTCGCTGCCGACCTGCAGTCCGCCAACCTTGAGGAAGGCCGCGCTGACCGTGTAGCCGCTCGTCGTCGCTACCTGCGCCGTCGAGTAGGCAAGAAACAGAAACATGCCGGCAACGAGCAGCACAACGGCGCCGAGAACGGTTTCGATTGGATTTCTTTTCACGGGGACTCACTTGGTTCACTATCGCGGGAGGCGCGGGCCCGGGCGACGATTTGATTGAGCAGGGTCTCCAGGACAACTGAGTCCTGCGAATAGGACAACCGGTCACCGTCCGTCAGCGCGTCGAACTCTCCGCCAGGATGTATTTCGATATACTTCTCGCCGAAGATCCCATCGGTCTCAATAACAGCAGCGGAATCTGTTGGAATTTCGATATCTGCATCTGAGATCACCAGCGTCACCAGGGCGCGGCGCTGGTCTGAGAGAGACACGGCAGCAATCTCTCCGATATCAAGCCCTGCCATGCGCACAGGGGCCCCTATGGCGAGGCCATCGATACGCCCGAATTGTGCGCTTACGGTCATCCCGCCGTCTGCACCGGAGGTGGTCTCGGATGTTCCGGCGGCTGCAAGACCGATTACGGCGGCAAGAATGGCGACCGTCAATGCACCAACCGTTGCCTCGCGGCGCTCAGAATTAGCCATTGGGGGTCCAGGCTTCGTAGTCACCGGTGGCCTGTGACCGCTCACCGCCGCGCCGGTCATGACCAGGCGGCAGGTACGCCGCCTCGGTGCCGGTCGGGTTCGACGCGTGCGGCTTCTGCCACGCCCGCTTGGGCGTGGTGATCGGCTCATCGGTGGTGTGGTGCAGCCAAGCATGCCACTCAGGCGGCACCTTTGAGGCTTCGGGCTCACCGGCGTAAATCACCCAGCGCTCTTCCCGGTTGCCGGCGCGTTTGCGGTTCGACCGGTAGTAGACGTTGCCGTAGTCGTCCTCGCCGACTTTTTGGCCTTTGAATTTGGTGTAAAGCCAGGTCCCCAACGTCATAGTCGTGTTCCGATTCCGAGCAAAGTGAGCGGCGAATATGGCGGTTTTGCCTGTGTCCGTCCAGCGCTGGGCCGGACGCCGCTGCGCAAAACGGAGCTCAACCACCGGACAGCATCCAATCCCTCATTCATAGCCAAATATAGTTATTTATGAGGGCCGTACCACAAAATATTGTTGAAAGATGGCGGGTGCTTCCGTACTCTTGTGGGTGCTGGTGTTCGACACACAAGATGTCGTATTTCCGGCGCTTAGGGCTGAGGGGAATGCTCGAATCTATCGCTCGTGCGACGCGCCTGGCAGGCGCGGCTGGGCGGTGATTCCGAATTCAGACCCTCAGACCCGTTGGACGAGACATGCAGCGGGCCGGTAGGGCCCAGAGGGGTCATTCATGCGGATCACGCGCCGCTTCACCACGGCCGGAACATCTCCTTACGCCGACATTCCGTTCCGCACGATCTCAAGCGAAATCAAAAATCCGGACGGCTCCGTTGTCTTTTCCCAGTCGGAAATCTCGGTACCGGAGAGCTGGTCGCAGGTGGCCTGCGATGTGCTGGCACAGAAGTACTTTCGCAAGGCCGGCGTGCCCGCCCGGCTGAAGACCGTCAAAGAGTCCGACGTCCCAGAAGCGTTGTGGCGCAAGGAGCCTGACCACAAGGCCCTCAAGAAGCTCAAGGCCGACGACCGCTTCGGCGGCGAAACCGACGCCCGCCAGGTCTTCGACCGCCTGGCCGGCACCTGGGCCTATTGGGGCTGGAAAGGCGGCTACTTCGACGGCGCCGAGGATGCCGAGGCCTACTACGACGAGATGCGCTACATGTTGTGCCGGCAGATGGCCGCGCCCAACTCGCCGCAGTGGTTCAACACCGGTTTGCACTGGGCCTATGGCATTGATGGCCCGGCTCAGGGTCATCACTATGTGGATTACCGCACCGGGCGGCTGGTGAAGTCTGCCAGCGCTTATGAGCACCCGCAGCCTCATGCCTGTTTCATCCAATCCATAGCCGACGATCTGGTCAATGACGGCGGCATCATGGATCTATGGACCCGCGAGGCGCGGCTGTTCAAATACGGCTCCGGCACGGGTACGAACTTCTCGGCCCTGCGCGGCGCAGGCGAAAGCCTGTCCGGCGGCGGCCAGTCCTCTGGGCTGATGAGCTTTCTCAAGATCGGCGACCGCGCCGCTGGCGCGATCAAGTCCGGTGGCACCACCCGGCGCGCGGCCAAGATGGTCATCGTCGATGTCGACCACCCGGACATCGAAGCCTTTATCGGCTGGAAAGTACGCGAAGAGCAAAAAGTCGCCGCCCTGGTGACCGGCTCCAAGCTGTGTCAGGTGCACCTCAACACGATCATGAAGGCCTGCCGCAATTGGGACGGCGTCGACAGCGAAAGCCGCTTCGATCTGAAAGAGAACGACGTTCTGCGCAAAGCGATCCGCGCCGCACGCAAGGCAATGATCCCGGACAACGCGATCCAGCGCGCCATCCAATTCGCGCGCCAGGGTTACAGCGACATCGAATTCGAGACCTACGACACGGACTGGGATTCCGAAGCTTACGCGACCGTGTCCGGCCAAAATTCCAACAACAGCGTACGCGTCACCAACGAGTTCCTGCAGGCGGCCCAAAGCGGCAAACCTTGGGAGTTGCGCAACCGCCTCGACAACACGGTGGCTAAGACTGTCGACGCCTCGGAGCTATGGGAGAAGATCGCCGAAGCCGCCTGGCAATGCGCCGATCCGGGCCTGCAGTTCGACACCACGATCAACGAGTGGCACACCTGCCCCAGTTCGGGACGGATCAACGGCTCGAACCCGTGCTCGGAATACATGTTCCTGGACGACACCGCCTGCAATCTGGCGTCCCTGAACCTGCTGCAATTCCGCCAGGACGGCGGCGGTTTCGATGTGGAGGGCTTCGCCCACGCCACACGGCTGTGGACGATCACTTTGGAAATCTCTGTCTTGATGGCGCAGTTCCCATCGAAAGAGATTGCCAAGCTGTCGTATCAGTTCCGCACTCTGGGGTTGGGCTACGCCAACATCGGCGGCCTGCTGATGGCCAACGGGTATTCCTATGACAGCGACGAAGGCCGCGCGCTGTGCGGCGCCATCACCGCGCTGATGACCGGTACGGCCTATGCGACTTCTGCCGAGATGGCTGAGGAGCTGGGCGCCTTCCCCGGCTACAAGGCCAACGGTAAAGAGATGCTGCGGGTGATCCGTAACCACCGCCGCGCCGCCTACGGACATCAGGACGACTACGAAGGGCTGAGCATCAACCCGGTGCCGCTGAATGGCGCCGACTGTCCGGACACGGCTTTGGTTTTGGCGGCCAAGCAGGCCTGGGATGCAGCGCTCGAAGTCGGCACGGCCAACGGCTTCCGCAACGCGCAAGTGTCGGTGATCGCCCCGACCGGTACGATCGGCCTGGTGATGGACTGCGACACCACCGGCATTGAGCCGGATTTCGCCTTGGTGAAGTTCAAGAAGCTGGCCGGCGGGGGATACTTCAAGATCATCAACCGCATCGTACCGCTGGCACTGCAAACGCTGGGATACGGCGCCGATGAGATCGACGACATTCAAGCCTACGCCGTGGGCCACGGTACCCTCGACGGTGCCCCGGCGATTCATCACAAGGCGCTGATGGACCGCGGCTTTGACGGCGAAGCCTTGGCCGCGATCGAGGCTGCCTTGCAAAATGCCTTCGATATCAAGTTCGCGTTTAATAAGTACACCCTGGGCGAAGAGTTCTGCACGGAACGCCTGGGTCTGGACGCCGCAGACCTGGACCGCCTGGACTTCAACATGCTGGCGGCCATCGGCTTCTCGGACAGCGATATCGAAGCGGCCAATATCTACGCCTGTGGCGCGATGACGCTGGAAGGCGCACCCGGCCTCAAGCCCGAGCACCTGCCGGTGTTTGACTGCGCCAACCCCTGCGGCCGCAGGGGCACGCGGTTCCTCTCCGCAGCCAGTCACATCGGCATGATGGCCGCGGCCCAGCCGTTCATCAGCGGGGCCATTTCCAAAACCATCAACATGCCGAACAGCGCGACCGTCGAAGATTGCGCTGATGCCTACATTCAATCCTGGAAATCGGGTTTGAAGGCCAACGCCTTGTACCGGGATGGCTCAAAGCTGTCGCAGCCCCTCGCCGCGGCGGTCTTTGAGGACGCCGATGCGGACGAGGACGATGAGTTGGATCTGCAAGACATCGCCGCGCAGCCCGCCGCCGCGCGCACGGAAATCATCGCCGAACGCATCGTTGAGCGGGTGGTGCAGCGGGAACGCACCCGCCTGCCCGACCGCCGCAAGGGGTACACCCAGAAGGCGCTGGTCGGTGGCCATAAAGTGTACCTGCGCACCGGCGAGTACGATGACGGCAACCTCGGCGAAATCTTCATCGACATGCACAAGGAAGGCGCAGCCTTCCGCAGCCTGATGAACAACTTCGCCATCGCGATTTCCATCGGCCTGCAATACGGCGTACCGCTGGAAGAATATGTGGATGCCTTCACCTTCACCCGCTTCGAGCCTGCGGGCCTGGTGGAAGGCAACAGCTCGATCAAGATGGCGACGTCGATCCTCGATTACATCTTCCGCGAGCTGGCGGTGTCGTACCTGGGCCGGCACGAGCTCGGCCATGTCGAGCACTCGGATACCAAGCCGGACGCCATGGGCGACGGTGAGGCCGCTGAGAAACTGCTGGAGCTGGCGGAGAAGACGGTCTCGCAGGGCTTCATCCGTTCAAGCAATCTGTACTTCCTGCCGACCCGTGAAGACCGCGCGGCGCAGGCCGAAGAAGTGCGCACCACTGAGACCATCGTCACTCTGGACACCGCTGTCGGCGATGCACCGGTGATGTCGGCAGGCGGTGTTTCGGCGGGCCCGAATGATGCTGGCGCGAGCGCGGGCGGCGGCAGTACAGCCGGTGACTCCCGCAGCGCGGCGATCAGCAAGGCAAAGATGCAGGGCTATGAAGGCGATGCCTGCGGCGAGTGCGGCAACTTCACTTTGGTCCGCAACGGCACCTGCATGAAGTGCAACACCTGCGGCGCGACCAGCGGGTGTTCGTGACCCGGGGCCGAGGATACTAGTCGCTGGACTTGGCGGCAGGCCGCAAGGGAGTAAGCTATGACGTTTCCGTCTTCCCTCTCCCACAAGGCCATGGCCGATCCCCTGACCCCCACCAGCACACATGAGATTCAGGCGGCCGATCCGGCCTGGCTGAACGAGCTGTTCAATGCCTTCCTGCGCGAAATTGTCCCCACGCCCCAGGCCTATGCCAACAGCCGTCTGCAGGCAGAGGACGTGGTGTACACCCTGCGCCGCGCGCTCTATCCGCTGCGCATGGCGGCATCGGTCACCGGAGACTCCCTCATCGTCGGCGGTGTGGGTAAACGCACCGCCTTGGCGCCGATCGACTGCGTCGATGTGCTCTACCTGCTGCCGACGAAGCTGCGCATCAGCCGCACCGCCGATGCCCTGAAGGTGTTGCACGCTGCCGTTGCCGATCAGTACGAAGCGGATGCGATCGCCGCCAGTGAACTTGGCATCGAAGTACTTCTGCCTGACCGCCGGGTGCGCGTCATTCCGGCGCTGGAACAGGGCGCGGGCTATAAAATACCCGGCCCGACGACGCTGGCCCGCGCATCGGGCTGGCGCATCACCAACCCGGTTGCCGAAGCCGCGACCCTGCGCCTGAGCGACAGTCTGTACAGCGGTGCGACGCGGCGGCTGTTGACGCTGCTGAAGGCTTGGCGCGACGCGTCAAAAGTGCCGGTCGACTCCCTCACCCTGGAAGTGCTGGTGCAGGAGTTCTATGCCAGCCAGCCGAGACCACCGGCCCTGCCCGACGCGTTTAAGGCCTTCGCCGCGTGGGCGCGCTCGAAACAAGAAGGGCCGCTGACCGCGCCGGGCGCACAAACGCAACTGGAGCTGGACAAGGACTGGCATGGCGCGGCCAAGGCCGCGTTCTGGCGCATCACGTTGGCCGAGGGCACTGCGAAGACGGATCCCCTCAAGACCGCGCTGGAATGGCGGCATCTGCTGGGCCTGCGCTTCCCCGTGCCGGAAACACCTGAAGCCACTTCGGATATCCCACCGATCATCCAGGCCTGTGCTTAAGAAAAATACGGCGTGCCTACGACTAAGCTTTTGAATTCAGTGTGCTATCTTCGCGAGGCACGCAGCATCAGAGAGGACGTTATGGCTGAGCTTACTTACGAAGATGTCATTAAAACTCTCGACGAGAACGGCTTCGCTGTTATTCCAAAAGACTCCGCGAAGTATAGGGACAAGTATCTTGAACAGTCAGAATTCAAGTACATTCTTTGGCTAGACCGTATCTACGAAAAAATTAGAACCGTGCCAGGCTACATTGTTGAGATCGGCGTCGCCCGCGGACGCAATGCGATCATATTTGGCCATCTGATACGGATGAGTGGCGCCGAAGATGTCCGGCACTACTACGGATTCGACACGTTTTCCGGATACTCAGAAGAAGACTTGAAACGCAGCCCTCATCTCTCTGCCGATACATGGAAAGAGACGACACTGGAATTCGTCGAAGAAAGACTTGCCGACGCCGACCTGTCAGACATATGCCACATCATTCCAGGTGATGTGAAAGACGTGGCGAGGGACTTTGTTGAGTCGAAGCAGATGAAGTTCAATCCCGGTAAGATCAGAATCGCGCTTCTGTACATTGACTGTAACGCCTATCTAGCCGCCAAGTTTGCCATGGAGTTTTTCAAACCCTTCATGGTTCCTGGAGGGATTATTTGTATCGATGAGAAACTGCAGGGGGGCGAGACCGAAGCCTTAATCGAGTTCTGTGAGAAGCATGGGTATCGCTTCCAGAGAGACGATGGCCCCTTCGGCATTCCGGCCTACACTGCAATAGATTAGTCCGAGCAGCGCCTGCCGGACGATAGAGGAAATCCGCCAGCGGCTTGTGTCGCTGCATGCCTGCACGCCACGCTGCTAGACAAACTATTTCATCGCCTCAGAAAAAAGTCTTCGATGAAAAATCGAGGAACGAGCCCATGCACGCGACGGGTTTATGCGGGGCCGGTCTGAATCCGCTAATGAATTCAAAGGCTTATTTCTGACTCAAACGAGCCCGTGCACGCCGTAGGGTATTGGAATACTTAGGTTATTTCTCAACCCGAAATGAGATGAGATTGCAGATTTGTCCATACCTCATGCAAATCCTCGGCGACGTACACAGCCAGCGCGCGCATCTCATCGGTCGCGGCAAGCATGTCCGGCACCATGACCGTCATCATGCCAGCGGCGGCGGCGGACCGGACGCCGTTGTGGGAATCCTCAAGCGCCAAACAGTCTTTGGCATCAATGCCGAGCCGTGCGGCAGCGGTGAGAAAGGGATCGGGATCGGGTTTGGGGTGCGCATAATCTTCGGGAGTGATGACGGCATCAAAGCGATGCGTGAGATTATGCTGAGCAAGATGGGGAGCGACCATGGTCCGGCGCGATGACGTCGCGATCGCGCGGGGAATGCCATGGGCGTCGAGATGATCCAGGAGTTCGAGTGCGCCCGGTTTGAGTCGGAGTTCGGTTTGGGTCAACGCCTGAAAGGTGACAGTCCAGTCGGCTTCAAAAGCCTCGAAGTCGAGTTTGCCGTCGTAATGCTGAACCAGAAAGTCCCGGTTTGCGGCCGCCGGCCGGCCAATCAGGCGATGAAACAGCGGCAACGGCATCTCGTGGCCTTGCCGCTTTGCAGCTGCGTCGGCAGCACGATGCTGCAGCGTTTCCGTATCGAAAAGAAGCCCATCCAGGTCAAATATGACAGCGCGCGGTTTGCGGGGAAGCACCATCGCTCACTGGGACATGGCGGTGGACATGCCGCAATGCGGCAGCGCCCCCCCCTTACGCCGTCATCAGCGTATTCAAGTCCGAGCTGAAGTTGACGATGTTCGGCAAGGCCGTCGTCACTTCGCTTTGGGTCAGACCCAGCCAACGGCCCATCGGGGCAGCGAACTGTTCCACACTGGTCGTCGGGATCAACCTGCCGTTGCCGGCATCCTGGTCGTGACCGAAGTCAGCGATGGGGATATCGCCCAGAATTTGCCGGCCTTGTACATCGCCACCAACAACGAAGTGATGCGCACCCCAACCATGGTCGGTGCCGTCACCGTTCTCAGCCAAAGCCCGGCCAAAGTCAGACGCTGTGAACAACGTGACGTCGTTGGCGATGCCAAGTTCCTGCGTCGCGTTGAAGAACGCCGTGATGGCACCGTCGACTTGGCTGTGCAGGCCGGTCAGCGCGTTGGCCTGAGCATCGTGGGTATCGAACCCACCAATGCCGACAAAGAACACCTGCCGGTTGACCTGCAGGCTGTCGCGGACGGACAGCGTGCGCGCAACGGCGGCGAGTTGCTGGCCGAGGAACGATTGCGGGAACTCGGTTTGGAGGGTCGCGGCGCCCATGCTGGCCTGGTTGAACAACGCGTTGGCGTCGAACGCGGCCTGCGCCTTGGCCGCCATGTCCCGTTCCAAGAGATTGGTGCCCATAAAGTTCGCGGCCCGGAAGTGCTGAGCCAACACCGTCTCTAGTGTTTGGTTGCGGCCTTCGAGCGCTTCGAATACCTCAACCGTGGCCGCGCCCGACAGGCTGATCTGGTAAGGACTCGCCTGTTGCCCTGTGAGAAACAGTTCGTTCCCCAGGCCTGTAATGTTGGTAAACGTGTCGGCAAGGCCACCGCTGCTTTGAGCCAGAATCGCATCGGCAAAGCGGCCACCCCAGCCGAACTGAGCGCCTTCCGGCGAGCTCGACTGCCACGTCGACTGCTGGTCGTTGTGGGAGAACAGCCGTGGCGGCAAGGCCACGGACTCCTGCTCAAAAAGAGTCCGGCTGGTCGGCTGAATCAGGGGGCCGACGTTGCCCACGATCGCCGCATTTCCTTGCTGAAACAGGGCATGAAGGCCCGCCATTTGCGGCGGCAAAGCGAATTCACGGCCGGGGAAGTTGGACGCGTTATCCGGCGACAGCGCCAACAGGTTTGCCCGGTCGCGCGACCCGCCATAAGCGCCGATGAAGCCGGAGCGAATCTGGGCGTACCGGTCATAGGAAGCTTGGTCATACGGCAGAACGGTATCGTGGTTGTCCATGCCGCCGAGCAGGAAGACGCACACCAAGGCTTTGTATCCAGAAGTGTCTGCCGCCAAAGCTTCGAAATTGCCCAGGGTCGCGGTGACGGACCCAAGGGAGGCTGCGCTGAGGGCGGCGCCGGTGCTGCTTTTCAGGAATGTTCTACGGTTCATGGTCATGTCTCGCACTCCTATCGCTGCACCAGATAATCGGGGGTGGTCATAACCATCAGGATGGCCAGGTGAACTCTGTTGGCCGCACTGATACCGCCGTCTGAGGGGTCATAGGGGATGGCATTGATCGCATCGACAATGCCAGTTCGAGAGTCTTCCGACAGGGTGACGTAGGTCATCACAGCAGCAACGCGGTCGACCAACGCATCGGCGTCGGTCGCGAGATCGAACTCGAAGTCGTAGTTCGGGCGGAAGCTGCTTTCAGCACCCTCTATGCTCACATTTGTGTCGCCTTCGTCTCTCAGTTCCTGCAACTCGGCCACCGCGTCATTCTGCGCGCCACCGAAAATAAATGCGGTCATGAAGTTGATATAACCGGGTGTCGTCGCCGCATTGACGATCTGCAGTTCGGGAACCGTCAATCCCGCGCTCCCGTCAAAGTCCCCGGCGCAACATAACCGGGCCGATAGAAATTGAAGACCGAAGGCGCGCCATAGGGCTGCTGGCCGAGCAGATTGGGAGACCCCGTGTTCCACAGGAGCGGCATGAACTCCGGTGTGACCGTGCTCACGTTGTACGCCCGGGCCCAGTTGGCAAACCTGATAATCGGCTCGCGGACCTTGCCGAACGTGTCGTCACTCAGCGACGCCATGTCGCGGGCATCGTCGTCAAACAGAATAGCGCTCAGGGTCGCCTGCAAATCACCGCGGCGGCCATCACCGACCACCATGCCATCGGGCAGAGTATACGAGCCCGCCGCAAACGCGGTCGCGACACGCTCGATATAAGCGGGCGACGGATGGCTGGTGACGAACCGTTGGATGAGTTGCCGGCTGACGAAGGGCGGCACGTTGGGGTGATCGAAGATGATATCCAGCGCCTGGGTGATACTTTCGATGCCGTTGGTCCCTGCCGGAATGGTGGCGCCGAGAAAGCTCTTTTCCAGCGGTGAGTGCTGGGACTCGAACATCTTCATGGGTTCCATATAGGGCAGGAAATCAGGGTTCGAAATCAGGCTGTTTGTGACCTCGGTGTCTTCTTCCTCATCTTCCTCGCAAGAGAAGCTGCGGTCGTCGAAGTCATTGCATTGGGCTGCCAGCCCGGTGAACACGCGCGCAAGCCCGGTGATGTCATCGTTGGTGTAGGTTTCGATGGCGTTGCCATTGATGTCAGTCTTGGAGGAGCCGTCCATGTTGAGCTCCACCAGACCGATGGTGAACAGCTGCATAAGTTCACGCGCATAGTTCTCATCCGGTACCCGCCCGGTAACCGGATCGCCCTTGCGGTTGGCGAGATAGGTCAGGTAGTAGCCCATCGCGGGGGAATAGGTGACCGCTTCCAACAGATCGCGGTAGTTGCCCAGCGCGTGTGTGGTCAGCACATCTTGATAGTAAGCGACAGCTGGTGGCGTATCTGTCAGGAATTCGCCACCGGTGTTGGAGATCACCATGATCTCGGACAACGCAAAGGCCATACGCTGACGCACTTGGTCGGAGCCGGTAATGGCATTGATCCAGAAGGCAAAGTTCGGCGCGAAAACTCCGTCTATGCCGAGTTCTTGCTCCTCGCAGGCCTCGTCACCGCTTTCCCCGGTGTCCTCGCCTTCTTCGTCCTCTTCCTCGCCTTCTTCGTCCTCTTCCTCGCCTTCTTCGTCCTCTTCGCTGTCTTCTAGGTCTTCGTCTTCTGCATCGCTGCCCTCTTGATCATTGCAAGCGGCATTGCCTTGCTGTTCGAGATAGGAGGCAACGATGGGGAGATTGAGGCTCGGGTCCTTGGAGAATTCGGCCAGCAGCCATTGCGACGGGCTCGATCCGGTCAAAGCGATCACCTCGTCTGGCCGGGGCCCAAATGTGGCCTGCGTGAGGAATCGGGCGGTGGCATCCATCTCCGCGAAGGTGCTTTCGTGGGATGGAGTCGCCACCTGTGCCAGAGCCCGTTGGCCATGGCCGACCGATGCAAAAGCCAAGCATCCACCGGCCAGGGTGGCATAAAGGGCGCGCTTCAGATGGGGCCGGAAAGACAGGATTCTAGAATAGCGGCGACAGGGCGCTGGGGTGTTTTCGTGACGTAAAATCAAGGCGGACTCCTAGACTCACAGACAAGCCCCCCCAAAAACGTTTAGTGTCGCTGTTCAGTAAGCCCTGCGTCCGATTGCGGATCGTTCAAGGCCTCAGAAGCATTGAATCCAGACTCTTAACGTGGGGTTAAATTGTCCATCGCAGCGGCATGAATTTTTAGGGGCGACACCTTACCATCGCGGCCTGCCCAGCCATACAGCGGGCTGGAGGATATCAATTTCTGGATAGGAACCGAAGGACATCAGAGTTATGAACCGAGCTAAATGGGCGATCTGGGTGATGAGTGTCATTGTCATTGCACCGAATGCGTGGGCATCAGGCCACGCGGCAGAGGAGACGGAATCCGCGGACATAACCTTCCACTCATCGGAGGCCATGCGGAGGGCCGATTTTCCCCTATCTAACGCGGTCGAGGTTAACGGCCTGGTCTTTCTCTCCGGCGTACTCGGCAGCGTACCGGGGCAAGGCATGGTGGAGGGCGGCATCGGGCCGGAGACCCACCAAACCATGAAGAATATCGAAGCGCGGTTGGCAGACCTCGGCCTCGGCATGGACCGTATCGTCAAATGCACGGCGTTTCTGGCCGACATGGCAGAATGGCCGGCGTTCAACGAGGTCTATAAGCAGTACTTTGACGGCAACTATCCGGCGCGCAGTGCACTCGGCGTGTCTGGTCTGGCGGCCAATGGCCGGGTCGAGGTGGAGTGTATCGCGCACCGCTAACGCGGGCGGCGGCCCCTTGCTCTACAGCGTCGCGACCTGCTGTCCCGTGGTCGCCTGACACAGGTTGAGGAACATGCTGCCGACGCCGGCATCGATGTAGGCGAGGTCGTCGCGCACCGACGCAACCGGCTTGAAGCTCTGCAGCACGAAGGTGGCGCTGACGATGGTGCGGTCGGGTTTGATGCCGCCATATTGACGCGACAACAGGAGGCCGCCCTTGCGCGGCTGGCGGCCCGCACACACATGCGCATTGGGCCGGTCAACTTTGTAGACGACGGGGTTGTCCCAGCCGTTGATGGTTATGCTGGGCGGAATACCCAGAGTGCGCCACGGCACCATGCCCTCAAGTTCACCAACACCACAGCTTTCAGCCGCAACGCCGTCGCCGGTGAGATCTGGGCAGGGCAAGACGGGCGAACGGCCGGTTTGGCGGGCCGTTAGCTCGGCATGGGTCAACAAAGCCGCCTTAATGGAATCGAATTGCAGAGACATATCGGCGCGCTCATGCTCGACGTTTACACCGACCCAGTAGGTCGTCAGCCCGGCGAGAAACCCGGACATGACACAGACCACGGCCAGCACTTGCACGTTTTGAAAGATCGTCCGCCGCCGCCGGGTGTTGGCGCGCATCCACCGCCGCAACTGCGGCAGCGCCACGCCTGGAGATTGAGTATTCGCTACATCCGACATAAGCGGGAATTTAGGGCGATTACGGCCTTAAGTCATTGAAAAAAGGCAATTTTGTTTGCGCTCAAAACCAAAAATTACACTTTGACAAAAAGTACGTTTTTATTCGGGAAAAGGTCACGCCGTTGTTCAATCAAGCGTTGCGGGCCGGGTCTCCAAACAGGGCGGCTAATACAAAAACCGGGTGCGCAAAGTGCCTTCAATGGCCTCGAGCTCGCGGCGGATGCCCATGCCCGCGTCCACATTACCAAGCACATCGGTGACCACATAGCCGATCTCGCCGTCCGCGCGCAGGTACTGACCCGCGATGTTGATGTCGCGGCTGGAAAACACCGAGTTAATCTTCGACAGCACGCCTGGTACGTCGCGGTGAATGTGCATAAAGCGGATGGCGTTCTGCTGCGGCGGCAGGGCGACCTCGACGAAATTCACCGCGCCAAGGGTCGAGCCGTTGTCGGAGTACTTGATCAGCTTGTCGGCCACTTCGACGCCGATGTTGGCCTGGGCCTCCATGGTGCTGCCGCCGACATGGGGCGAGAGAATAACATTGCGTAGGCCGCGCAAGGGGCTCTCGAAGGTTTCGTCTGGCGAGGCCGGCTCCTTCGGAAAGACGTCGATCGCCGCCCCGGCCAAGTGACCGTCACGCAAGCACGCCGCCAACGCGTCGATGTCCACCACGTTACCGCGTGAGGCATTGATAAGATGCGCGCCTTTCTTCATTGCCCGCAGTTCGTCCTTGCCCATCATGCCGGCGGTGAGTTCAGTCGCCGGCACGTGTAAAGACACGACATCGGACTCGGCCAGCAATTCACCAAGATCGCGCACGGCAGTGGCATTGCCGAGCGCCAGCTTCTCGACGATATCGTAGAACACCACCCGCATGCCCATGGCCTCGGCCATGATGGACAACTGTGTGCCGATGTGCCCGTAGCCGACGATGCCCAGCGTCTTGCCGCGCATTTCATAGGAGTCGACGGCGCTCTTCATCCAGCCGCCCTCATGGGTGCTCCAGGATTTTTCCGGAATGCCGCGCAGCAGCATGATCGCTTCGGCCAGTACCAACTCGGCGACCGACCGGGTGTTGGAGTACGGCGCATTGAAGACGGGGATACCGCGCATCTTGGCTGCCGTGGTCTGCACCTGATTGGTGCCGATACAGAAACAGCCGATAACCATAAGTTTCTCGGCCGCCTCTAGAATGCCCTCTGTCACCTGGGTGCGCGAGCGGATGCCCAACATGTGCGCATCGGCGACCTTGTCGATAAGCTCAGCCTCATCCAGGGCCTCCTTGACATGCTCGACCTGGGCATAGCCTTGCCGCTGAAACAGGTCGACGGCATTGGCGTGCACGTTCTCCAGCAGCAACACCTTGATCTTGTCTTTGGGAAGGGAGAGCTTGCTCATAGTCGGATGACCCAAAAATGCGCCGGAGTTGGTTTCTGATCCTGCCCCGGCACGTCCGGCAGGCTCCTCTGATTTGCGGTCTGCAGCCCGGAGTGGCATGAATGCGGCAGCATTGCAGGTTACCCGGGCGATTTGGCGGTGAGGTAGCACATTTCACCGCCCGGGTGCAGCCCTGGAAGCGGCGCGAAAGGCCCAGAGGGCCGTCTTTTTCTGCAGGGGAGGTTCGGACATGGCAGGCAGCGAGATCAGCAAGGTGGAAGAACGGCTCGACGACCTCGGGCTATCTCTGCCCGAAGCGGCGGCGCCGGTGGCCAACTATGTGCCCTACACCATCAGCGGGAACCTGATTTTCGTCTCCGGACAACTCCCCATGAAGAACGGCAAGCTGCTGTTTACCGGGCGGGTGGGGCCCGACGTGTCCGTCGGCGAAGGCGCGGTGGCGGCCCGCCAATGCGGCCTGAACATCATCGCCCAACTGAAAGAGGCTTGCGGCGGCGACCTCGACCGCATCACCCGGCTGGTAAAGCTGGGGGGATTTGTCGCCTCGGACGGCGACTTCACCGATCACCCCAAGGTCATCAATGGCGCCTCGGACCTGATGGTCGGCGCCTTCGGTGATACCGGGAAGCATGCCCGGGCGGCGGTGGGCTGCCCGTCCCTGCCCCTCAACGCGCCGGTAGAAATCGATGCCGTGGCGGAGTTCATATAGCACGGTGCCCTCCACTCCAGAGGATTGGCTGACACGTTGGGATCTGACTCGCGATGGCCCGCCCAACGAGACGGCATCAAGCGTGGTGGTGGACGTGCAGACTGAGCAAGGTCCCGCTGTGCTCAAGATCGCCACATGCGAAGAAGAAGTTCGCGGCGCGGCGGTGATGGAATGGTATAGCGGTCACAGTGCGGCGCGGGTGCTGGCGCGGGAGGCCAACGCGGTATTGCTGGAACGGGCGGAGGGGCCGCGTGACCTGGGTGAGATGGCCCGATCAGGCCAAGACCGGGACGCCACCATAGTTATATGTGACATCGTCACATCACTGCATGCCTGTACCGGCGCGGGGCCGCGCCCTGCTCTTGTCCCACTGAAGCGATGGTTTCTGGCCTTAGAAACTCATGCCGCTGAGAGCGCGATATTCCGCATGGCGCATGAGACGGCGCGGCGGCTACTTGATACTCCAGACAACGAAGCCGTTCTGCACGGGGACATCCATCACGGCAACATTCTGGATGCGGGAAATACCTGGGTCGCCATCGATCCGAAAGGTCTCATCGGTGAAGCCGCGTATGATTATGCCAATCTGTTTTGTAATCCGGATCACGAAACAGCCACTCAGCCGGACGTGTTCCGCACACGTGTGAAGGATGTATGTGAACACGCTGGGCTCGACCGGGACCGCCTTCTCGCTTGGATTCTCGTTCATGCTGCCTTATCTGCATGCTGGTCGATTGATGACAGCGAGAACCCGGAGACGGCTCTCGCGGTTGCCGGGATGGCCGCTGCGGACTTGAAACGTTGAAGACCCGATGACAGAACCCTCCCCGCCGTTTGAAAATCTGTCCGTGCGGATTGTTCCGTCGATCCATGAGATTGATGCGGCGATGTGGGATCGGTGCGCCGGCGTCGGTGAAGCGGATGAAAACCCCTTCGTGCGTCATGCCTTTTTCAGCGCCCTGGAAGACTCGGACTCCTGCACCATGGCGACAGGCTGGCAGCCGCAGCATGTGGCGCTGGAGGCCGACGACGGCACGCTGCTGGCCTGCGCGCCGCTTTACCTGAAAGATCACTCTTACGGCGAGTACGTCTTCGACTGGGGCTGGGCCAACGCCTATGAGCGCGCCGGTGGAAACTATTACCCCAAACTGCAGTGCGCCGTGCCCTTTACCCCGGTCACCGGGCCGCGACTGATGACACCGCCCGGGCTGAGCCCCGAGGCAGACCGGGAACTGAAACGGTTTCTCGTGGCCGGTATGATCGAACTGGCCGACCGGCAGGATGTGTCGTCACTGCACATCACCTTTCCCGACGAAGACGACTTCAGTGTGATGGAGGACATCGGCCTGCTGCCCCGCTACGGCCAGCAATATCATTGGCGCAATGATGGCTACGACACCTTCGACGGGTTTCTCGACGCGTTGTCGTCTCGCAAGCGCAAGAACATCCGCAAAGAGCGCGAAAAGGCAAACAGCTGCGGCGTCGACATTTTCACCCTCCAAGGCGATGAGATCACGGCGCGGCATTGGGATGCGTTCTACCGTTTCTACCGCATGACCTCAGACCGCAAGTGGGGTCAGGCCTATATGACACGCCCGTTCTTTGATCTGCTGTCAGAGCGGATGGGCGATCAGGTGGTGCTGATCATGGGCGAGGAAGACGGTGAACTGGTGTGTGGTGCGCTCAACTTGCTGGGCGGCGACACACTCTTTGGCCGCAACTGGGGCACGGTGGTGCACTACCCCATGCTGCACTTCGAAGTCTGCTACTACCGGGCTATCGATTACGCCATCGACCACAAACTGGCATGGGTGGAAGCTGGGGCGCAGGGCCCGCACAAACTCCAACGGGGGTATCTGCCGCGCAAAACCTACTCCGCCCACTGGATTGCCGACGGCGGCTTCCGTGCGGCAGTGGACAATTACTTGCGCCAAGAACGCGACGCCGTGGAGCACGACGTCGAAGCGTTGACCGAACTCGGGCCGTTTAAGAGGTTAAAACCCTAAATTCCCGCGGTTTAGACGGCGGTCGGGATCGAGCACGTTTTTGAGATCGCCGACCAGGCGTTTGGTCTCCGGCGCCAGGGTATCCTGATAGCGGTAGAACTTGGCCAACTGCACGTGGACCGCGCCCTCCTTGTAGAAGAAATCCCGCAGCGCAAAGCGGAGCTCTTGCGCGAAGGCGCGGGCCTCGGGATTGGGTTTGAGTTTGCGGAACTTCTTGGCCTCGTCTTCGCCTAGGTGACGCAAATGATGCTCGCTCACCTCATCGACCCAATAAAAACTCGGCTCACACATGAAATAGGTGAAGCCGTAATTGGTCATGTAGGACTCCCACATGCCGTGTTTGTCCATCTCGGCGCGGTGGGAGTTGAAAAACGCCTGGACCTTGGTGGCGATTTCCACTGCCCGGCTGAGCGGCCACATGGAGTTGGTCGGCACCCAACGCTGGCCGTCCTTACCGAGGAAGCCGCGCACGGAGAAGCCGCGCGCTTCCATGGCGCGGGGCATGAAGTTCGCGATTTCCCGCCCGCGCTTGAGGCAAATCTCGCGCACGATGTCCAAACCGGCTTCGGCGGCGTCTTCGGTCAGCGCTTCGGTGCTGAGGTGCAGCGACCACTTCACCCCGTCCATGAAGTTGCTGCCGCCGGCGGCCATCTTGGCGGAGTCCTTGAGGCCCGACATCAACGTCGAACCCGAGGTGGTGACATCGCCGAGGGTTTTCAGCGCCTCCTTGAAACCGACCTTGGCGGCATTTTGGCTTTTAAACGGATCGAGCCCCACCCGGCGGGTGACAAAGTCATACGGCCCGAGTTCGATCATGGTCTGGGCCATGTCTTCGTAGGACTCGAACGCGAACGAACCGTGAGCGACGCCTTCCGGCTTTTTACTGATGTGCAGGGACACTCCGGTTTTAATACCAAATGCACCGGTATCACCGAGGAACAGTCCGGTGAGATCGGGTCCGTAGTCGCGGAAGAACGGCGTGTCGGGCGAAGTACGCCCCCACGAGCCGGTGCGGACAATGCCACCGTCGGCGCGCACGACTTCCAGGCCAAGTATGCCTTTCATGGTCGCCGGCACATTCTGCGACATCGCCCCGCCGACGGTGGAATAGATGCCGGAAAACGGCGCGGAGAAATCGACCTTGTAGCCGTGCTCCTTCAACGCATCGGCGACGCTGGTCCAGGTACATCCCGCATCGACCACGGCATACCGGTCAGTTGGATTGATCTCACGAATACGGTTGAGGCGGCGCATGTCGATGAGTATGCAGCCGGCCTCGGCGGGCACGTAGCCCTTGGTGTAGGACATGCCGCCGCCACGGGTGGAGATATGCAGCCCCAACTCCGCCGCTGCCGTGACGAGCGCGCTCACGTCCTCCGGCGTGCCGGGCTGCACCACCACATCGGCGGTGGCGGCATCGTCCCAGAAAAAGATGTCGTTGCTGTAGACGCGGCATTCAGCCTCGTCGGTGATGACGTGCGCATCGCCGACGATCTGCGCGAGGCGGGGGGCAATGTCTGAAATGGGGTGCGCCGTGTCCGGCATGATGTGTCGTCCTCTGGTTTTTTCGTCTAGGATTTGGCGATGAGCCTGGGCTGACCGTCTTCGCCGATGGAAACGTAGGTGAAGTGTCCGGCGGTGACCATCAGCGGTGAGCCATACCGGGCGCGGCGCACCCAGGTTTCGATATGCAAGGTGATCGACGTCCGCCCGGTGCGGTGCACGGTGGTGTAGCAGGACACCTCGTCGCCGATGTGGATCGGCTTATGAAACTTCATGCCGTCGACGGCCACGGTGACGACGCGGGTCCGGGTAATTGATCCGGCATGGATCGCGCCCGCCATATCCATCTGACTCAGCACCCAGCCCCCAAAAATGTGTCCGGCGGGGTTGGTGTCACCGGGCATGGCGATGGTGCGCAGCGAGAGCTCGCCTTCCGGTTGGTCGGGGTTCAGGGGTTCGGTCATGAGGCCAGTCTCATCGGCGCCGGGGCGGGGTTTTCCACAAGATTTTGTTGGTAAAGACCCCCCGCCATACTGTATGCGGTTGTTGGCGTCCTCACTGAAGATATAATGCGCAGATGTCTGATCTTTTCCAACAGTCCGGCCCCAAGAAATCGAAATACACCGCCAAGGACATCGAAGTCCTGGAGGGGCTGGAGCCGGTGCGCCGCCGTCCCGGCATGTATATCGGCGGCACCGACGAAAAAGCGCTGCACCACCTGGTTGCCGAAGTGCTCGACAACGCCATGGACGAAGCCGTGGCCGGATACGCCAACATCATCGAGCTGCACCTGGGCAAGGACAACGAAGTCACGGTGAAAGACAACGGCCGGGGTATTCCCACCGATCCGCACCCCAAGTTTCCGAAAAAATCGGCTCTGGAAGTGATCATGACGACCCTGCACTCGGGGGGAAAGTTCTCCGGCCGTGCGTATAAGACCTCGGGCGGTCTGCACGGCGTGGGTGTTTCGGTGGTCAATGCGCTGTCAGAAGACCTGACCGTGGAAGTCATCCGCGACAAGGCCCTGTGGACACAGAAGTTCAGCCGCGGCGATGTGAAGTCAAAGCTGAAGAGGGGCAAGCCGGCAGCGAACCGGCGCGGCACTTCGGTGATCTTCAGACCCGACCACAAGATTTTCGGCACGGCGATGAAGTTCGACCCGGGCACGCTTTATCGCATGGCGCGGTCCAAGGCCTACTTGTTTGAAGGCGTGCGGATTAAGTGGTCGTGCGATCCGTCACTGATCAAAGGCAAAGACAAAACGCCTGAGAAAGAAGAACTGCACTTCCCCAAGGGTTTGCAGGATTACCTGACCTCGGTCACCGATGGGCGCACCCTTGTGACCGACAAGTTCTTCGCCGGCACGGTGGAGGGCAGTGACGACAGCGGCCGTGTGGACTGGACGATCTGCTGGCCTGAGGATGAAGACGGCTTCGTCAATTCCTATTGCAATACGGTGCCCACACCGGAAGGCGGCACCCATGAGGCCGGATTTCGCTCGGCTTTGGGTAAGGCGCTGAAGTCCTACGGCGAAATGGCCGGGAACAAGAAAGTCAGCGGCCTGACGGCCGATGATGTGGTTGGCGGCGCTTGCGCCATGCTGTCGGTGTTTATTCCCGAGCCCCAGTTCCAAGGGCAGACCAAAGAAAAACTGGCCTCGGCCTCAGCGACGAAGCTGGTCGAAAGCATCGTTAAAGACCACTTTGAGCATTGGTTGTCCGGTGATCCGGAGACGGCGTCGCACATCATCGAAGTGGCGATGGCGCGGGCCGATATGCGCAAGCGGCGCAAGCAGGACAAGGACCTGGTGCGCAAGTCGGCGACGAAGAAACTGCGGCTGCCCGGCAAACTGTCGGATTGCAGCCGCGCCAGTTCCGAGGGCACCGAGTTGTTCCTGGTCGAAGGAGATTCCGCCGGCGGCTCGGCCAAACAGGCACGCAACCGTGAGACCCAAGCTATTTTGCCGCTCAGGGGTAAGATTCTAAACGTCGCCTCCGCCACGCAAGACAAACTACGCAGCAACCAGGAACTGCAGGATCTGTTCGAGGCGCTGGGCTGCGGGCGTGGCGACAAGTTCAATGTCGATAAACTGCGCTACGAAAAAATCATCATCATGACCGACGCCGATGTCGACGGCGCGCATATCGCCTCGCTGCTGATGACGTTTTTCTTCCAGGAGCTGCCGGGCATCGTCGAAGCGGGCCGGTTGTATCTGGCGATGCCGCCGCTCTATCGGCTCAGCCAGCGCGGCAAGACGTTTTACGCCATGGACGACGCCGACCGGGAGACCATCACCAAGAAAGAATTCGACTCCCGCGGCAAGGTCGAGGTCAGCCGCTTTAAAGGGCTGGGCGAGATGCCACCGCACCAGCTCAAAGAAACCACCATGGACCCGGCGAAAAGAACGCTGCAACGCGTCACCCTGCCAGGCTCTGCGTCTGCGAAAACGGATAAGGCGACCGCCAAACTGGTCGATCAGCTTATGGGCAAGAAGGCTGAAACCCGGTTTCGTTTCATCCAGGATAATGCCGAGTTTGTTGAAGAGCTCGACATTTGATGTAAGGATTGAACCCGATAGAGAACGCAACGCTTGCGGGAGGGTTCTGTGGCCGGATGGATACGTAAGACGACGCTCGGTTTGATGGTTTTCGCCACCATGGTCGCGCCGGTCGCAGCTCAGGATGAAGAAAAAGCTGTGATGGTGGTTCAGAACTTCCGTCCGGAAACCATCACCATGGATTTTTCCTATGTGTTCCGCGAGTACACATGGTCGCTCGTCGAAAGGGACATCAGTGTCGATAGCGACCTGACCTACAAGTTTCCGGCCGGGCTGCCCGGCTGCGAATACCTGATCGATTGGGATATCGACAATGCGAGGCTGACCATTTCCAACAGCCGCGGTGTGATTTGCACCAAAGATGTAAGTATCTGTGAACGGCGCACCGTCACCGTCGAAGTGCGCAACCGGGTTTGCTACATGAAGACGGTTAACTGAAGGACCGGAAAGACGCCCGAGTCACATCAACTGCAAGAGTTGTCCTGGAACGCGATGGGGCAGGACTCGGATGCGACCCCCCGGTAGAACACCTGCTCAGCGCGGGTTTCATAAAAACAGCCGCTAACAACTGCGCAATTCCCGCGTTTGGTAATTGAATAAATCGACACCGGAAAACGGCCATCAGAACGGGCTCGTGATGTTGACGCACACCTGCGAGCCAGGGGCAACGCTCCCTGTGTAAAACTGCTCCATGCCGGCGACGGGTCCGCCGCGCGAGTAGGCGACGGGCTCACTGCTGCGATTGACGATGCAATAGGCATTGGCCTGACCCCCCGCTACGACAAGGGCAAATAACGTTGTCAAAAATCCGATCCGCATAGATCCCCCGTTTTTCCGCGGTTGCGCCATCCCAGGTCTGGAGGCCAGCTCTCCCGCGCGCCAGTTCCGCCTTATGACTTCAGCCGTTATCATGCCACTATTGCCCCTTAGACATAAAGCAACAGTTCACCGGACAGAGGCGACACCTTGCACTATTTCCGCCGCTTTGCCCGCTTCGCCGTATTGTTTGCCGGCGGCGTCCTCGCCTCAGCCGCGTCCGCCCAAGACATCCTCCGCACCGGTGTCGTGGCGTTTCCCGTCAGTGACGGCGACCCTCACCGCTCGGTCAGCGTATTTTTCCACCTATACCTGGTCGCCAGTCTTCGAGACGCTGACGACGTTTCTTGAAGACGGCACGCTGGTGGGCGAACTCGCGGCGTCGTGGCGGCAAGTCGATCCGACCGCCTGGGAGTTCACGCTGCGTCCGGACGTCGTGTTCTCCAATGGCCGTTCCGCTCACGGCCCATGCGGTCGCGAGTTCGCTGGCCTTTGTTGCGACCCCCTTGGGGCAAACCCACATCGGTTGCCCGTGACCTCAGCGTTGTCGCGTCGTCGGATGTCATCGATGATCAGACGATCATTGTCCGCACGCACGAGCCGTCGGCGATTTTGCCGCGGATCATGACCGCACTTTATATCGTTGAGCCACGACAACTGGCCGAACTCGGGGCCGGAGGGGTTTTGCGCAGAGCCCGATCGGGTCTGGCCCGTTCACAGTCGAGCAGTGGGCCGAAAACCGCATTATCTATGCCGCCAACCCAGCATCCTGGCGGCCTCCAAAAGTAGATGGCTTGGAGATCTTAAAGTTACCGGATGCGACAGCACGGCTGACCGCCTTGACGACGGGGCCGCATCGACCTTGCCATCGGACTGGGGCCGGATGACATCCCCATCATCGAGGCCGCCGGCGGGGTACATGCATCAGCGCAATCCGATCGACGTGATTTTCACTCACTCTCGTCGTCGAAGGACGGCCGGCCAACCGCCGGCCTCCAAGTGCGCCGGGCATTGAATCACGCCATCAACAAACAGGCCATTGCTGAGATTCTGCTGTCTGGATATACCCGCCCAGCCACCCAAGGCGCCGTGCGCGGACTGCTCGGTTACAATGAAGACCTGAGCCCTTACCCCTACGATCCGGACAGGGCCCGGGCGATGCTGGCCGAGGCCGGATACGGCGACGGCTTCGACCTGGATTTCGAAGTGATCGTCGGCACCAATGCGTCCGACAGCGCGATTTATCAGTTAGTGGCGTCAAACTTGGCGGACGTGGGCGTCACCGCAAATATCATCACCATCCCCACGTCGCAGATGGTGCGCATCATCCTGCAAGGTCAATGGCGCAGTGACGGGTTTAGCCAGGTGTTTGGGTCCTGGCCGACGTTCGAACCGCTGCGGTCTTTGCGCCTGCATTCCTGCCTATGGCCAAACCCTTGGTACTGCGATGAGCGCATTATGCCCACGTTCAACGCCGCCCTGGCGGCACCGACGCTGGACGAACGCGCCAAACTGACCGGTGAAGTGCTTGCCTTCTACCACGAGCAGGCGACAACTTTGCTGTTACACGAAGTTCCGCTGCTGGACGGCATCGGACCGCGCGTTGAGGGATACGCCCCCAATAAAGGCAAGCTCAACTACGATACGGTGATGTTGAGGCCTTAGTCCGCCCGCAATGCTGGCGTCACGACCCGATCATGTCCACAAGCGTGTCCACGTCGACGCTAAAGTCACCAAAGCTGGCGCTCTGAAGGCCATCCACGCCCTCGCTTTGGGTCGGTACACAGGCAAACGATTGCCCAAGCTGGACTGCAATATTCTCAATGTACCTGTGCCAAGGACGCGACGGCTCGTCGATCAACTCAAAAATTCTGCAATCAAGTGGCGCGAACATCGAGATTGTGAGGCAGGTGCCGTAAGGGCTGACGACCGTTTCAGCGTTTTGGAGAATATGGCTTTGTTCGTCAAAAGATAGAGTGTCGGGAGTCACTTTGACAAAGCCACGTTGCGCCAACGCCTGTTCAATTTCATCTTCGTTCAAAAAGGCACGGCGGTGATCTTTCGATCGGGATAAAAGCACCCGGGCTGGATAGGATGTATCGCGCTGTTTTGGCCCGAATTTGTCGCGCAGCCATTCGGCGGCAGCCCTATGCGTGACATCAACCGAAGATAACAGTCCTGGCACGATGAGCTCTTTGCAGTCGTACCGCGTGTTCGGATCGCACGCGATGACATTTTCGCTTGGAATGCCGAGGCGGCCCAAGGCATCCCAATGAATCTGGGTCAGGCTGCTGCCGACGAGCATCTTGACGGCGGAGAGATCAACCGCATCTTCGATGTTCTTCAGGCGCGCCAGATGCGTCGTCAGCCAATAGTAGTAGTTGACGTTTGAGCCGAGCAAAACACAGGGCTCTTCAATACGAGTTGCGTTCTCCGGCACGCACACAAGGAGCGAGTCCGGCGTCGACGCAACCATGCTCGTTGGCGGGTGGCACGAAACAATTCGTTTTGCGCAAACATCAAAGGCCAATTGAGCGTCTCGTCAATGTAGATGGCGGACTCATCGAAGACGTACCAGTCGGACGGATGCACCGAGATGTCGTTGACCACGAAATAGGACGCTTGCCGCCAGCGCTGACCGGTTGTGACACACTGAGAGGTCACGCCGGAGGGCAAGCCGTACAGGTCTTCAAGAGTTTGCCCGGTTGTCTCGCTGCGTCCGTTGAAGTCTTGGCGCGATAGCACCCTGATCTCAGAAACATCCAGTTTGTCATGGGGGAATCGCCCGCCAGGCGGATTGAAGGCCTGCAGCCACGTACGGGCAACCGGCCGAATTTTCTCAAGCGGCGTCTTTTTGTGCATCATGGCGAGAAGAACGCAAAACAGCGTGTAGCCACGTGTCGAGTTCGCCTGCGCAAATTGCATGATAAAGCTGCAGGCCTTATCCGGTTGCTGGTTGTACCAGAGCGCTAAAAAGGCGAGAGTTGCGGCGTTCTCGGACGACGTGTCCAGGTTCAAGGCCTGCATGGCATAACGCCACTGGGCATCGTAATCCTTCTTGTTGTAGGCATTGAACGCAGAGGCGATAAGGCCATCGATATCGTCACCAGACACTGCTATACGCCCCAATGCCTAAACGCACAAAGAACCCGAGATGTAAAAGTCATCTAGTCCGACTCTCATTAGCCATAGACGCACGATTCTTCGAAACATACACGTAATGCGGACCTGACTATGACCAATTCCGACATACAACCGGCCACAGATACGAACTCTATCCCCGACAAGGCAGACAGCCAGGACTTTGCCGGCCGATTCCGTGAGATCATATCCGACCCGCTCAATCTGATGATCGCACGATGCCCGTTGGCCGGCTCAGTTGTGAATGGATTGGTGTACCTTCACAATGGCATACGCGTACCCGTCGCCGGACCCTATTCCTATTACGGAAAGTTCAGTCAGATTCTCGCCCTCAACCGGGGTGTTCACGAGCCCTTAGAAGAATACGTGTTTCAGCAAACTCTGAAGGCCCTTGGCTCCGCGCCCGTGATACTGGAATTGGGAGCATTCTGGGGTCATTACTCCATGTGGCTGCTTCACGCCCACCCGGACGGACGAGCCATTATGGTTGAGCCCAACAAGAACAATTTCCAGGCCGGCTTAGTGAATCTTCGTCTCAATAAACTTGAGGCTGAGACCCTCAACGGATTTATCGGCAAAGACGCTATCCAAGTGGACACCCTTTTGTCGATTAGAGGTCTTGATCACTTAGACATCCTTCACGCCGACATCCAAGGGTATGAACTGGAGATGATCCAAGGAGCTCATAATACTTTGTCGGAACACCGAGCAGACTACGTATTTATCTCCACCCATTCACAAGACTTGCATGAGAGCGTGATCTCGGAGTTGAGCTCGCACGGCTACCGCATCGAAGTTGCCTGCGACGTCGACAGCGAAACGACATCGTTTGACGGCTTGGTCTTTGCATCAAGCCCATCAGCCAATCAAATTTTCGAACACTTCAAGCCATTGGGCCGCACGCAAATCCTGACTCAAAGTCCAGAAACCCTGGTGCAGTCGCTGACCGATATCCGGAGCAACTATTGAGCGCAACCGGCAGCAGATGATCTTTTAGTCAGGATCCGGCGACACCCGGCACAGTTTGATGCCCCGGTTGGTACCCCTAAACAGACTGCCCAATGTTTCGGGCATGTGCTCCAAACCATCGTCTACATCGGACGTATCCACCAGCACGCCTTGGTCATACCAGTCCCGCAGGCGAGCGTGCGCCTCGGCAAACCGGGTGCGATAGTCAAACACAAAAAAGCCCTCCATGCGGGCGCGTTTGCGCACCAGGTTCTTGTAGTTGCGCGGGCCTAGGTTGAGGTCGTCGCGGTAGTCGGTGGCGATAAACCCACAGATGACAACGCGGGCATTCAATGCGATGCGCGCGAGCACCGTATCCAGAATGTCACCACCGACATTGTCGAAGAAGACATCGACTCCGGCGGGGCAGAGTTCGTCCAGCCGCGCGCCAACGTCTTCGTTTTTATAGTCGATGGCGGCATGATATCCGGCGGCGTCTTCGATCCACCGGCACTTGTCGGGCCCTCCCGCGATGCCAATCACCCGGCACCCAGCGATCCGCGCGAGTTGCCCCACCACGGATCCGATCCCGCCGGCCGCCGCGGACACAACCACCGTGTCTCCGGCCTTCACCTGCCCGACATCAAGCAGTCCGAAATATGCTGTGGCGCCCGCACTGCCAAGAGCACCAAGCGCCGTGGTCAACGGCAAAACAGGGTTCGTAAGCTTTTCAAGACTGAGTACGTTGGGATTCTGATGGCCCGGCGACTGGACGGAATAGTCCTGCCACCCCGTCGACGCGACGACGATGTCACCCTCGGCATAACTGTCGTGACGAGATGCCTCAACCACGCCCACGCCACGCCCACGCATGACATCGCCAATGGCGATCTTGTCGTGCATGCTGAGGCCTTTGGAGATGTAAGAGCGTTGGGCCGGTGACGTACCCAGCGCAACCGTGCGCAAGAGAAACTGGCCGTCGGCGAGGCTGGGCATCGGCTGTTCGTCGAAGCTGAAATGATCCGCGCCAACAGTCTCTTCCGGATCGGGATGACGCTTGAGCCGCCATTGCCGGTTTATTGTCATGCCACCCCGCTTCGCTCATTCATACTTCGAGCAGTCCCCGCCCCTTGCGGATCGGGAGAGACCTATATGTACACTATTTCTAGGGAGATGGTGGACGCGACTGGGATTGAACCAGTGACCCCCTCGATGTCAACGAGGTGCTCTCCCGCTGAGCTACGCGTCCATACCCTCGGGACATTACCGCCTGCCGAACAAGCGGCCCTGCAGCGAGGGGTTCTTTTAGGTGGACAAGACATCGATTGCAAGTGTTTCGCTGCGCCCCGATTGGGGTATGCTAGCGGTCCGTCAAGGATACGGTTGTGGGCCACGGGTCTCCACGCGTCCTTTAAAGAAAGACTGGGTTAGGTGGGTTGGAGAGCATGGCCGAGATCGTTCCGTTGGCGCCTGCAATTGACGTCGCCCGCCCCGCCACACAGACCAGTCCGATTGTCGTCGCGTCACCTCATGCGGGCAGCGAATATCCGGCCGATTTGGTCGAGGCCAGCGCCCTCAGCCGCAACGCTCTACGGCGGTCAGAAGACTGCTATGTCGATGAGCTGTTTGCCGCAGCACCCGACCTCGGCGCGCCGATGATCAGAGCAATCTTCCCGCGCGCCTATCTGGACCTCAATCGCGAACCGTATGAACTCGACCCGGCCATGTTTGCTGATGCGTTACCGGATTTCGTCAACACCACATCACCGCGGGTGGCCGCCGGCCTAGGCACGATTGCAAGGATCGTCGGCAATCAGAAAGAAATCTATGCCCGCAAGCTGATGTGGAGCGAGGCGGAGCGCCGTATCGATCACATCTACAAACCCTATCATCAAGCGCTACAACAACTAGTTCAGGAGACCTGTGATCTCTTCGGGTACTGCGTGCTACTGGACTGCCATTCCATGCCCTCCGCCGGCTTACCGCCGAGCGAGCTCACATCGGGGTCGGGCATTGACGTTGTTCTCGGCGACCGCAACGGGTTGTCCTGCGCCTCCTACGTGACAGAAGAAAGTGAACGCGTGTTCGGCGCGCTGGGATATTCGGTCGTGCGCAATAATCCCTACGCTGGTGGCTTCACCACCCAGAACTATGGCGACCCCAAAAACGGAGTCCACGCGTTGCAAATCGAGCTCAACAGAGCCCTGTATGTGGACGAAACCTCACTCCGGCGCCGCCCTGCCTTCGGCAGGCTGAAAGCGGACCTTCGGCAGTTCCTTCAAGAGTTGAGTGCATACGCAATCTCAGCGCGCCGCGAGCTGATGTATCAACGCCTCAGCGCGGAATGAGTCCGGACAATTGCCGCAGCCGGCAGTCTCAAATAAATTAAGACAAATCAATCGAGTAGCAGCTGTTTCCCAGTCTTTTTTTAACGGCGGGACCTTGTCGTTTCGCCCCGATCACTCTACATTCGTCCCCAATCTGGCCGTGGTATTGTCCGGGCCAGTTTCTACTGGGCATTTCTTCATTTAGTCGCATCATGTCGCAAATTGGCAACCTCACTCTGTACCGGGAGAAATCGACCGTTCACCGGTTTGACGAGTCAGGCGAGGCCGATGGCGTTGAAACGCTTATGGAAGTCCGGGCCAACCGGCTGACCATTCCTTTAAAACTCGGCGATCATACGCACCAATGCGTTGTGCGCGGCCAGAACATGCCGACGACATTGCGAATTGCGGGACTTGTGATCGACCAGTTCCGCCGCGATCCGAATATGATTGCGGATGCTAAGGAAATCGACTGGGATAGCCGTTGGGTGCGGCGCTTGTCGCAATACGAAGCGAACTATATCCCGGAAACCTGGGTATCAATTCACGTTGACGGCGAGACCGTGTTTTCGACGGGTGACGACTCCTTCGACATCATCGAAGAAATCGAAGGTCTCGCAGCCGGAGGGGACGTTTCCGACCAAATCGTGTCGGAAGCGGCCAGCAATATTGTCGGTGCGCTGGAAGACTTAGCCGTGGAGCATGACAGCCAGACCGCTTTTGTGTTCACCCAGTTTGCCGCCTATCACCGTGCTGCCATTCTTGAGCGTAAAGGCGGGTCTACGGGGTCCTTCGCGGTTTCGGTCTACCACCCTAATCCACGCAAACCGGTGCGGATCAGTTACTTCCTCGATCTTGCCGCAGACATTATGGAAGCGCTGACCATGGGCACGTTTATGCAGCGCGTGCAGACGTTGGTCGAACAGGACAAGATATCGGAAACGGACATCACGCCGGCGCAGGTCGCCGCTGCGCGCAACCGGAAGCGCGACCTGATGCAGCAAATCATAGGCTTCGAGCGCGCCAATAAGGTGACCTACCGGCCAGAGCGCCCGACGTTTACATAACGTGCCGGGCGCATCACGTGTTTGACACGGCTGCCGGCCTCCTTCCCCTCTTTCTCGCCTTGCTGGCCACCGGTGTCGTAGCTGGACTGCTGGCCGGACTCCTGGGCGTCGGCGGCGGCATCGTCATTGTGCCGGTTCTCTTTACCGTCCTGGGCACGCTGAATGTCCCGTTTGAGGTGCGCATGCACGTGGCTGTGGGTACATCGTTGGCGACGATCATCCCGACCTCCATTTCCTCAGTTCGCGCCCACATGCGCAAGAATGCGGTGAACTGGAACTTGTTCCGCGCCTGGCTGCCCGGACTGATTGTCGGTGTCTTGGCAGGCACCTGGCTGGCGAACACACAATTTGACGGACGAACTTTAACCCTGGTCTTTGCCGGAGTTGCAATCGTTGTCGCCCTCGATTTGGCGCTACGGCACCGGACCGACGCCGGCGCACCGAGCGCGGCATGGTATCGCGACGTACGAGGGTCCGGTGTGGCAGGCGGCATCGGTGCGTTTTCCGCGATGATGGGAATTGGTGGCGGAACGCTGTCCGTGCCATTCCTCAACGCCGTCGGCGAACCGATCCACCGCGCGGTGGCCACGTCAGCGGGGTTTGGTCTGATCATCGCCGTTCCCGCCGCCCTCGGCTATGCCGCCGGCGGATGGGACGTGCCCGGCCGCCCAGCCGGCTCGATTGGCTACGTCAATGTTCTCGGATTTGCAGCTATCGTTGCGACGACAGTGCTCACTGCCCCGCTGGGCAGTAAGCTTGCCCATGCCCTGTCACCGCGGACTTTACGGTTGTTATTCGCAGGGTTTCTGGTTTTAACCGCCGTCAGGATGTTGAGTGCATCCTAAGCATAGGGCCTTAGTCGCCGGCAGCGCGCAGCATCACGAGCAATAATACCAGTACGACGGCAATCGCCTGCGCCGTCACCCGCCACTGCATGAGCTTGTTGCCGTGTTTAGCGTGAAACTCTCCGCCTTTGACAAAAGCAAACAAGCCGGTAATCAGAACGGCAAGGACAACAACGAGAGAGACCGCCAGAAGAATGATGAGCGTGGTTTCCATAGCGTCTATACGTGAACCGGTTGCCAGGGGATTACAAGGTCTTTGGAACGAAATCCCGTAAAAGATGTATTGCCGCGTCGAGACGGTTATAATGGCAAGGGGTCAGGGGCTTGAGGATTTCCATCTAAATGCTCGGAACGGTTCTTGTCGTCGAAGACAACGATCTGGTGCGTGAGTCGTTTTGTCATGTGCTGAGCCAGCGCGGCTACACCGTCGTCGAGGCAGAGGACGGTCAGGACGCGTTAAACAAGCTCGAACAGGACGATGTTGATGCCGCGATTGTCGACATCATGATGCCATCCATGGGCGGGTTAGAATTGCGTGAGGTTTTGCTGGCCAGAACGCCGCCGGTGCCAACCATTCTTGTGACCGGTCAGCCGGACCTGGTCGCGGACTTAATGGGCGACAATTTCGATTTCTTGGGAGGCCGGATCACCGTCCTGCAAAAGCCGGTTCACCCGGTGAAGCTGCTGGCCGAGGTCGAGAAATGCATGGAGAGCAGTTCCTGAGCAGACGTTATGACGTCTTGGCTTGATCGACGGAGAAACTCTCGCCACAGCCACAGCGGCCAGTCTCATTTGGATTGTTAAAAACGAAACTGCTTTCCATCTTGCTCTCGTGATAGTCGAGCTCCGATCCCAGCAGGTACATCACCGCCATCGGGTCGACGAAAAACTTTACGCCGTCTTTCTCAACAACATCCTCGAATTTACCCTGCTCATCCGCGTACTCGACCTTGTACGCAAAGCCGGAACACCCCTTGGTGTCGATGCCGACACGAATACCAAGCACGGGGCGGTCCGCCTGCTCAATTAGGCTTTTGGCGCGCGCGGCAGCGGCGGCGGTGACGGAAATTGGGGCGGGTCTATCCAAAGCGGTCATGGCTGATCTCTGAGGTTCGAGTGATCTTTAAAACATATCCAAGGCGACGCGGGCGACTTCGCTCATATTTTCAGGCGTCCATGGCGGATCCCAGGTGATGGTGACACGTACTGTTCCGGTCCCTTTCACGTTGGCCACCGCATCACCAACCTCACCGGGCAACGTGCCGGCAACAGGACAGGCCGGTGCCGTAAGAGTCATTGTGATATCAACATCTCCACGCTCCTGGATCGCCATGTCATAAATCAGACCGAGGTCATAAATGTTGACCGGAATTTCGGGATCGAAAACACTGCGCAAAGCTTCCACGACTGCGGTGTCAGTAGCGATGTAGTCCTCATCCTCGGGCAGCGGCGCTCCACGTTCGATGACCTCGCCCTCTTCAGGCGGATCGACGTCCATCGCCGGCATCGCATAGGGTGGCATCATCTCAGCTAACTCCCATCACACATCTTATTTAAGCGCTTTTCTGCGCGGCGCTAGACCGCTCGCTGGTTGCGCTATCCCTGCCCTCCAGGCACGCCATGAGCGTGTGCCAGGGCAGCGTGGCGCATTTCACGCGCACGGGAAACTGCCGGACCCCGCTGAGGGCGACAAGGCGGTCAATGCGGCCACCCAACTCCGGACCAAGCTCGGCCCGGACTTGATCGGGCTCGACTTCCTCGGTGCAGAGTGTGCGGACACCGGCAAACACCTTGGCAGCGTCTTCCGCGGTGAGACCCTTAACGGCTTCCGTCATCATTGAGGCCGAGGCAATCGAGATGGCGCAGCCTTTGCCATCGAAACGAATATCCGTGATCGCTCCGCTGTCGTCTACGGCTGCGGTGACGCAGACCTTGTCGCCGCACATGGGGTTTTTGCCGTCACTCTTACAGGTATGGTGCTCGACCGCACCCGCGTTACGCGGCGACTTGCCGTGGTCGAGGATGATCTCCTGATACAGTGACAACAGATCGGCACCTTGATCTGGCCCCCGTTCCTGCTCTTGCGCCATCACAGCAACAGCTCCTTGGCTTTCTCAAGTGCCGCTGCGAGAACGTCGAACTCCTGGGACGTCGTGTACATGCCAACCGATGCGCGCACCGTGGCGGTGAGGCCATAGGCATCCATCAGTGGCTGAGCGCAGTGATGTCCGGCCCGCACGCAAATACCGGAGCGGTCCAGAATGGTCGCCAGATCATGAGGATGCGCCCCCTCCAGCACGAAGGAAATCGCTGACGTTTTGTTGGCACACGTGCCGACGAGGGTGAGCCCATCGATATCCCCGAGGCGCTGCATGCCATGCCTTAAGACAGCGTGTTCATGGGCCATGCGGGCTTCAGAGTCGAAGGACGTGAGATAGTCAATCGCCGCGCCCAACCCGACAGCGGGAACGATCGGCGGCGTACCGGCCTCGAACTTGGCGGGCAATTCAGCCCATTCGCTGCGCTCAAAGGTGACCGTGCTGATCATGTCGCCGCCGCCTTGGTACGGCGGCATGGCGTCAAGCAGGTCTTCCTTGCCGTACAGCACGCCGATGCCATTGGGCCCATAGAGCTTATGCGCGGAAAAGGCGTAGAAATCGCAATCGAGGTCCTGCACGTCGACAGTTTGATGGACGACGGCCTGACAGCCATCGAGCAATACCTTCGCACCGACGGCATGCGCGGCCTTCGCGATGTCTTTCACCGGCAGAATGGTGCCAAGCACATTGGACACGTGGGCGACGGCAACCAGCTTGGTCTTGTCTGTGATGGCCGCTTCAATGTCGTGCAGCGGCACGTCGCCGTCAGGCGCTACGGGCACAACCTTGAGTACCGCACCGGTTTGATCCCGCAGCAATTGCCAGGGCACGATGTTGGAGTGGTGCTCCAGGCCAGTGATGACAATTTCATCACCCTCACCTAAGGATTGCCCGAACGTGGCGGCGACCAGATTGATCGCTTCCGTCGCGCCTTTGGTAAAGACAATCTCGCGGTCACTGCGGGCGTTGAGGAAGGCGCGCACGGTCTCGCGCGCCGCTTCATATTTGCCCGTCAGGGTTTCGCTGAGCCAGTAGGCACCACGATGAACGTTGGCGTATTCATGTTCATACTGGTAGCGCAGAACGTCGATCACCGCTTGCGGTTTTTGCGCTGACGCGGCGCTATCGAGATAGACCAGCGGCTTGCCATGAATCTCCCGGCTGAGGATCGGAAAGTCCGCGCGAACGCTGTCGATGTCGAAGGGCCGTGGCGCTTTGGCATCAGCTGCGAGTGCAGTCACGGTCATGACACGCCTCCCGCCGTCAGCTCGCTCTGCCGGACCAGCCAACCCTTAACAAGGTCATGGATCAGAGCTTTCACGCCATCATCGGCGATTTCGAAAATCACGTCGTCGAGGAAACCCTCTACCAGCATGGCCCGTGCGGTTTTTTCGTCGATGCCGCGGCTCATCAGATAGAACAGATGATCAGTGTCCATCTCGCCGGTGGCGGCACCGTGGGCGCATTGCACGTCGTCGGCGTAGATTTCCAGCTCGGGTTTACTGTCCACTTCGGGGCCGCGGTCGAGCAACAGCGCTTTGTGGAGTTGCCGGCCATCCGTGCCCTGAGCGTCACGCTCGACATAGATGCGCCCCTGGAACACGCCGCGGGACTCACCACCCAGCACGCCCTTCACGACCTGGTTCGAGCGCGTGTTGGGCACCAGATGCTTGATCTCTGAAGTGATGTCGCTGTGCTGAGTACCAGACAGCGCATAAGCGCCATCGACCCGGACATGCGCCCCCTCTTCCGTTAAGCCCGCTTGAATATCGCGGCGGACCAAATTTCCGCCGAGGGACAACACGAAAGACGAATAGTCTGCATCGCGTGCGCCTTGAACGGCCGTTCGGCCAAGATGAAAGGCGTCGGTATCCTCGCTCACCACCGTGTAGTGCTGGAGCCGAGCAGACTGGCCAACGTAGACTTCACTGAGCGCGTTGCTCAGGTAGCTTTGACCCGGCAAGCCGATGTGGGACTCGACGATCACGCCTGCGGCCTGCGCATCGGCTGAGATGAGCAACCTTGGATGAAAAGCCACGGGCTGCGCACCCGATGCACCGATCGACACGATATGAATGCGTGGCGCTGGAGCATCGGTGCGGGTAAAGCGCACGACCAGCCCATGTTCCATGAACGCGGTGTTCAGTGCCGACGTAAACGAGTCTGCCGGTGCGGCAAGGCCCCCAAGGTCATCCTTGAGGGCTGCTGGATTTTGCGCAAACAAATCGTTGAGCAGATCTATGGACACGCCGTCCGGCAATGATGTCAGATCATCCGACAGGTCGGGCCGGAACACGCCGTTGACCAGAACCAGCTTGATCGCGTCATCGAGAAGCGCCGCGGTGACCGGAACCGAGGTCACATCCACATCATCGGCTTTTTCAGCCGGGATAAACGCCGTATTGCGGATGGCATTCAGCGGCGTGAATTTCCAGGCCTCAACCTTTGGCGTTGGAATACCCTCACTGCCGAGGCGCGCCCGCGCGGCCTGGCGCAGACCATCGATCCACGCCTCGTTCGCGCCGGGTAACGCGCCAGCCGCGTTGGCGTAGGTCTCGCCGAACGCCGTGGGTTTTTCCTGTGTGACCGTCGCCATCGTCTTACCTGTTACGCCGCTGCGCTATCTTCGTAGCGGCCATAGCCCTCGGCTTCGAGGGTTTCGGCAAGGGTCTTGTCGCCGCTCTCAACGATGCGGCCACCGAACAGCACATGCACATGATCAGGCACGATGTACTTCAGCAAACGCTGATAGTGAGTAATCACCAGGAAGGCGCGACCGGGATCGCGTAGCGCATTAACGCCATCGGAGACGATCTTGAGCGCATCGATATCCAAGCCGGAGTCGGTCTCATCCAGTATGGCGAATTTGGGTTCGAGCAAACTCATTTGCAGCACTTCGGCGCGTTTCTTTTCGCCGCCGGAGAAGCCAACATTCAGCGGCCGCTTAATCATGTCATCGGCCATCTGCAGTTCCTTGGTCTTGCTTTTGACCAGCTTGAGAAACTCCATGGCATCGATTTCGTCGAGCCCTTGTGCGCGCCGCTTGGCGTTCAGCGCTGTCTTGAGAAAGGTTGAGGTCGCGACCCCGGGTATTTCCATCGGGTATTGAAAGGCCAAAAATACACCAGCGCGGGCCCGTTCGTCGGGCTCCATGGCAAATAGGTCTTCGCCGTCCAGCGTGACAGTCCCGTCGGTGACCTCATAGCCTTCGCGGCCCGAAAGCACGTAGGACAGGGTGCTTTTGCCCGTACCGTTGGGCCCCATGATGGCGTGCACTTCACCGCCATCAATGGTGAGGTCGATGCCTTTGAGGATTTCCTTACCGTCTACCGAGACATGCAGGTTCTTAATTTCAACGAGTGACATAACGTGTTCTCACTTCAAGGGCGGCCTTAGCCGACGCTTCCTTCCAGACTGATACCCACCAGCTTTTGCGCTTCTACCGCGAATTCCATCGGCAGGGTTTGCAGGACCTCCTTGCAGAAACCATTGACGATCAGCGAGACCGCTTCTTCCGGGTTCATGCCGCGCTGCTGGCAATAGAACATCTGTTCATCGCTGATCTTCGAGGTGGTCGCTTCGTGTTCGGTCTGTGCCGTCGGGTTGCGGCTTTCGATATAGGGCACCGTGTGGGCGCCGCATTGATCACCGATCAAGAGGCTGTCGCACTGGGTAAAGTTGCGCGCGCCGTCTGCTTTGGGCTGAACCCGTACGAGGCCCCGGTAGGTGCTGTTGGAACGACCCGCCGAGATACCTTTGGCGATGATCTTCGACTTGGTGTTCTTGCCGATATGAATCATCTTCGTGCCGGTATCGGCCTGCTGCATGTTGTTGGTGATGGCCACGGAATAAAACTCGCCGACCGAGTTATCACCCTGCAGAATGCAACTGGGATACTTCCAGGTGATGGCGGATCCGGTTTCCACCTGGGTCCACATCACCTTTGAATTCTTACCGCGGCAGGCGGCGCGCTTGGTGACAAAATTGTAGATGCCACCCTTGCCGTCCTCATCGCCGGGATACCAGTTCTGCACGGTCGAGTATTTGATCTCGGCGTCGTCAAGCGCGATCAGCTCAACCACCGCCGCATGGAGCTGATTTTCGTCGCGTTGTGGCGCGGTGCAGCCCTCAAGATAACTGACGTAAGACCCCTCGTCAGCGATGATCAAGGTGCGTTCGAACTGTCCGGTGTTCTTCTCGTTAATGCGGAAATAAGTGGACAGCTCCATCGGACAGCGTAGCCCTTTGGGCACGTAGACGAACGAGCCATCGGTGAACACCGCACTGTTGAGGGTGGCGAAGGAGTTATCGCTGTAGGGAACGACCGAGCCCAGATACTTCTTGATCAAATCCGGATGGTCTTTGATGGCCTCCGAAATGGAGCAAAAAATCACGCCCAGGTCGTTGAGCTTTTTCTTGTAGGTCGTAGCGACAGATACGCTGTCGAACACAGCGTCAACCGCAACACCGGCGAGCATCTCCTGCTCACGCAAGGGAATGCCGAGCTTGTCGTAGGTCTCACGAAGCTTGGGGTCGACCTCGTCCAAACTCTTCGGCGCGTCTTCCAGTTTCGGCGCGGCGTAGTAGTAAGCGTCTTGATAGTCGATCGGAGGATAGTTGAGCTTCGCCCAGGTCGGTTCCTTGACCTCCAGATCGAGCCAGTAGCGGTAGGCTTTCAAGCGCCACTCGAGCATCCACTCGGGCTCTTCTTTCTTGGCCGAGATAAAGCGGACGATATCCTCGCTCAGGCCTTTTGGGGCGCGGTCAGACTCGATGTCCGTTTCCCAGCCGTACTTGTATTTTTCAACGGCGCGGACTGCGTCGACGGTTTGCTGTGTTGCTGCCATGACTATGTTTACCCTTGCGGCGACACCGACGTGCCCTCGGAGTCTGAAAGACGCGGCGCCTGCCCGAAAGTTTTGACGTCGGCCACCATCTCACCGAGCGTCACCTCGCGGAGCGCATCGGTGACGGCATCGTTCACACGGTTCCACTTGCCCTGGACCGGACACAAGGTTTCGTAGGTGCAGTGTTCCTCAGACGTTTCGACGCACGCCGTAATGGCGATGGGGCCCTCGATAGCCTCGATCACGTCGGCGACGGTCACCGTGTCAGGAGCCTGATTCAGGCTATAGCCGCCATTGACGCCACGGTGGGACCGCACCAGCCCGGCGCGCACCAAATTTTTCATCAGCTTGGCGACGGTCGGCAGCGGAATGCCGGTGTTTTCTGAAATGGTATGAGTCGGCCGCACCGCGCCGCTCGACGCCATGTCGATCAGCACCACCGTCGCGTAATCCGTTAACCTATTGACTTTAAACACGTATTTTGAGCCTCAAAAGACGTACTAAAATAGTCTGAATTCAATACAGTCTTTAGTCAGCTAACGCCGAAATTTCAAGGGATTTGCCCGATTTCTTAAGGATTCCAGGGGTATAACCAGACATGACCCACGGCACCCTTATCCTGCTGACCGACCAAATGTTCGCCGCGGCTGTGGCCGACGCGTTGGGAATTGAAGAGGAGTCCGGCCAGCCAGACTTGGTCCATGTGGCAAAACGGGCCGGCTTGGAACGCGCGATGGCGGAGACCGAAGCACCCCGCCGGCTTTTGGCGTTCTGTACCGGCGTGATCGTGCCACCCGATGTCATCGAGGCCTGTGAGGCCGGCGCCTACAATGTTCACCCGGGTCCGCCCGCTTACCCCGGGCTCTTTCCCTCGGTGTTTGCGATCTATGATCGCGCGGCCACCTTTGGCACGACAATCCACCGCCTCACTGAAGACATCGATAGCGGAGACATTGTTCATACAAAGAGTTTCGACATTCCTGCCCCTATCGATCGCGCGGGCTTGGATAAGCTGGCCTTTGAACATGCATTAAGAGTCACGCACGACTTCGCTTTCAAGCTCTGCGACCTCTCTGAGGACTTAAAGCCCAACGGTGAACAGTGGTTAGGACGGCCAAGGACACGCAAGGATTTCGACGCGCTTTGCCGTCTACCGGAAAATGTCGATGCGGACGAGTTCGATCTACGGTACCGCGCTGTCGGCGAAGGGCCGGATCACGCTTTGTCCATTCCTCTATTTGGACATCGATTTAAGCTGGACAACGAGCGGACGGGCGACGTGTCGCGCGGCGGTCAGAACCAAACCTGAGTCCTAGGACTCGCCGCTTCCAAGACAAACCGAAAGATCATTGGCCAAATTCGTCATCAGGCCGAAATAGAGGTCCGCGCCGGGTTCAATGAGGAGTCCGAGCGGGTCGACCTGCCCCACCCGTGTTTGCGCGGCGTCTTTGACGACGGACATTACCGACGGCTGGAAGCCAGGCTCGGACAACAGGCACACCGCGCCCAGTTCTCGCACCCGCTGCTCGATTTGAGCCAGACGCTGGGCGCTCGGCGCTTGGTCCGGCGTAACGGCAATGGCACCCGCCGCGTTGAGCCCGAAGAAGCGGTCAAAATATTGCAGCGAGTCATGCGCTGTGAGGAACGGTTGTTCAGTGACGTCGGCAAGTTGCGCTTTGATCTCCGCTTCAAGACTCTCGAGACGTGTCAGCGCGGCCTCGGCGTTTGCGCCGTAAAGGGCTGCGTTGTCTGGATCGATGTCCGACAAGGTATCCCGAACGATAGAGACGATCGCCGCCGCGTTGCGCGGATCGAGCCAGATGTGGCCGTCGTCCTCGCCATGATCATGGCCTGCGTGATCGTGTCCCCCATCATCATGATCAGCGTGATCATGATCGTCATGGCTGTGGCTATGACCATGGTCGTGATCATGGTCCCCGCCAGCGGTATCCCACACGCCACCGTCGCGATTTTCCCGGAAGCGGACTTCCGGACGTTCTGCGAGGGTGATGATCCGGGCGTCGTTAGAGAGTGCGGCCAACGGGCGTTCAAGGAATGTCTCCAATGGCTCGCCAATCCACAGCACCACATCCGCTTGCGAAAGGGCGGTCGCATCGGACGGCGTTAAAGCGTAGGAGTGCGGGCTTTCCGCGCCATCGAGCAGGAGCACGGGCTCACCTGCGCCGTCCATCACGGCAGCGGCAAGTGAATGCAGAGGCCGCACTGTCGTGACCACACTTGGTGCAGCCATGACGGTCGTGGTCTGCCAGCACAAAACCGCCGCACAGGCTATCGTTGCAACGCGCTGGGATTGGATCATCGCAGTCCTCATCGCCTCTCTTGTTCACTGATTTGTTATATCATAACGTTTCCAGAGGTCTTCAAGTGCATTGGTCGAAGCCGATGAAATCTGAGGAAATGAGTGACTCTCACGGCGGTTTTCCGCGGCCGGGGCATGACCACAGCCGGTGCGTGAAGTCCGCCCTCGCCGTAGCGGAGGAAAAGAGCCGCGCCCAAGGTCTGCGTTTTACCGCCATGCGCCGCAGGGTGCTGGAAATTCTGTGGCAGCGGCATGGGGCAATGGGCGCCTATGATATTCTGGATGTGCTCGCCGAAGAAGATGACCGGCCTGCGCCCATGGCGGTCTACCGCGCGCTCGACTTTCTTATTGACGCCGGGCTGGTGCACAAGCTCAACAGTTTGAATGCGTTTATCGGCTGCGCCACGCCCTCCGAAGATCACGACGCCCAGTTCTTGATTTGTGAACGCTGCGGCACCGCTGCCGAGATCGAAGGCACACCCATCACCAAAGCGGTTGATCAGGCGGCGAAATCGGAAGGCTTTGATGTTCGTCAACGGGTTGTCGAAATCTCCGGCGTCTGCCCCCACTGCCAACCGGCTTCGAACTGACCGATGACCGAAGCTGAACAGTTATTGGCCGCCTCCGGGCTGAGTGTCACGCGTAACGGCCAGACCATTCTCAATGGCATCGACGTGCGGATCGGACGCGGCGAAATCGTCACCCTAATCGGACCGAACGGCGCGGGTAAGTCGACTTTGGTGCGCGCCCTTCTCGGCCTGGAGCCCATCACCGCCGGCTCGATCAAGCGGGCCGAAAACATGACCGTCGGCTACCAGGCTCAACGCCTCAGCATTGATCCAACCCTGCCCCTCACCGTTCGCCGGTTCCTGACCCTGACGCGGCGGGCAGATGACGGCGCTTTGCGTGACATGCTGGGCCACGTGCAGCTTGACGCGGACTTGGGTAAGAGCGTGCACGTGTTGTCCGGTGGAGAATTGCAGCGGCTGCAGTTGGCCCGAGCGTTGCTGCGCGACCCCGATCTTCTAGTGCTCGACGAACCGACACAGAACGTCGATATCTCCGGTGCGGTCGAACTCTATCGTTTGATCCAAGAAACACGCGATACCTTCAATTGCGCGGTGCTCATGGTGTCCCACGACCTCAACGTGGTGATGTCGGCGACGAACCGGGTGTATTGCCTGAACAATCACATCTGCTGCTCGGGCCGGCCGGCCGAGGTCAGCCGCCATCCGGAATTTCTGCGCTTGTTCGGCCAGAGTGCCGCGGACATGCTGGCCGTCTACACCCACGATCACGACCATGATCACGGCCCCGGCGGTGAAATCGTGCAGGGACACGATCACGCGCCTGGGGATGGGCATGGGCATGGGCATGATCACGACCATGCGCACTGACGGTCTCGCAGATGCTTGACGATTTTCTCACCCGTGCCGTCATCGCCGGTTTCGGCGTTGCGGTAGCGACTGGTCCGCTGGGATGTTTCGTCGTCTGGCGGCGCATGGCGTATTTCGGCGACACCTTGGCCCATTCGGCGTTGCTCGGCGTCGCCCTCGGCTTTCTTATTGGCATATCGCCCACAGCGGGAACCATCGTGACGGGTATCATGATCGCTTTGGCATTGGTCTGGCTGCAAGGCCGCCGGACATGGTCGAGCGATACGCTATTGGGCTTGCTGTCTCACAGCGCGTTGGCCTGCGGACTGATTGCCGTGACGTTCATGGACGGGGTTCGGGTTGACCTCATGGCCTACCTGTTTGGCGATATCCTCGCAGTGACCTCAGCCGACATTCTTTGGATTTGGTCGGGCGCGGCCCTAATCACCGCGATCATTTTTGTGCTGTGGCGTTCGCTGGTCGCCCTCACCGTGAACGAGGAGACGGCTCTGGCGGAAGGCATCGCCGCGCGCCCGATTCAGTTCGCCTTTGTCATCCTTATTGCCCTTACCGTCGCGCTTGCGATGAAAGTTATCGGCATACTTTTGATCACAGCACTGTTGATCATTCCACCAGCGACGGCGCGCCAATTTTCAGCCACGCCGGAGCACATGGCAGTCGGCGCAATCCTCACCGGAGCCCTTGCGGTTGCCGCTGGGCTGTATGGCTCATTCAGCTGGGACACCCCGGCGGGCCCCTCAATTGTGGCCGCGGCAGCAGCTCTGTTTGCCGCAGGATTCCTGACCAAATCCCTCTTTTCTGTGATTCTTCGGGGATAACTGCAACGCGTCGCAACCTGTGCGCGTTGTTAGCGTAGCTGGGTCATACCAGCCCTCCGGCCCTCGTGGCCGGCGACTCCCAACCCGTGTCACTTGCCGCGCCGTTCAATACACGGCGCGGCCTTTTTTTGAGGATTCAACCACCCTGACATACGATACTTGTCACCTGCCAACCCGCAGATCCAGCTCAGAACCAGAGACGCCGCAGTGAGCCACGCCGACACCGTTGATACAGAAACTGCCGCGCCACCGGTTGACCGGAGCGGATTTGCAGCGGTCATCGGCGCCAGCACCGCCGATGCGGCCGTGCTGCGCGAGGTGCAGTGGATGGCGAAAGAAGCAGCGGAACCTTTGACGGTCTATATCGTCGGGCCAACCAAACCCTGGCTGAGAACACTGGCTGCACCGCAAGCCGATCAGATCGAACGTCTGGCCAAGCGGCTAGGAGCGCGCATCGTTCCGGTTCCTCCCCGTGAGTCTGCCGCCCGGATTATTTCCGATTGGGACGCGGCTCTACCATCACACGTCTTTTTCAGCATGCCCAGGTTTTGGCCGTGGGACGCGGGTATTGGCACCAAACTCGTCGCGGAGGTCGAACGGGAAGCAAGAGCACGGAACATCGCGGTGGGTGAGGACGTCGCGCCACTCGCTGAGACCCGCCCATCCCTCACGTGGCGGCTGGACCAGCAGCGGCCCTGGTATCATGACTATGCGTTGAGCTTGTTCGCGGTGTGCATTGCCGCCCTCGCCGTGCAATGGCTCAAAGCCTTTCTTCCCGCTGAGAGTTTATCGATCGTTTTTTTAACGGCAGTGATTTTCAGCGCCACCGCCTACGGCTTCGCAGCAGCCTTGTTCGCGTCAGTCATCAGTGTTGCGATTTTTGACTTCTTCTTTATCGCGCCCACGTTTTCGTCTTCGGTGTCGTCGCCGGATAATGTGCTTCTGGTAATCTTGTTCGTGCTGGTCTCTGGGATCACCAGCAATCTGGCGGGCCGGCTGCGCGATCAGGCGGAAGCGGCGCAGCGCCGGGAAAGTGAAGCGCGCGCGCTGTTTCAGTTGACCCGGGACGTCGCAACATCGGACACGCCGCCGGAAACGTACCGCGCTGTGACGCGGCAAAGCGCCAGCCTGTTCGACGCCGAAGCGATCTTGTTCGCGCCCCACAAGAAATCAGCCGATGGCGACCCCGCCGCGTTGCAGCCGGTTTCACCGAACAATCCGGGCCTGAGTCAGGATGACATCGAGGCTGCACGGTGGGCGTATTCCCACAACACCCCCTGTGGCCGGGGAACCGATAAATTTTCCACCCTTGAGGTTCAGTTTCGGCCGCTGGAGACCGCCAATGGTGTTGTCGGCGTTCTGGGATTCCGCACGCCGCGGGCACAGGTGGCGGAAGACGCTGCCGCCAGCCGCCTGCTGGATTCCGTTTGCCGCATGTCAGCCGTCGCCGTAGAGCGTGCGCAGCAATCACAGGAGCTGGAAGACACGCGGGTGATTTCGCAGACGGAGAGTCTGCGGTCCGCCCTCCTGTCTTCGATCTCCCATGACTTCGGCACACCTTTGGCTACGATCATCGGTTCGTCATCGAGCTTGCTCACCTACGGCAAAAAATATGCGCCCGAGGTCGCAGAAGACCTGTTGACCACTATTCTAGAAGAAGCGGAGCGTCTGAATAAGTTCGTCAACAATCTGTTGCAAATGACCCGGTTAGAATCAGGCGCTCTGATTCCGCGCCTGCAGTTAGCAGGAGTGGATGACTTGATCGGCACAGTCTTGGATGACGCACATCGCCGCCTTGAAGGGTATGAAGTGTACATGGACGTGGCGGAGCGTTTGCCGCTGGTCGACATCGATTTCGTGCTGATGGAAACCGTCTTGATGAACCTGATCGAGAACGCTTGTAAATATTCACCGGCGGAGAGCACAATCTCGGTTCGGGCGTACGCCGACCGCGAGTCCGTGGTCATTGAGATCGCCGACCAAGGGCAAGGCATTCCGAGCGAGGACCTAGGCGCCGTGTTCGACAAGTTTTTCCGCGTGAAGGCACGCGACCGCAAAATCGCCGGAACCGGACTTGGCTTGGCCATCTGCAAAGGCATTCTTGAGGGCCATGGCGGCTCGATCGAAGCCTTGAGCGAAGGACCGGGCAAAGGCACGGTCATGCGCGTCAAACTCCCGGTCGCCTCAGAGAAAGCCGAGGTCGCTTAGACAATGGCACGCTCTTCGGCAGATAGTGCGGGTGGCGCGAAAGTCCTCATCGTCGACGATGAGCCGCAAATCCGCCGCTTTCTGAAGGCCAGCCTGGCCGCTCACGACTACGAGGTCGTGGAGGCCGATAGTGGTAAGTCGGCGATTAAACTGTGCACCACCGAGATGCCCGATGTCGTGGTGCTCGATCTCGGCCTGCCCGACATGGACGGCCTTGAAGTGATCAGCGAGCTGCGCGGCTGGTCGCAAGTTCCCATCATCGTCCTGTCGATCCGCTCGGACGAGAGCGACAAGGTCGATGCCCTGGACCGGGGTGCGAACGATTACGTCACCAAACCGTTCGGCATGGCCGAGCTGATGGCGCGCATGCGGGCAACCCTGCGGCTGGCCGGTGCAGGCTCCGGCGACGGTGGGCATGACCCGGTGATCAGCGCCGGGCCGGTCGAGATCGATATGAGTAAACGTCAGGTCTCTGTGAACGGCAGCCCTGTGCGCCTGTCCCGCAAGGAATACGACCTGCTGCGTATCCTGGCGTCACATCCGGATAAGGTTATTTCCCATCAGCAGATTCTGCAGGAAGTCTGGGGGCCGGCCTACGTTGAAGAAACCCAGTACCTGCGGGTGTACATCGGTCACCTGCGGCAGAAGCTGGAAGATGATGCAGCCGAACCTAAACTGATCATCACCGAGCCGGGCGTCGGCTACCGCTTTCAAGTCGAACAGAGCTAACCCAATCTAAAAAGAAAACTCCCCGCAGGCCGAGACCTGCGGGGAGAAGGTTCCACTGGTGGCAATGGGGGGATGGGAGACGCCGAGCCAGTGGGTTAGGGAGAATTCCGTTAAACGGTGACGAACGGCGCGCCTTCAAGTTCAAGCGCGACACGAAGGTTGGCACGCCCGCGCGACAGACGGGACTTGATGGTGCCGACCGGAAGGCGGGTCGCCTTCGAAGCCTCGCGGTGCGAACTTTCTTTGACACCCATGGTGTAGACCGCATCGCGTTCCGCATCGGAGAGGTCGTCGATCGCCGACATAGTTTCCTTGAGGAACACATGATGGGTCTGGGAGGCCCGCTGGACACGGTCACCGCTGTTATCAACGTGCTTGACATAACGGCGGGCAACGGCTTCACGGCGCTTATGGCTGATGAAGATGTTGCGCATCATCGTGAACAGCCAGGACTTCATGTTTGTGCCGTCTTCGTAATAGTCCTTTTTGATAAGGGCCCGCTCGACACAGTCCTGAACGAGATCATAGGCGTCATCTTCCGAACGCGTGAGAGACCGTGCGAAACGGGTCAGGTCGGGAAGATAGGTCTCAAGTTCAGTATGAAAGTCAGACATAGCAGCCTCCGGTTCATCGGTCTGGCGCGGATCGGTCTCAGGTAACGTTCTGGGTCTGAGGCCGACCCGCGCCGTCTTTCCGAGAGCAAAGGTCGTCCAGAGGCGCGTAAAATCTCTATGTGAATTGGCGGCGATTTGCGTAAAAAAGGCATAGCCGCTGGCGCGGCAGAAATAAGGCACGGCCTGGACTAGACCCGCCACGCCTCGGCCTCGATTCGATAAGAATTGGCGGTTTTCTGCGCCTTTTACCGGCCCAAAGACCGGGCAAAACTGCCGTGATCGCGCGCAAAACGGGCATAAAAAACGTATAAAAAAAGCCCCAGTCTCGGGGCTTTTCATCTGAGTGCGAGACTATGAACCGGCGGGGTTACCGCGCGGCGCGGATCGCCCGAATGGCGCGGTAAACCGGATCCAGTAGGGCGCTCACGGCACCTGTGCCTGCAGCACAGATTGAAAAATGGGCCAGAAACTCCACCGTCGAGGCGGACGCCGCCGGATTCTCCGCTAGCAGGGCGGCACCGATGGCTGCGGCAAGCAGCAAAATGCCCACGTAGAGGCAGGGACTTACGGAGTCATTTGCGGTGTGGATATACATGCCCCAGTAACGCGTTAACCCTCTGTTAGGTTGCAAGCATCGGCAAAAACGTGCCGTTACAAACACCGCGGCAGCAGCGGATTAGGGCGATACCCGTTGGAAACTCCGCCAGTCGTTAGGGTCACCGCCGGTGTGCCGCACGACATCGGGATAGGGATAGACGGGCCGTGACATGCTGACTTCACCGGGCGCAGGCGGCAGGTGCACAGCGGCGCCGAACCCCGGATCGGAGTTGAGCTTATAGGCGATCAATTGATCAGGTGCGGTCCCCTCTTCCACCCAGGCCTCAAGAGCGGCGAGCGCATCAACGCGGTCCGGCCCCTCGCCGCCGGAACAGTGGGCAACGCCCGGCAGCATGAACAGGCGGAAGAAATCTGAAACGGCATCGGGACCGTCCATGAACCGTTCCACGTCAGCGAGGTAATCGACCACGCCCAACGGCGGAACGGATTGATCCGACCAGCCTTGATAGGAAATCAGTTTTCCGCCCCGCGCAACGAACGCACGCAGGTCCGGACTCGCCGCGTTGTTGAGATGGCGGTTGTAGCCCATGCGCGGCGGATCACGGTCATAATCAAAGTCTTCCGGCATCCACGACGGGCCGGGGTCTTCGGCAAAGGCGACGTAACGGAAGAAATCTCCGCCAAAGAAGTAATAGAGCGGCTTCTGCCCCTCAGCGCCGACATAGGCGGGCACCCAGTTGAGCTCGGAGCCGGGCATGGGCACGGCGCGGTATAGGGGCATGCCGGAGGAATCGACCGCGCCCTGGTAGATGTTGCGGATGACGACGATTTCCGGGCCGGTGAAGCAATCGTCACCAGGTCGGCGGCGGCATTGCATGTCCGCAGGATCAAACACACAGGTGCGGGGATCGTCGATCAGGCCGTCTTCGAGACCATCATTGGCATCGCAGGCCGCGACGACAGCGTCGTGCAGCAGAGAAACCTTCTCCGGCGTCAGGATCTGATCGCCGTCCTCGTCCTGATTGGCCAGCGCGCTCCAAATCAGATGCAGACCGCCGCCGGGACTCACGCCCGCCGGAGCTGCGGCGATGATGCCGTCGAAGTCTTGCGGGAAGCGCTGGGCGGAGATCAAGCCCTGACGCCCGCCGGTGGAGCAACCGCGGAAGTAGGACCGTGAAATATCTGAACCCGTTGCCGTGGCGATGATCGCCTTGGCCGCTTGGGCTTTGGCGTGAGTGGCGCGGTAGTAGAAATCGATCTCGCCCCGCGGGTTGTTGTAGGCCCACTTGCCGTCCAGCGGCGTGCCCTTGTGGCCGAGATCGGTTGCCACACAGGCATAGCCGCGCGCGAGTGCGTCGTCGCATTGCCGGATCGACGCGGTGCTGCCGCAAAAGCCGCCGCAGCCCTGGAACAGCATCTTGCCGTTCCAGGTTTCCTCCGGGATGCGGATTTCAAAGCCGATGGTGGGTGAAACGTAGCCCTCGACGCGGCAGTAGGCAGGAAGCTTATCCTGGGCCGGGATCGGCGTTGCGGCGAAGACCTGGGTGGGCGCATCGGGAATTTGCGAGAAGTCAGCGAACGGCAACGCGGAACAGGTGACTGCTTGCGCACCGGCAGTGCGCGCCATGACCAAAGCACAGCACAGCGTCACCGTGATCAACGCGGATATGTATATACGTACCGGCATAGCAGCTCCCCTTCCCTGCGCCGGTTCATCATACGGGTATCGCGCGCAACCTTGAAACCGCTAGCATTGACCAAGGCGCGGACGGTTTGTCCGGGCTGGGTGGTTTGCGCGGACCCCCGGTGGTTAAAGCCAGGACACATATCGACGCACTGTATTCGGGAGGGACCCCATGAAAGTTTATGAAATCGGCACGCAAAAAGGCATCGACTCACTCCGCGCCGCTGAGCGCGACGAGCCGGCAGCAGGCGCAGGACAGGCGGTGGTGAAATTTCATGCCAACAGTCTGAATTACCGCGACTACATGGTGCTGAACGGCTGGTACGGTGGCCCCAAAGAGGAGACACTGATTCCGGTGAGCGACGGCGCCGGTGAGGTTGTGGCCGTGGGCGACGGCGTGTCGGACGTGGCCGTTGGCGACCGGGTGTGTATTAGCTTTTTCTCGAAGTGGATGGATGGGCCTTTCGGGCCGCAGTACTTCGGCTCCGACCTCGGTGGCGGTGCCGATGGCACGCTCGCCGAGATGGGCGCTTTCCCGGCGGATGCATTGGTCAAACTTCCCGATGACTGGTCCTATGCGGATGGCGCATGTCTGCCGGTCGCCGGCGTGACCGCGTGGAACTGCATCATGGGCGCAGGTGCTTACCAGCCAGGGCAAACCGTGCTGCTGCTGGGCACCGGCGGGGTGTCGATCTTCGGTGTTCAGATCGGCAAGGCCAAGGGTACGAACGTGGTCATCACATCCTCCAGCGACGACAAGCTTGCGAAAGCGAAAGACCTCGGCGCCGACCACGGCATCAACTACAAGTCCGCCGACGACTGGGCCAAAGCGGTGCTTGAAGTGACGGACGGCAAAGGCGCGGATGTGATCATCGAAACCGGTGGACCGGGCAGCCTGGAGAAATCCTTCGAGGCTGCCGCATTCAACGGGCGCATCGGCCTGATCGGCGGCTTAGCCGGACAAGCCGAAGGGCCGCTGAACACCATGCCGCTGGTGGGCAAAAATCTGAAGCTGTGTGGGGTCACCTGTGGCAGCAAGAAGATGCTGCAGGACTTGATCGACACCATGGTGGCCGCCAAGGCCAAGCCGGTGATCGACAAGGCGTTCCCGTTCAGTGACGCCGCCGCGGCTTTCCGGCATATGGAAAGTCAGGCGCACTTGGGTAAGATTGTCATCACCCACGACTAACCGCGCCCGAGAATTCTCTAGAGTCAGCGCTTCGCGCTGCCCGGGCAGAAAGGACAAGTATGAAAGCCTGGCAAATCGGAGACCAAACCGGCCTCGACTCCCTGACCCTGGTGGAGCGGGACATCCCCATCGCGCGCCATGGTCAAGCGGTGGTGGCGATCAAAGCCTGCGGGCTCAACCACCGCGACCTGATGATCGTAAGCAACCGCTACGGCGGGCGGAAACCCGAGACGCGTATTCCCTTAAGCGACTGCGCGGGCGAAGTGGTTTCGGTGGGCGAAGGGGTGACCAATGTCGCGCCCGGCGACCGGGTGAGCGCCACACACTTCACCGGGTGGATCGATGGGGCCTTCGACCCGGCCTACTTCGGCAATGATCTTGGCAACTCTGCCGACGGTGTGTTGGCGGAACGCGTCGTGCTACCCGCGCACTGTTTGGTAAAGCTGCCGGATAATTTGTCCGACGAGGCGGCGTCAACGATTCCGGTTGCCGGCGCAACCGTGTGGTCGTGCGTGCAGCGGCTGGGGCAGGTCAAGGCGGGGGATACGGTGCTGATGCTCGGCACCGGCGGGGTGTCAATCTATGCCTTACAGATCGCGAAGATGAACGGCGCGCGGACAGTGATCACCTCCTCCAGCGACGACAAGCTCGAGCGCGTGCGCGCAATGGGCGCGGACGTGACCATCAACTACCGCACCAACCCGGAGTGGGACAAAGCCGTTCTGGACGAAGCCGGCGGTGCGGACATCGTTGTGGAGACCGCCGGCATCGCCACGCTTGGGCAGTCAATCAACGCGTGCCGCCCGAATGCACGCATTGGCCTGATCGGCGCCCTGGCGGGCCGCGGGGAACAGCCTAACTTGGGGGGCCTGCTGCTGAAGAACCTGGTGCTGAAGGGCATCACCTCGGGCAGCCGGACCATGCTGGAAGAATTTGTAGCAGCGGTGGAGGTGAATGGCTTCGACCCGGTGATCGACCGGGTGTTCGCCTTCGATGAAGCCGTCGAAGCATATGAATACCTCGAGAGCGGCTCGCACATCGGCAAGATCGTCATCAAACTTTAGGCCTGCACTGATTCCGCACTTCGCTTGATTGAGGCCAGCAGCCTTCGGCGGATGAGCCCGGACCACAGCCGGATGACATACCAGTAGACAGTGAAGGACCGCAGGGTCTTGCGGTCGGTGCACAGCACGCGGGTTTCAGTATCGACGCGCACCCGGTCATCGCCGAGGTCAGTGAGCCAGAACGCCCAAACGAGTTTGATGCAGCCCGGCTCGTTGAAGGCGCGGAAGGCCTCAGAATCGATCGCCGTCTTGTCCTTCGGCGCGTTGCGGCCACCGATCAGGCCACGAGCGAGATCCGTGGGCGGACGCTTCTCCAGCTGAATGAAATCGTCCACCGACATGTTGCGGTCCGGCGGCGGCTTGATGACAAAGCGCGCCGGAATGCGCCACAAAGTCATCAGCACATCTGCAATACGGGAATCGCTGAGGTCCATCGCTTCGACGGCGGCCCACGTGCGTTCGGGCGTGGCCAACACGACGGTGGTGTGGTGCTCGCTGAACTGATACTTGGGCAACAAAGTGTTGAGAGCGTCGGACATTGTGCGTCGGGTCGCCGGTGGCGGTTGTCATGTGATCGTGGGGGGATCACTATGGCATGAGATCAACGGGAAACAAGCCGGAGACCGAAGATGAAACCGAACCCGCATTTCAAACGCCACAGCCGCGATGAGCTGCCGCCGCATATGCAAGAGGCCCACGACGGCGCGATGAAACTGCACGGGGATGCGACCTTCACCGAGGTGTTCGGCAACGCGCCGCACATGTACGACTGGTACATGAACGACTTTTACAAGAAGGTGTTCTACTCGGGACGCATCGACCGCCGTTTGATCGAGTTGGTCCGCCTGCGGCTGGCTAACATTCATGGCTGCGCCCACTGCAACCGCGCCGACCGCGCTGGCGCCCGCGCCGCCGGCGTACCTGAGGAGCAGATCGAAGGTCTCGACGGCTACGAAACCGGTCCATTCTCTGAGAAAGAACGCGCCGCCCTGGCCCTGGCGGATGTCATGGTGCTGACCAACCCGAATGGGAATGTGACGGAAGGCCTGTATGCGCGCTGCCGCGAACACTTCAGCGATGGCGAGATGCTGGAACTGGGCATGATCATGGCTGTGCTATGCGGGATGGCGAAGTTCATTTTCGCCTACGATCTGGTGGAGAAAGAGGACTACTGTCCCTTCATTCCCGGCCGCGAGGCCGCGGAGTAGCCGGGCCGGCAGGCCAGCGGAAAGAACTTTGGCGAAAAATCGAGGAACGAGCCCATGCACGCCACGGGTTTGTGCGGGGCCGGCTTGAATTCGTGAACGAATTCAAAGGCTTATTTTTGACTCAAACGACCCCATGCACGCCGTAAAGCGTTGAATTCATTAGAGGATTCTGTGAGCCAAATTACAGTAAATCCTTGGGATCCAAGCCCAGCTTTTCGATGCGCTGCAGCGTTACTCGTTTCTATCGAGCTGCGACAATAGCCGGTCTTGCAAAGCGCCTAAGCCGCTGTTGAGTTTTCGTAGAGATGAGTTTGGCATGTCACCGATTAATTCAGCGACTGTGTCTGCCAGCCCGTCACCTTGCGTTTGTACAAGGGTGCGGCCCTTTTTCGTTATCTCAACAATTGTGCCACGTCCGTCGTCGGGGTCCGGTGAACACTTGACCAATCCGTCAGCTTCCATATCCCGGATCGCTGCACTAATGGTTGGACGACGCACCTGTTCGATGTCTGCAATATCTTTTGGACTCAGTTTTCCCAGGAGTTTTAGATCCGTAAGGATCATGAGCTGAGTAAACCTGGCGCCGTTGTCATGGGCATGGCGTCGGGCCATGCGGTACACCCAACCCGCGCAGAACATTAATTTGAAAGCCGCTTCTTTTTGCATAAGCACTCGCATTTAGTTAGACAATCTAACTAAATAATGATACGAACTAATTAGATTATCTAACTAAGAAAGGCTGGCATCAAGGCAAGTAGGATGAAGTGGATTCTGCGATTTGTCGTTGTGATTGGCTTGGGACTCATAGGTTTTCTTGTTGCTTACGAAATCAATCTCTACAAGCCTAGGGCGGAAACGCGCCCCTTTGTCATCCGCGGGGGAATGCTATTTGATGGCACCGGCACACCTGCAAGACCAAATCCGGGGATTGTTGTCGAGAAAGGGTTGATTACCTGTATTGGCGGTGACTGTGTTGCTCCGGCGGGTGCTTCAGCGATCGATGCGAGCGGCTTATCGCTCGTGCCCGGCTTGATCGACCTTCACGTCCATTTCCTGATGGTCAATCCGGATACCGATGATGACCAGGCTTCAGTTAGAGCCATCTTAGGATTGTCGGCTATTTGGGATGCCATTCGGATGAAACCCGGCGCGCGTATGGCATTGCATCGGGCCGGTGTGACCACCCTTAGATCGGTTGGTGACCCGCAAAGTTCTATTTTTGACATCAAGCAATATCTGTTGGACGGCTATATAGAGGGGCCCCGTCTCTTCGTTGCCGGGCCTCTGCTTACGGCACCCGGTGGCCATCCGGTCAATCGAATACCATCTGGATGGATGTCCAGCGAGATCGCAATTCAGCTTAGTCAGCCCGAAGCCGCCAGGGCGGCAGTATCCGATCTCGCCGCACGTGGCGCCGACGGCATTAAGGCCGTCTTTCACGGTGTAAAACGCGATGACGGCAAAGTCATTCTTCCCCGGCTTGATGAGGGTGTCTTCTCTGCCCTATGCGACGAAGCAAGGCTGCGTGGCCTTTGGGTCGCTGTCCATTCGGGAGGGACAAATGCTGAAGTGATGACAGCAACGAAGTGCGGCGCGACGACAATCGAACACGGCGTCCGCCACGGTAATCTCATCGGGGACGACACCATAGACCTACTGTCACAAAACGAGGTTGTGTATGTCCCGACACTTGGACACGAGCCCAAGGGACACTTGAATATTCCAGCGCTTTTTCAGGCCGGTGTAATGCTGGGAGTGGGTACCGATGGAGATAGTCATCTAGAGTACCACAATGAACTTAAGCGCCTTTCGGACGCGGGTGTGCCGGCCGCTGACGTGCTGCTGGCGGCGACTAGAAACGGCGCCCGGGCACTGAGGATGGAAGACAGACTGGGCACCTTGGAGACAGGCAAAGTTGCGGATATCGTGATCGTATCGGGCGAGCCGTGGAAACGAATCGACGACCTGTCAAACGTCGCAATGGTATTTCAGGCGGGCAGGCTGGTTGTCCGGCAGGGACAGCTGGTGGATTAAGTGCTACCGCCGTTTAGGCATTAATGTATCGGGATCCAGGCCCAGCTTTTCGATGCGCTGCAGCACCGACGGCCATTCTTCTTTGAGGAACTTTTTACGCTCGGCCTTGAGCAGCGCATCGCGCACGCCTTGGCGCACGAACATGCCGATGCCGCGGCGTTTTTCGACCAGTTTCTCGGACACCAGTTCCTGGTAGGCCTTCGCCGCGGTGAGCGGATTCACTTCATAGGTGGTCGCCACTTGCCGCACAGACGGCATGGGTTCGCCTTCCTTGAAAGTGCCATCAAGGATGAAGCCGACAAACTCCTCCATGAGTTGCCGGTAGATCGGCTGATCTTCGTTCCACTGGCGGGCCATAGCAATTCCACCTGATGCCGCCCCGGCGGCGGTGTCGACTGCAGTCATACGCGCCTCTTTCCGGCTTGTCCTTCACAAACTTAGTGAATTAGTGTATTAGGTACATAATACACTAATGCAATAGAAGGTGCAACGCCGTGCCAGACGGACATCAAAGCCCCTCTCCCGGCGAGGACGGTCATCAGACCGATCTGTCCCCGATGGACCGGGCGATTCCGCGGCGCATCCTCACCAAAAACCGGATTGTGACCGGACTAACCGGAGTGGCCCTGCTGAGCCTGGGGGCCGTTGCACTGATCGTGCTCCAGGATAAGACCAAAACCTATGCTCTAAACGCCGAGCGCGTGACGGTGGCGGAAGTCCGCATGGGGACGTTCCTCGACGACATTCCGGTGCGCGGCCAGGTGACTCCTCTGACCACGGTGTACTTGGACTCCGTCGAAGGGGGCCAGGTGACTGAGGTGCTGGCCGAAGAAGGCGCGTTCGTCACCGCGGGTGAGCCGATCGTTGCGCTGAAGAATACCGATCTGCAATTGGAAGTGATCGGCCGCGAGGCGCAGGTGACCGAGCAACTGAACAACCTGCGCAACACGTCTCTGGCCCTGGAGCAAAACCGGTTGGCGCACGAACGCGACCTCATCGAGATCAACTATCAGGTCGCCCGGGTGACGCGCCTACTCGACCGCCGCCGCCCTCTGCTGGCATCTGGGGCGATTTCCCGGCAGGACATTGAAGAGCTTGAGGACGAACTCGATTATCTGGAATCCCGGCGCACAGTGACCTTGGCTGCGCAAACCCAGGACGAGGTGTTTCGTACGGCGCAGGTGGAGCAGCTGGAAGACTCAATCGAAAGTCTGCGGGACAACCTGACGATTGCCCGCGCCAACCTGGCAAATCTCGTTATCCGCGCCCCGATCGATGGACAACTCACCTCGCTCGACGCCCATGTCGGCGAATCGAAAGCACGCGGGCAACGGCTGGGACAGATTGATCAGGTCGACCGGTACAAGGTGTCCGCCTGGGTCGACGAGTTCTACCTCACCCGCGTGGCGCAGGGGCAGACGGCGAATTTCTTGATCAACAGCGAGCGTTTCGACCTCGCCGTGACCAAGATCTATCCGGAAGTCGTCAGTGGGCAGTTCCGCGCCGACCTGGCGTTCGACGGCCCCGCACCCGACGGACTGCGGCGCGGGCAAACCGTGCAACTGCGGCTCGCGCTGGATGCGCCGACACAGAGCCTCGTGATCGACAATGGACCGTTTTATCAGGAGACCGGCGGAACATGGGTGTTCGTGATCGACCCGGTGAGCGGCGATGCCACCCGCCGTCCCGTCAAGTTGGGCCGCCGGACCACCCGTCAGATTGAGGTGCTGGAGGGCCTCTCCGACGGCCATCGTATTGTAACCTCCAGCTATGAGTCGTTTGCGGACATGGACCGGCTTGTTTTCGACCGTTAGCCCTTCAGGGAGTCACGTGACATGTTGAAGCTGTCAAATCTGAGCAAGATCTACCGCACCGAGGACGTTGAAACCCGCGCCCTCGATGATGTCAGTCTGACCGTCGAGGCCGGCGAGTTCGTCGCGGTGATGGGGCCCTCCGGCTGCGGCAAGTCAACCTTTCTCAGCATAGTCGGCATGCTGGATAGCCCCTCGGGCGGGCAATACCACTTTATGAACGAGGACGTGTCGGGCTACTCGGAGTCCCGCCTCGCCAGTCTGCGCAAGGGCAACGTCGGCTTCATTTTCCAGAGCTTCAATCTCATAGACGAGCTGACCGTCGCCGAGAATGTCGAGATGCCGTTGCTCTACCTCGACATGCCCAAAGCGGACCGCCGCACCCGGGTACGCGAAGTGCTTGAGTTGGTGGGATTGAACCACCGCGCCAAGCACCGGCCCCGGCAGCTCTCCGGCGGCGAGCAACAGCGCGTCGCCGTCGCCCGCGCCGTCGTTGCCGACCCAAAGGTGATCCTGGCCGATGAGCCGACCGGTAACTTGGATACCAAGAACGGCGAAGAGGTCATGGGCATGCTGACGACCCTGAACGCCGAAGGGGCAACCATCATCATGGTGACCCACTCGCCTTCGCACGCGGAGTACGCCCAAAGGACGGTGAATTTCCTGGATGGCCGGGTGGTCTCGCAGGGCGAATTGGTGATGTAGGATACCCTGGGATGCTGCGTCAGGCGGTCTTAATGGCGTTCAGAGTACTTGCCAAAAATTGGCTGTACACGCTGCTCAGTGTGGCCAGTTTGATCATTGGAATCACCGCGTTCCTGACAAACCTCGCAGCGGTGGAACGCATTCGGGCGATGGACCGTGACCTCACGCACTATGACCGCATTTACCACATCTACAGTCATTGGCTTAATCTAGACGTCGCACGCTCATTCGCCACATCTCCCAAAGCTGCTCGGATTCTGGAAACACGATTCCCCGAATTTGAGCAGGTTGTGCGCCTTGGCGGCAACCGCGGATTAGTCGTCACAACAGACAGAGCAAGGCAGTACGAGCCGATTTACCTGACCGATCCAAATTTCTTCGAAGTCTTCGACTACGAGTTCATCGATGGCAACCCCGCCACCGCATTGACTAGTCCCTTCTCCGCAATCCTCTCAGAATCCGCCGCGACCCGATATTTTGGCAACGAAAATGCGGTCGGCAAAACCGTCACCATTGACGGCCAACACGTGTTTACGGTCACAGCCGTAATTGACGACCTGCCGCGCACCTCCCATTTAAGAATTGGTTTGGGCACCGTCGGCGTCATGGTGCCGTTTGACACATACGAACGGCTGTACCCCGAAGACGACACCGCCTTCGGCTGGGGCGCAGACGCGGCCCTCACCTTTGCTCTTGTCCCGGACTCCCTGACAGGCGAGGAGATCAACAACCGCCTCACGGGCATCGTGACCGACAACTGGCCCGAACTCTTTCACGAGGAACTCGAGATCGAGGCGCGGCCGTTGGGCAGGCTATTCGACGACATCGTTGAGATTGGTGGGGTCTCTCTGTCGGACGTTCTCCTCGGACTTGGCGCCGTCGTGCTGCTTGTCGCGTGCGCGAATTTTGCCAGTCTCGTTTTTGCGCAAAACGTCGGGCGCGCCCAGGAAGTGGCCTTGAGAAAGGCCGTCGGTGGTGGGCGAGGCCGCATCGTTTGGCAATTCTTTATCGAAGGTTTGGTGATCAGCGGACTCGCCGTTTGTATATCCATCCCGCTCATACCGGTCGTACTCGATCTCTTGAGCTCAAATCGCTTTCCCCTTGGCTTCGACGCCTTGTTGACGGCACGCGGCGCGATATGGCTCGTCGTTCTGGCACCTGTTGTGACGCTGATCGGCTGTTTGTATCCGGCCTTGCGTGTGTCGTCTCAGCCGCCTGGCATGGTTTTCCGTCAGGGCGAGGGCGCGGGGAGTCAGGCCGCGGTTCTCCGGATGACCATCGTCGTATTCCAGTTCGTGCTCGCTATCGGCCTGTTTATCGGCACGGCGGTGACGTTGGCGCAACAGCGCCATTTGATGAATTTCGATCTGCAATATGCCGAGGAGCAGGTGTTGGTGATCGACCGTATGGAAAACCCGAAAGTTCAGGCGCGTCTTTCAACACTAAAGGAAAGGGTTTCAGCCTTGCGCGGCGTCGCGGCAGTTGCTGCGTCAAGCCAAGTCCCATCCGAAAACACGTACAGCAACGGCTTCTACTATGAAACGGGTGATGATCCAGAGAACACCTTCCGGCTCACACAGACATTCGCCGATCCGGAATTTTTCGACATCTATGACATTTCTCTCCGCGCCGGGCGAATGCTGACCCGCGCCAACCTCGTCGATTTCGCCGCATCGATTGACGAGTTCACCGATGCGGGCGACATCAATGCCGTGATTAACATGAAGGCTGTTGAACATCTGGGTTGGGACAGCGCCGCACAGGCCGTCGGTCAGTCGGTTGTCACAGGTGGCGGCAAACAAGTGACCGTTGTCGGCGTCGTCGAAAACAAGCGCATACGGGGCGCAGGCACCGGTTACGATCCCACCGTCTTCATGACGGTAGACGCTCTGGTGCGCAAGCTCTCCATCGAACTGGACACCGACACCTTGGACAGCAGCGTGCAAAACATCGAGCGGACCTGGAATGAGGTGTATCCCGAATATCCGATGGAGTGGAAGTTCCTCGATGAGAGGTTTGCCGCGGTCTACGAAGCGTCCCAACGCAATCAGTACTTCCTCGGCATTGCCTGCCTGTTCGCGTTTCTTATTTCCTGTCTCGGCCTGTTCGGTCTCGCCGGATACGTCGCCGAAACGCGGACCAAGGAAATCGGCATCCGCAAGGTCATGGGCGCGAGTGCGGGTCGCATCGTCCGTATACTGCTGTGGGACTTTTCCAAGCCTATCCTGATCGCCGCGGCGATCGTTTGGCCGATCGCGTACCTGGCCCTGCGCTCCTACCTGGACGGGTTTGCAGAGCGCATCGACCTCTCACCGCTGTTCTTCGTCGGCTCGGGGGGCTTGGCCTTGGGCGTGGCCTGGCTGGTCGTTGCGGCGCATGTCTGGCGGGCGGCCCGCACTCACCCGGCGCATGCGCTGAGGCACGAGTAGCCGGCCGATGACCCAGCATATGATCCTCTTAGCGCTGCGGGCGCTGGCAAAGAACGGGCTGTATGCGGCGCTTTGCGTTCTCAGCCTGTTCCTGGGTCTTGTGGTTTTTATTTCAAGCCTCGCCTACGTCGAACGGGTACGGACGCTGGATGAAGGTCTTACAAACTACGACCAACTCTACGAATTCCACAGTTTATGGCCCGCCCTTGGCCAGCAAGTCAGCTTTGGAACGACGCCGCGTACGAAGGAGATTCTCCACAATAGGTTTCCCGAGATCCAACAGATCACCCGTTTGATCAACTTGCGGGAAATGCTCGTCGCCTCACGAGATCAACAACAGTACGTGCAGTTCATGGCGGCTGACCCGAACTTTTTCGAGATCATCGATTATCCATTTGCCGAAGGCGACCCGGCTTCAGCGCTGGACAATCCGAACACCGTTGTTCTCTCACGGTCTGCAGCAACAGAGTACTTCGGCGACGGCCCGGTTCTCGGTGAAACAATCGAAGTTGAGGGTCAATTTACTTTCGAAGTCACCGGTATCGTTGAGGACCTCCCGGTCACATCCGGTTTGCTGCCCTTGCTTGAAAATTTGGACTTTGTTTCGTCTATCGAAACGTTCCGGGGGACCGGATTGCCGCAAACAAGGTTTCAGGAGTGGGGCGCCAACCGCGCGATGACCATAGCCGTTGTGCCTCCTGAGCTTTCGAGGCAAGACATAAGTGCCGGCTTGCAGGATCTCGTTGCCGACTATTGGCCGGAGATGTACCACGACTCGCTGGAAATTCGCTTTAGACACTTTGGCGACCTTCTGTCCGATCTCTCTATGTTCGGTGGTGTTCCTCTTCCGAATGTCATACTCGGCTTGGGTATTGCCGTCCTCCTGGTCGGCTGCGCCAACTTCGCCAGTTTGCTGACAGCTCAAAACACCGGCCGCATACGGGAAATGGCCCTGCGCAAAGCGTTGGGGAGCAGCCGCCATCTCATCGTTATGCAGTTTTTATTGGAGGGCCTGTTGATCAGTCTGGCCGCCCTGGGCCTGGCATTGTGCGCCCTTCCGCACCTGTTCGGACTCGTCAATCAGAGCGGACCGCCCTGGTGGGACTTGGCCGTTCTTTTTAAGTCCCAAGGACTGATGTGGCTGGCCCTGCTCGTTCCCGCCGTAACATTGATAGGCGCGGCCTATCCCGCGTTTCGATTTTCCGCTGTGCACCCCAATCGCGCATTTCGCGCCGGCAGCGGGATCGCTTCAAGCAACAGTGCATCGCGGGGAGCTACGGTGGTGGTGCAGTTTACACTGGCGCTCATACTCCTGATTGCCGCCATCGTCGTATGGCAACAGCAGGCCCATATTGAGGCACTCAACGCCAGATATGCGCAGGATCAGATCGTGGTCATAGACAGAATAGGCCGCGAGAAAATACAGGCCCGGCTGCCTCTGTTTAAACAACAGCTACTGAACACCGACGGCATTGTGGCTGTGGCAGCCTCCAACTCGGTCCCGGGCAAAGGGCGGTTTTTCACGATGAAATTCCGCAAGGCCAATAGCGACCCTGAGACTGGATATTGGCTCACGGCCGCGATGACCGATCCGGATTTCATCTCTGTATACGACATTGAACTTATTGCGGGCCGGCATTTGTCGGAGGAGATGGCGTCAGACTTGGCAAACCCGGTCGAGGCGAAGGACGAGACCTTCCGGCTCAACGTTCTCATCAACGAAAATGCGGTTTCGTATCTCGGGTATGCGTCACCGGAGGACGCGATTGGACAAATCCTGGTCCCCACCAATGAGGGGTACTACCCCTATGTTATTGCGGGCGTTGTCGAGAATGCGAACATTCGTCCCTATCCGTTTCAACGGGAGTCGACGCTGTTTTTTGGCTTGGAGGCGGCGTTCGCGAATGTGTCTGTGCGAATATCCGGCGACAACGTTCAAGCAACCATAGGGCGGCTGGAAGACGCCTGGGAGTCCGTGTATCCGGAATTCCCCATGGAGTGGAAGTTTCTCGATGAGGAATTCGCAGCCGTATACGCCTCCATCAACTCTGCAAACAACATCTTGCTTCTTTGCTGCAGTTTGGCGCTGGTCATTTCCTCTCTGGGTATGTTTGGGCTGGCGGGATACATTGCCGAAAACCGCACCAAGGAAATCGAAGTCCGTAAAGTTATGGGTGCGACCGTCTCCCGGATCATGCGGCTCCTGATCTGGGATTTTTCGAAGCCCGTGATACTTGCCAATCTCATCGCCTGGCCCATCGCGTATCTTGCCATGCGATCCTATCTCGACGGCTTCGCCGAGCGCATAGACCTCTCGCCGCTGTTCTTTGTCGGCTCAGGCGCCTTGGCGCTGGGTGTGGCGTGGCTTGTGGTTGCCGCACATGTATGGCGGGCGGCGCAGGCCCATCCGGCACAGGCGCTGAGATACGAGTAGCTTGGGGAGCAATGAAACATGTTGCATCACTACATTAGGATCGCTTTTCGCAACCTGCTCCGGCACAAGCTTTACACCGCGATCAACCTGGCGGGCCTCACCGTTGCTCTTGCCAGTGCTCTCATTGTCGCGCTCTACGTCAAGCATGAGCAAAGCTACGACTCACACTTCTCCAAAGCAGAACGCATCTACCGCATGGGCTCCAATATTCAGGTGGATGAGGGATCCACCTTCAGCATTGCCGGGACGTTCGTGCCGTTGGGTCCGGCGTTGGAACAGGACTTCCCCGACATCGAACGCGCTGTCCGGCTGTGGCCAAGCGGGGGCACGTTCCGCATCGGCGATGAACGGTACCAGGACGTGTTCTATTGGGCGGATGCCGATGTCTTCGAGATGTTCGACACCGAAGTGTTGTATGGCGACCTAGAGACCGCGTTGGTGCGCCCCAACACCTTCGTCATAACCGATCAAGTGGCGGAGAGGTATTTCGGTACAGCGGATGCCGTCGGTCAAACCATGATCCTCGACCAGGACCGCGTCGTCGAAGTGACCGCCGTCGTTAAGTCATGGCCGCTGAACAGCCATGTGCTCATCCCCATATTCGGCTCGATGGAAACGGCACGGGACATCAGAGGCGACGCCGCGATGGAAAGCTGGAACAACATTGGCATCAACCGCACATACATTCTTTTGAGGCCAAGCGTCTCCGCTCAATCTATCGAAAACGGTCTGCCAGACTTTCTGTCGCGCTGGACAACAAGTGACTCGCTGGACAAGAGCTGGCTCGACATGATGCCGGTGAGCGATATCTACCTCGCGCCGCGGCGGGTCGATGAATTCCCACCAAAAGGCAGTCAGGCGCGGGTGATGATTGCTATTTTTGTCGCCGCGCTGCTCTTGATTGTATCCGTATTCAACTTCGTGATCCTAACTTTGGCGCGGGCCGAGGAGCGGTTTGTCGAGATGGGTCTGCGTAAGATGCATGGCGCAAGGCAACGGGACGTCGTTGTCCAGGTCATTGGGGAGAGTTGCACCCTAGCCGTGGTGGCTTATGCCATTGCGGTGATCATCGTCGAGGCAATGCTGCCCACTGTCGCAGCGTGGCTGGACTCGGGACTCATTTTGTCGGCGGCCTCCCTGCCCATCCCCTATCGCGGACTGGGCATGGCGTTTCCTGACTCGGTATTGGGCAATACGGCATTCGTGATCGCGGGACTGGCGTTCGCCGTCGCGCTTGGCGTGTTGTCAGGTCTCGTGCCGGCCATCCGGATCGCGCGCACGCGATCAGCAAGCTTGTTGGGGCGTGCCCGCTCGTCCTTGAGTGCCCGCTCCCGCATCGGTTTCGCCATGGTGCTGGCGCAGTTCGCCGCATCCATCGCACTGGTCGTCGTCGGCATGACGGTGTCCGATCAAATCCAACACCTGCGTGAAGTGGATCTTGGGTTCGACAAGGAAAATCTCATCATCATCGGCGAGTCTGGCCAGGGGCGCAGTCTCGCGGCGCATGCGGTTTTCAAGCAAGTTCTTTCCGGCATTCCCGGAGTCATCTCCATATCGCGCAGCACGCACGCACCGACGCTGGGCGCGTCCCGCTCAGGGTATGACTGGCAGGGCGGGACGGGCGAAACCGAGATTATCGCCTGGGATAATGGCGTCGACGCCGATTACGTGTCGACGATGGGCATGGAGATCATTGCGGGCACGGACTTCCTTCCCGGCATGACCCCAACCACGGAAAGAGACGCGGACGGGACTATCGTCTCAGACCAGACGTTTGTCTTGGTGACCGAGACGTTCACCAAAAAGCTGGGCCTCGCCGATCCGGCAGATGCCGTGGGCACTGAGCTGAGGTTCTCAGAAAGCTCAGCTGACGTGCGCCGGCGCATCATTGGCGTGGTCGAGCCCGTAGAATTCAGTAGCGGCTTTACCGAATCTCAAGCGGATATCTTTTTTCTCAAAGATGTAGAGCGATGGAACGAGACAAACGCCTGGCATGGCCGCGCGTCAAAGCTCATTGTCCGGATTGACGGGACTAACGTGCTGGCCACGTTGGCAGAGATTGATTCGAAGTGGTCCGAAGTCGAGCCGGATTTTGCCATCCGCCGCTGGTTTCTCGACGAGCGCTTTGAGAATCTGTACCGCCAGAGCGAACGGCAGTCGGACCTTTTCAGGGTTGGAATCACCGTCGCAGTGCTGATCTCGGTCATGGGGCTGTTTGGCCTGGCCGCCTTCTCGGTGCAGCGCCGCACCAAGGAAGTGGGCGTGCGCAAGGCCAATGGCGCGACCACACCGCAGCTCATTCGATTGATGACGTGGGACCTGACCAAGCCCGTGCTGTGGGCCAACGTGGTGGCCTGGCCGGTTGCGTACATCACCGCCAACCGTTGGCTGGAGTCCTTTGCCCTGCGCACGGATGTGTCGCCGTCGCCGTATCTGTGGGCCGGAGCGGCGGGACTTTTTATCGCGTGGACCGTCGTTGCCGTTCATGTCACCCGGGTCGCGCGCACACACCCGACCCAGGCATTGAGATACGAGTAAAGTGCGTCGTCATCGCGTTTCAGAATCTCAATTTTGACTCAACGGTTGCATTCGCCGCCGGATCGTGCGAAACGGGGCCCATGTTGAATACACGCACCGCCCGAGTTCATAAGATTTGGATGACTGCCAGTTAGGCGGGTGCGGTTCATATTTGCCTGACCGCAGGCCGCCTTCACCGAGGCGGCCTTTTTCTTTTTCAATACAGGTCTGCCTCTTAACCACCGGATCGCCCGAGAATATAGGGCGATTCAAGACGAGGAGATTGACCATGTTGAGAGACTTTTTTCGCACGCCCTTGCTGCCCGTCACGTTGATCGCGCTGGCGATTGGCATGATCACCGTGGCGTCCGCCTGGGCCCAATCCCTCCCATCTTTCCCGCGGGTCAGTCCGGAGGCCGTGGGCTTTTCGAGCGACCGCCTGACCCGCTTTGAGCCTGTGCTGGAGCGGGAGATCGCCAATGACATGATGGCCGGCGCGGTTGTGCTGCTCGCCCGTGACGGTAAGGTGTTTTACGAACGTGCCGCCGGGGTCAAAGACCTGCGCAGTCAAGCGCCGATGACCCTGGACACCCTGTTCCGCATTCGCTCGATGACCAAACCCATCACCGGTGCCGCGGGTCTGATCCTGGTGGAGGACGGCCGGTTGCGGCTGACCGACCCGGTAAGCCAGTTCATTCCCTGCTTCGCGGATTTCCAAAGGCTGGAAAGCCCGGACGGCGGCCGCTTCATGCCGCTCGACCGCCCGATGCAGGTGCGGCATCTGTTCTCGCATTCCTCGGGACTCGCCTATACCGCGCCGGACGGACGCGGTCTTGGACCCTACGGATTCGACACCCTGCAAGCGTTCGTCGAGGACCTGTGCTCGGTGCAGCTCTACTTCCAGCCGGGCACCAACTACCGCTATAGCGTGTCAAACGATGTGCTCGGCTACGTCATCGAACAAGTGACGGGCCAAAGGCTGGGGGAGTTCATGGCCGAGCGCATCTTCGAACCGCTGGGCATGACCGACACGTTCTTCGTGGTGCCGGACGACAAGCTTGACCGTTTCTCCACCACCTATGACCGGTCGGAGTCGGGTCTTGTGGTTTACGACCAGCCCGACACCAGCGTGCACCGCAACCCGGACTCGCCCCACGGCGGCGGAGGCGGTCTGATCTCCACCGCCGAGGACTACCTGCGCTTTACCCAAATGCTCGCCAATGGTGGTGAACTCAACGGGGTGCGCATCCTCAGCCCGCACGCTGTGAAACTCATGACCCGCAATCATCTACCCACAGGCGACGGCAAAGCACAGCCTGGACCCGGCGCCGGCTATGGTCTCGCCATCGGGGTTGATGGCGACCTTGGTGCCAAAGGCGTAATGGGCAACGACGGTACGTTCTATTGGGCCGGGGCAGACAACTCGCATTTCTTCGTCGATCCGGTGGAGAACATCATTGGCATCTGGATGACCCAGGCGCGGCCCTTCAACTACGACTACGCCCATGATCTGCGCAACTTGACGTACCAGGCGCTGGTTGGATCAAACGGCCTGGATAAGGAAGACAACAGATGATGAAGATTTATGGTGATATAGGATCGGGGAACTGCCTGAAGGTCAGATGGACGGCAGACTACCTTTCTATTCCCTATGAGTGGATTGACGTCGACATCATGCAGGGTGAAAGCCGCACGCCTGAGTTCCTGGCCATGAATCCGATGGGCCAGGTGCCAACGGTCGTGCTCGCTGATGGGCGCCCCCTCACCCAGTCCAATGCCATCATGAGTTATTTGGCGGATGGGACTGACCTATATCCGTCCGATCCGTACATCCGCGCCCAAATCAACAGCCTGCTGTTCTGGGAACAAAACGGCCATGAGTTTTTCATCGCGGGCTCGCGCTTCCACATGGTGTATCTGGGCAAGAGCAAGGAGTCCCGAGACAACGTGCGCGTGGAGCGGGGCGAACAGGCCCTCGACCAAATGAATGTGCTCCTCGACGGGCGGGACTGGTTTGCAACAGACAGCATGACTATCGCCGATATCGCCCTCGTCGCATACACCCGCATGGCTCACGAAGGTGGATTTGAGTTGAACTCTCGCCCGAACGTCACAGCATGGATTGCGCGTTGCGAAAACACACTCGGCTTAGAGCCGGCACGGGATACCTAATAATGCAAAAGATATTTGCCGTAGATGCCTTCACCGACACGTTGTTCGGCGGCAATCAGGCTGCGGTGTGCCCCTTGGAGGACTGGCTGCCCGATGACGTGATGCAAAAGATCGCGGCGGAGAACAACCTGTCGGAGACGGCCTTCATCGTCGGCGCGAGTGGGCAGTACGACATCCGCTGGTTCACGCCCAAGGTTGAGGTCGACCTGTGCGGTCACGCCACGCTGGCCGCTGCTTGGGTTGTCTTCAATTCGCTTGAACCGAGTGCATCGAAGGTCGACTTCGGCACACGCGAAGCCGGGCCCCTGAGTGTGGCGCGGAACGGCGACTTGCTGGAACTGGACTTTCCGTCCCGGCCGCCGCAACCCATCACAGTTCCCAAGGGGCTGGTCAACGCGCTAGGCCGCGAGCCCAAGGAGATTCTTGGATCACGTGACAGCTTTTGTGTCTTCGAGACCGAAGATGACGTGCGCGCCCTGACTCCGGACTCTGTTGCCCTCGAGGCCGTCGACACCTGGAGTGTAATCGCAACGGCGCCCGGCGACGGTGATGTCGATTTCATCTCGCGCTTCTTCGCCCCGCGCCAAGGTATCGCGGAAGACCCGGTGACCGGATCGGCCCACTGCACGCTCACACCCTATTGGGCGGAGCGCTTGGGTAAGGACGTGTTGGAGGCGCGCCAGGTTTCGGCGCGCGGCGGTAAACTCACCTGCACCCAGCGCGGCGACCGGGTGGGAATCGCGGGGACCGTGACGCCCTACATGGAGGGGCGGATCACCGTGCCCCAGTAATGACCGAAACTGAGCAAAGGACAATGGATATGAAGACTACCACGCTTCAAATTGCCCCCGCGGTCTTCTGGGTCGGGCTCCTTTCTGCGGTGGGTCCCATTCAGGCAAAGGAAGTGACCGGCTTCGTATTCGAAGACACCAACCGCAACGGAGCGCGCGACGGAAACGAATCGGGCGTGCCAGGAGTCGCGGTATCAAACGGCAAAGATGTCGTACTGACGGATGAAGCCGGCCGCTATACGTTAGATCTGGACGGGGACGCGATTGTGTTTATCTCCAAACCCTCCGGGTATGCGGTGCCAGTGAACGAACAAAATCTGCCTCAGTTTCACTACATCCATCAGCCGGAAGGAACACCAGAAGAGTACGAATATAGATATCGCGGCATTGCACCAAATGGTCCCCTGCCGGAGTCTGTCGACTTCCCCATCTACAAGACAGACGAAGCAGACACGTTTACGGCGGTCATCTTTGCCGACCCTCAGCCTCTCTCAAACGCCGATCTGAATTATCTCAGAGACGATGTGCTGGCGGAGTTGGTTGGTGTAGATGCCGTTTTTGGTCTAACCGTTGGCGACATCATGAGCGATGAGTTGGCGATCTTGCCGAGGTATAACCGGCTCGTCGCTCAAGTCGGGATCCCTTGGTGGAACCTCCCCGGCAATCACGAATTGAACTGGAAGTCGCCAGACGATGCGCTCTCGCTGGAAACCTACAAGCGCACGTTCGGCCCACCGAATTATTCCTTCAACTACGGAAAGGTCCACTTCATTGCCTTGGACAACGTGTACTACGACGGCAATGATGACTCAGACCTTCCGTTCGATGCGCGGCGCGCCACCAATTACCCCTCGATCGCCGGCCCTTACTCAACACATTTGCTCGACGTGCAACTTGAGTGGTTGGAGAATGACCTGGCTACGGTGCCGGACGATATGTTGGTGGTCGTCGCCACTCATATCCCGTTCGACCTCAGCACGCCCTGGAAAGACGAACGGCAGCGCGAGAAGTTTTTCCGCATTTTGAGCTCACGCGACAAAATCTTCAGTCTGTCGGGCCATAACCACCGCACTGACCATATGTACTTCGATCATGACCACGGCTTTGACAACGGGTCGGCACTCCACCATCACGCTCTAACCGCAGTGTCCGGAAGCTGGTGGAGCGGCATCGTGGATGAGCGCGGCATTCCGAGCGCACTACAAAATGATGGTTCGCCAAACGGCTACTACTTCATGGATATTGACGGGACTGCGTATCAGATGCGGTTTAAGCCGGCCTCGAAGCCGCATGACCACCAGATGCGAATTATGCTCGACACCGCTCTCACTCAGTATTTCGTCCAAGACAACCGCGAGTATACGCAAGGCCAGATGTGGCGGGACGCTATTTCACAAGATCAGGTTTACTCGACTCAGCTTGTCGTCAATCTTTTCGACGGGGGCCCAAACTCCAAGGTGACGTATTCGGTTAACGGGGGTGACCCCGTTGAGATGCAAAACGAACGGTTCGTCGATTTCATGTATATGGACTTAGTGCGACGTTACCCTGATGAGTGGTTCTTGGCGCAAACTCTGCCAACGTCCCATATTTGGGTAGCTCGTCTACCGGAAGATTTGGAGTCCGGTGCCCATGCCATCACGGTGAACGCCGTAGACGAATACGGACGGGCTCATCAGGCATCCAAGATTCTTGAAGTCCTAGACTAGAACGCGGCGCTCTGAAGCGGTCTCAGTTGGGCACAGCCATAGGCGCACGGCGGTAAACTACATGCACCCAGCGTGAGGATCAGTCGTCATCAGAAAGATAATCTGCGATGCTGTAGAACGCTTCGACTGCAAAACCGATGGCGCCAAAAGATAAGTATTGCAGGGCGATCGCCGGGTTCCATTCAACACCCATGCCAAACATGTGCATGACGCCCAGGCATGTCATTGCCCTTTTGTCGAACCATTTGGCCGCTTTGAGCATCCACTCAGCAGCCTCGTCCCAATCCCGCTCTACACCGTTGCCCGTCAATCGCAGCCAGGCATAGCCGAACTCACCATCTGTGTTGCCTTGTTCCGCAGCTTTCAAATACCAATCGGCTGCAACAGATGTGTTTTGTGTTAGGCCTCCTTGGCCCGTCTCATAAAATCTTGCGATGGCTGCTTGCGATCTCGCATCGCCTAGTTTCGCCGCCCTCTCATACCACCCAGCTGCCTCGGCTAAATCTCTATCTAAGAGTTTGCCCTCTTCGAGATACTCAGCAAATATAAACTGACTCACTCTGTCATCATTCTGCGCCGCCAACTCCAGGAGCGATATACCGAGCGGTTCGTCCCTGGGTATGGCGGCATCGTTGAGGTAGAGCAACGCAAGGCGGCGCTGAGCGAAAGCATTGTTTTGATCAATGGCGTGATAGATCCAGTAGTACCCGACCTCAACGTCTTTCTCTATTCCGTCCCAGCCATGGAAATATTTCATGCTGAGCCGTACCTGTGCGGGTGCATAGCCGTCTTCAGACAACGCAGTGTAATAGTTGTGAGCTCGCACTTTATCTAGAGGGACATCCTTCAGGCCAAAGTCATATATCTCGGCAACCGCTAGCCCAGAAGCTTGATGCCCGGATTGCCATGCCATCCAATACCAGGGCAGAGCCTCGCTATGATCGGGCTCCCCGAGGTCTCCCCGTCTATAGATATTGCCGAGCTTGAACTGAGACTCGACGTGACCCATTAGCGCGGCTTTCTCATACCACTCGACCGCAACTGCCCGATCCTGCGACACGCCGTGGCCGGAGAAATGCATATCGCCCACGTAGGACTGGGCGGTCACATCACCCTGCTCCGCCAGCGGCAGGAAGAGTTCATATGCCGTGTCGTAGTCGCCGGTTTCGTAGACGTCGATGGCACGGTCGAGGTCGCCTGCCAGCGACAAGGAACTGACCGCGAAATAGAAACAAAGTGCGATGAACGCACGCGTCATACGGCCGCAACCGCGAGGAATTTAAGCATCTCATCAGTCATTCAGATATCCGACTAAAGAACCAATAAATCTCCCACACAGCATCTAGGACCGTGGTTACTACGGCACTAAGAATGTCTTCGAAGAAACCTTTGTACGGATCCCATTCCACGCCGATACCAAGAATGCGCATAACACCGCGTGTTAACAGTGCACGTCTTTCATATTCTTTCGCCGCTTTGTCTATCCAGATTGCCGCTTCTTCTACGTCGCGGTCGATGCCTTTTCCCATCAGGAGCGCCCAGCCATACGTGAATTGCTCACCGCGCCCGCCGTTGTCGATTGCCCTTAAATACCAATCCTTGGCTTGGTTTTCATCTCGGGCAACGCCTGTCCCGCTCCCATAGAATACAGCGACCCTGAGTTGTGCCCGGACAATGTCCTGTTCGGCAGCCGCAAGATACCAGCGAAACGCCAACTCATCGTCCTGGTCAACCAGTTCGCCTTCTGCATAGCGCCAACCAAGCTGATGCTGCGCAATATGGTCGCCACCCTCCGCCGCCATCTGAAGGAGCTCGATTCCTTTTTCTGTATCTTTCGGAGTCCCACGGCCCAACATGTACAGACCGGAAAGGACGTACTGCGCATTGGCAATATCTTTATCGGCGGCGCGCTTCATCAAAGCGAACCCTTTGTCGGTGTCGAGGTCAACACCCAGCCCATTCAAATAGTACCAACCAAGGGTGTGTAGCGCCCGGCCGTAGTCGCGCTCGGCCAATTCTGTGTACATCTGCAAAGCCTTTGACTGGTCACGTTCGACGTCGCCAAGACCTTCATCATAGATTCGGGCGGCATGATACTTCGCGATGAGATGGCCATCGTCAGCAGCTTTGAGATACCAAGACAACGCCCGCTCAAAATCCATCAGCCCCGACTCTTCGGCACTGTATACGTTGCCGAGGAGAAACTTTGCGCCGGTATCTCCGGCCTCAGCTGCGCTCTCAAGCCAGCGCACACCTTCTTCTATGTCCTGCTCCACGCCCTGGCCGGAGAGGTAGATTTCTCCAAGATGGGATTGGGCGGTCACATCGCCCTGCTCTGCCAGCGGCAGGAAGAGTTCATATGCCGCTTCGTATTCTCCGGTTTCGTAGGCATCGATGGCACGGTCGAGGTCGTCGGCCAGCGCCGGCGACGCAGTCACGAAAAGCAGAATGGCGACAAGTGTGCGCATCATGGGTCAGTTTGCCTGGATCACCCTCACCCGCCGCGGCGGCCCAAGTTGATCGACGGATCGTAGGTGGTGAAGGTCTGGTTCAGGCACTCGGCATTGCCGATACAGTCCACCACAATGCGGGCGAGATCGGCCCGGGCGATGGGGGCGAGCACGGTGGGGTCCTTGGTCAGCGCCCCCTGCCCGGTTTCCGCGGTGCCTTCGGGTGCGATGATGCCGGTGCGCAGGATGAGGTAGTCCAGGCCGCTGGCCCTCATGTCCTCTTCCGCGCGGGTGCGTTCGTCCATGCTGTCCTTGGTGCGGACGCGGGCTTCCTCGGAATAGGCCACGGCGCTGTCGCCGACGCCGACGGAGCTGAGGAAGATGAGTTCCTTGGCGCCATGCGTCTTGGCCGAGGCCGTCATATTCATCTGGGTGGTGTCCCAAAAGCCGGCGGTGGTGCCGCGTCCGCCGATGGCGTTGATCACCACCCGCGGTTTGACGGCGGCAATGGCGGCCTCGACATCGGCTGCGTTCATGGCATCGCCGACCGCGTAGTTCACATTCATGCCCTCAAGCCGGGAGCGGTCCGACGTGGGACGGACAAACACCGTGACCTCCTCGCCCTTGGCCAGTAAGCGTTCGACGATCATCGCGCCGGTGCGGCCATTGCCGCCGAAGACAATGACGCCGCCGTCCGCATCGCCACTGACGTGGCCGTCGGCCAGCACGGCGGGGCTATCGGCGAAGATCGCCAGCGAACATAAAAACAGGAAAGAACGGCGCAACATGCAGAGGACCTCCGATGGAGTTGACACGATGACCGAGCCTAACCTTTAGACCGAGGCTCTGCCACGGGTTTCAGGCCACGGGATGAGAGACGGGACTAAAACCCGCAGCCAGTGAAGCCGTTCCGGTAACACTCATCCGCACGGCGCTGCGCCTCAATCAGCTGGCGCTCGCGCAGGCCTGCGCTGATGTCTTCTGCATTGCTCATGGCCTGCTGATCGCCGTCCATACCGGCAAGAAGGTAAAGAACCAGAGCCGTCTGATCATCCTGGACCACGCCTTCCCCATATTCGTACATGACGCCTAAGTTATTGAGGGCATCGTAGTCCCCCTGCTGAGCGGCGCGGCGGCACCACTTTACGGCCTCGATATCGTTTTCGCGGGTCCCTTCACCCTCGTCATACATCAGGGCGAGATTGTATTGGGCCTCGGCGAGCCCCTGCTCGGCCGCTTTCCGGTACCAGGTGATGGCCTCGGCATTGTCCTCGTCGACCCCTTCACCCTCGTCAAACATGACACCGAGGTTATGTTGGGCGTCGGCGCTACCTTGCAGGGCAGCTTCGCGATACCACCGCACGGCCTCAGCATCGTCTTCGGCAATCCCCTCTCCGAAATCGTACATCAAAGCGAGATTGTATTGGGCATCGGCCATGCCTTGCAGGGCGGCCTGGCGATACCACCGCACCGCCTCGGCATTGTCTTCGGCGACCCCCTCTCCGAAATCGTACATCAAAGCGAGATTGTATTGGGCGTCGGAGTCCCCCCGCTCTGCTGAGATACGGTACCATTTGACGGCCTCGGCGTTGTCCTCTTCGACCCCTTCTCCAAGGTCGAACATGAGACCGAGATAGTAGGGCGCGATGGCGTCACCCGCAGCGGTCTCCACGCGTAGCATCACCAACGCGGCCTCATAATTCTGCTGATGGTACGCTTCCGCTCCTGGCGACGCCGCCCGTACCGGTGCGATGTGCGCGACAACGGCCGCCGCAAAAAAGGCGATAAACCAACGCGTTTTAGCCATGGTACTGCACGCTCCACCTGTTTATGAGCCTGAACACTACACTATGTCGTCTGGGTGGTTTCCATAAGCTTGTTGAGCTTCTTCGGCCAGAAGCGCTTGAGCCATAGGGCCGTCATCGCCTTGCCCTTGCCGATGTTGATCTCGGGCTCCCTTTGGGCAACGCCATCGAGCACCTGGCGGGCGCACTCTTCCGCCGTAAGGCCCTTGGCTTGGATGCCGTCCATCTTGCCCCAGGTGGAGCCATCGCCCGTCAGGGCGTTGACGGACACCTGGCTTTGCACCCCGGCGACCACCAGCAGCGAGACATGAATGCCGTCGGCAGCGGTCTCAGCCCGTAGCGTGTCGAAGAAGCCATGCAGAGCATGCTTGGCGGCACAGTAGGCAGAACGTACCGGCACGCCGTACTTGCCCGCGACACTGGAGGTGGCGACGAAGTGTCCTGACTTGCGCTCCAGCATATGCGGCAGAACCCGTTTGGTGAGATCGACAACGGCAAAGTAGTCGAGCTCCATGATGGCGCGGTCAACGCTGATATCCGTGTCCTTTAACAGCGAGCGCTGCGACACACCCGCGTTGTTGACCAGGATATCGATGTGGCCGAAACGTTCGAGCACCTTGTCGACGGCAACGCGGCGGCCAACCTCATCCAGCATGTCGAAGGGGACGACGAAAAGCTGACCGGAGCGCTGCGTACAAGCGGCAGCAACGCGCTCCAGCTCATCCGCGCGGCGGGCGGAGAGGACAACGTGTGCCCCGTCCCGCGCAAAGGCATAGACCAGAGCCTCGCCGATGCCCGACGAGGCGCCGGTGATCCAGATCACCTGATCCTTAAACCGTTCAGCCATTTAACGAGTGTGCTACGCGGCGGCGAGAATGTCATCCGCGACCAGGGTGTTGCCCGGCGACAGGTTGGCGACAACCGTATAGCCGCCTTCGTCGCGCCCGTTGCTGTCGTAGTACAACGCGCTGTCGGCGCCCGAGAACACCAGAGAAGCTTCGCCAGCCGCGTGGGCGGCGTTATCGCCCGCGTTGGTGCCGTCGTAAAGGTCTGAAATAGTTGAGAAATTCTCACCCTCAGTGACTTCACCGAGACCGGTGCCGTCGAGCCGGATGGTATCAGTGCCGGATTTGAAGTCGGCAATGCTGTCGCCAAAGCCGTCGCCGCCGAGGACGAAGGTGTCCGCACCGGCGCCGCCGACCAGACGGTCGTTGCCGGCGCCGCCGATGAGAACGTCGTCACCGTCGCCGCCGAGAATAAAGTCATCGCCCGCGCCGCCGGAGAGTTCATCGTTGCCAGACAGACCGGAGATGACGTCATCGCCGCCCGTGCCGGTGATGATATCGTCGCTCGCGGTTCCGTCGTGGGTGGTGGCGAGTGCCTCAAGCGTCAGGCCAGAATCTGTAAACACGGGATTGAGGGTAACGCCGCTCCAGGCGTCGAGACCGGTGATGGCGTCGAACATCCCCTCGGCCGAGCCGTATTCGAGAACTGCGAAACTGTCACCAGCGGTGACGGAGAAACCGTCATACTCGACGATGTTCAATGTGCCGCCGAGTTCGAAGTTATGCGTGACTGTCAGAACGTCATACCCCGTACCTGGGAGTGTCCCGCCGAGCTCGATCTCAGTTGTTGACGCACTGCCAAACACGGCATTGCCATCAATGGTCATTTCACCCGGCGATGCCCCAGGCGTGATGGTCGACGATCCGTTGTTGGTATAGGTGCCGGGACTGCCACCGTTGCTGCCCATACTGATCGTCCCGGTGCCAGTGATCGACCCGTCGTTCAATAGATCGGTGCCGTTCATGTTGAGCGTCCCGTTAACCGTCAGCGTCGCCCCGGACTGATTATGGAACTGCCTGGCGTCATTGTTGTCATCGACGATATCGACAGTCGTGCCGCTTGTAACATCGAATAATCCGCCCGAAAGGTTCTCAAAGTCTGTACTGCCAATGTTGAACGTCGTGTCCGTGTTTACGGTCACAGTTCCGGAGTTATTGATTTCGCCGATGACGGTTCTCGCGCCGCCGGATCCTGCATCGATCTGCAGCGTGCTGCCGGAATTGTTGTTGAGCAACCCGCTCGTCATATCCAGCGTTACCGCATGATTGCTGCTAGACGTGAGCTGGATCGTTCCAGCGTTCGTGATCGTGCTGGTGACGTTAAGCTCTGAGGGATTACTTGCGGTGTCCAATTGCAACTTGGCACTGGCGTTGATGGTAAGAGCGCCGGAAATTGTACTGACATTGTTGCCGGTGCTGAGCAAGATACCGGAGGCGCCATCGATGACGATGGGCGAAGACATGGTGCCGCGGGCCAAAGTCAACGTGTTTTGAATGGTCAGCGTGCCGGTACCGCCTACGTTGCCCACCACGCCGCCGGACGTGCCCAAGACCACCGACAACGTCGACAAGGTCAGGGCGGCGTTCAAGGTCAACGTATTGGTGCCGCTATCCGTCAGGGACAACGTGCCAGACCCGCCCGTCGTCGCACCGCTCTCATGGGTGATGGTCGAAGAACTCAGGCTCAGAGTGGCGCCCGATGCCACATCCAGAATGCCCGAGTTGTTCAAAGTGGCATTGGTCAGTGAGGTGCTCGTGCCAAAATCGACCGTGCCGCCGGACTGATTGGTGATGGTGCCATCCCGGATGGTACGCGACCCGCCCGTGCCTGCCGTGGTCTGAAGGGTGCCCGTTGTATTGGTGATCGACCCGCCGCTGGCGATATCCAGGGTCGCAGTGCCCGCTCCATTGTCGGAAGTCAGCAGAATGGTGCCCGCGTTGGTCACCGCGCCGCTGATGTTGAGCTCAGCCGATGCTCCCGGAGCCTGCACTTCTAGCTTGCCACCGCTGTTGACGGTGACACCGCCAGACACAGTCGCCACATTATTGCTGGTGGACAGCACCACCCCGCCGGATTGAACGGAAACCGTATGGGCAATGCTGCCGCTGAGCGGCTCCAGCGTACCGGCGACTGTAATGACCCCCGTACCCGACAACGTGCCGCCGTCGACCGTAAACGTAGCGCCGGTGTTCACGTCGATTGCACCGCTGGTGGCAAGCGCGATGGTCCGGCCAGAGGACAGAGTCGCGTTAGTGCTGAACTTCAACGTCGCACTGCTGTCTACCGTCAGCGTTTTGCCCGAGGTCATCGCGAAGGTGCTACCCGAGGCAAGATCCACGATCAGACCGGACCCGCTGATAGAGGAATCGTGGTCTACCGTGAATGTGCCGCCGACGGTGAATGTTGCCGACCCTGTAATCGACCCAGAGGTCGGCGTACCCGACTCACCCAAAGTCAGGGCGATATCCGAAGGCAAAGTCGTCGCTGCGGCAACGGTAATAGATCCGCTGCTCGCGACTGCAATAGTCGCCGTATCAGTGGACGGTGTATCGACGCCAATGGTTCCGCCGTTGAGGTTCAAGGTGGCAGAATTGATGAGGTTGAGCGTGGTGCCGTTCGCCATTGTGATGACACCGCCACTGTTGTGATTGAACAACGGCCCGTCGATGTTCAAATCTGCGTTGACGTCGACAGTACCGGTGTTGGTCGTTGCCGTATTGAGAACCCGTGCGCCGCCGGACCCCACCAGCACGCTAATGGTGCCCAAGTTGCTGAACGATCCTTCACTCGTTGACACCCTGGCTTCAGCCGAGGCTCCAGAACTCGTGAGTTCCAGAGTGCCTGATGCCTGATTGACAAAAGAAACACCATTCAGCGCTAAGTGGCCCGTCTGTGAGGCCGTCCCAGTGACCCGCACAGTGCCGTCATTTGAGAAGGTTGTTCCGCCGAGCCCGAAAGCAGAGGCAGTTGCGTTTACGACATCAAACAGGGCGCCCGATCCGTTACTGAAAACCGCCACGTCGACCGATCCATTCTGAGCGGTAATGGTACCTGAATTCACCAGGGTCCCGGAGCCATTGACCGTGCCGGTTCCGCTGCCGTCGCCGATGGTTAATGAGCCGCCAATTGAAAACGTGCCATTTGCCGTAAGAGTGCTACCGCCATTGATGGAAATGGAAGTGCCAGAGGCAATGCTAGACGCCGAATTCACCACCAACGCGCCATTGGTGATGCTTAGACTTGAACTGCTGGTTAAAGCCAGAGAGTTAATCGTAGAGGTGCCACTACTGCCTTCGTTGAACGTAACGGAGAACCCAGCGATGGCGACATCTGATGTTGAACTCGGGACGACGTCTCCGTCCCAGTTGGTCGCCGTGAACCACTGGCCGTCTGCGCCGCCATTGTCCCAGTTGACGCCGACGGCAACGTTGATGCCGATGTCTCGAGTTTCCGTGTTGCTCGCCCCACCGGATACTTCGACCAAATCAAACTGAATGGTCTTCGTCGTTGCCGCACCGCTGTTATCGTTTTCGTACTGGATGTTTTGCAGAACCGCCTGAACAGCCGCGAGCGTCGCAGAGGAGTTGAAGGTAATGATCAACGCAACGCCAGCGAGGCCGCCTGCGAACGTGCCTACGATCGTGCCGCTATAGGTGACGTTTGCGCCGCTGACCCCTACCTGCCCAGCACCTGTGCCTTGATTGCGGATGGTGAACAGGTCATCGGTGTTGTTGCCGGTCGTGGTTTGAACCGTCAGCGTCGCCAGGTTGTAATCCGGGTTTGGGTCCGTCACGGTGGCCGTCGCATCAATGACGATGGCGTTATCAGCAGTGACGTAAACGATTGCGGGATCAGCAACGGTAAGCGTCGGTGCAGTCGTTGGCGTGATGGTTGTGTTGAGGCTGACGTCGGTCAGCCCGAATGGGCTCTGCCCGCCGCGGAAGGTGGCATCGATGGTCACGTAGGTCGGGCCCGACGTGGTGTCCGAGAAGCTACCGGAATAATTGTTCTCGACCGCGATCACTTGAAGGGGCGTGGGCGCGCCATTGAACCCGGATACCGGTAAGAAGCGCACTTGCGTAGCAGCCGACAACATAACGGCGGAATCGAACGACGCCGTACCGATGTCTTCCCACGTACCGTTGGTGCTGTACTGCCATTTGCCCTCGGTGGAGCTGTTTGCTGCATTCGCGACCACTGCGACCCCGGTAAAGGTGTCAGAATCCACGTCAGAGAAAAGACTGCTGAATAGATTTGAGACGGTATCGCCGGGAGGATTGCTTTCGTCTTGATTCACGGCTGCAAGAGTTGCTGGACCAGAGAAAACAGGAGAATCGTTGACCGCGCCCACGACGACAGTCACGCCTGTCGATGCCGTGCCGCCGTTACCGTCGTTAGCAGTGATCGTAAAAGAGTCAGTGCCGTTGAAGTTGCTGTTTGGCGTATAAACAATGTCCACATCAACGATGGTGACAGACCCGTTCGCCCCCTGGGTCGACGTCAGCGTGACATTGTTATTGTCCAGATCATAGCCGACGCCAGCAAAGGAGATGGGAGTGTCTTCTTCGGTATGCACCGGGACAACACGGCCAACCTCTGGCGTGTCTATGAACCAATCCGGCGTGCCGCCGACCACCACTCCGTCGTTGCGCCCGGTCGCATCGTTGATGACGCTGCCTGACCCCTCCGTGAAGAGCCATAGCGAGACCAGATCCTGCTCGTTCGGCGAGGACACCCCCGAGGTGTACAGCGTATTGATCTGAGTTGAGTTCAGCGGCGTTGACCAGACCGAAATCTCATCAATATTGCCGTCGAAGTTCCAGGTCGCCGCGCCAGCGAACCGTCCGATTTCGATATCCGTGGTGCCGACCTGACGCGTTCCCACGAACGTACCCGACGCGACAAGCGTGCCGTTCAGGTACAACTCCATCGCGTCATTCGAGGCGTTGTAGGTCGCCGCGAAATGATACCAAACGTTGGCCTCAAGTGTGGTCGTGCCGATACTGTCGACCGCTGATCCGTCGCCCATACTGAATTGCAAAACGCCGGAGGAATCGACGTAAACAAAGAACTCGGCAGAACTGTTTGCACCGCCGATAGACGTGGGCTTAGAGATAATCGCCCGCTCGGTGCCGCCGACAGTCTCAAGCGCGAACCATCCAGAGACCGTGAAACTGCCCAGCAGCGACGCCGCGTTGGTATCGACATAAGGTGAGCCGCTGCTGAAATCGATCCCAACCCGGTCCCCAGCGAGCGCAATCGGTGTCAATCCGGTGGAAGACGTGATTGTCGCATCAAAGCTTGATCCGGTGCTGGCACCGTTGGTGACCGTGGAACCACTGACGCTCTCGAAATCATAGTAGGCGACCAGACCCGTCTCCGACCCTGAAAGCGTGGTTTGGGCATTCGCGAGAATATCGGACGGGTCACGCACCTGATCCCACACCCGCGCCTCATCGATGCCGCCACGGAAAAAGTTTGTGCTCGGCTCGTGACCAACGTTGATGGTGCCCGTGACCGAAAAAGACGTGACCCCGGTGTTCATCACCGTTGTAAAGCTGGTGTCTTCGACGCCATCGACAAAGAGTCGCAGTGCATTGGTGGTCGCATCGAAACTATATGCGACGTGATGCCAATCCTGATCGTTGACCGTAATCGAAGATTGAACCTTTAGAACGTTGCCGGCCGAGTCCTCGATTTCGACCGTGAGAACACCGTTCTCAATGTAGGCTCCGGTATAGGCGCCCGAACCCGGGTCGATATTGACGATAGGATCGATGCCGCTGGTCTCTCCGTTGCGGAACCAAGCCTCCAGCGTGTGGGAGGTTACAGTTGCGTTTGTGGCGGACGTGACCGCATCGTCAATGCCATCGAACTGCAGGTAGTGATTGTCGTAACTCGTGCCTTGAATCACGGGATTCGAGTTCGCGATCACCGGGTCCGCGGCGATTGTTGCCACGCCGACCGCCGTTCCCAGTGTAACACCATTAGGTGATGACAGTTGGACTGAGAAGGTCTCGGCGTCCTCACCCGTGCTGTCTGCGGCAATAGCGACGCTGATCGTCGCGGTGGTCTGCCCCGCCGCAAAATTCAAGATACCGCTTGTTGCGCCGTAGTCAGTTCCCGCCGTTGCGGTTCCATCGGCTGTGGTAAAAGCGACGGAGACCGGACCTGTCGGCGCTTCAGAGAGCGTCACCGTGAATTCAACCGTACCGTTCGCCGTATCATCAACGGTAATGCTGTTGATAGACGCGACGGGGATAACCACCTGTGCCGGAATCGTTATCGTGCCGGTCGCCGTGGTGATGGTGCCGCCTTGCGGATTCGACAACTGAACCGTGAACACCTCTTCCGACTCAGACACAATGTCGGACAAAATTGGGACGGTGACCGTCGCGCTCGTTTGGCCCGCCTCAAAAACCAAGGTGCCGCTCGTCTCGGTGAAGTCCGAACCGGCTACTGCGGTGCCATTGACGGTGGCGAAGTCGACACTGACGCTGATGCTCGTACCGCCGCTGCGCGTGACTGTGAGCGTTGCCGTTCCTGCAGACTCATCAACCGTCACGCTGTCGATGGAAAACGTCGACGGAACGACAGCTGGATCGGCGGCGATGGTCGCGGTTCCGGTATCGTTCTCGATGGTCGCTTCCACGGGAAAGGACAACTCGACCGTGAACGCCTCTTCCGGTTCGTTGGGCGCCACTCCTACGATCTCCGCATCGGGGAGAAGAGTGACTTCGATGGTCTGGGTGGCCACACCGGCAGCGAAGGTCAGCGTGCCGGATACCGCTTCATAGTCAGCCCCTGCCGTCGCCGTGCCATCGACCGTGGCGAAGCTGACTGTGGTGGGGAATGACAGATCACCGCTGCGGGTGACCTCAAATGTAACGACCGTATCTTCCGCATCGTTAACTGTGACATTCGAAATACTGAGCGTCGGCAACGGCGGGTCGGCTGTGATCGTCGTGGTCGCGGTCGCTGTTCCAATAACGACATCGGTGCTTGTGGTCGACAAGGTGACCTGAAAGGTCTCGTCACCCTCATTGCGGCTGTTCGCCAAAATCGGAACGCTAACGGTTTGCTCGGTCTCGCCGGGCGCAAAGGTGATTGACCCCGATGCGGCCGTGAAATCTTCACCGGCTGTGGCGGTGCCGCCCGTAACCTCGAAATTTACCGTGACTGAAATCTGCGTATTGCCGCCGCGGGTAATCGTAAATGACGCCGTGCCGTCGGCCGTATCGTCAATGGTGGCGGTGCCAACAATCGACACCTGGGACGGAATGACCGTGTCGGCGGGGGGATCGTTGTTGTCACTGTTTTGGTTGTTGTTGTTCTGCTGGTTGTTGTTCTGTTGGTTGTTGTTCTGTTGGTTGTTGTTCTGCTGATTGTTGTTTTGCTGATTGTTGTTTTGCTGATTGTTGTTTTGCTGGTTGTTGTTCTGCTGGTTGTTGTTCTGTTGGTTGTTGTTCTGCTGGTCGTTGTTATTCTGCTCGTTATTGTTCTGATCGTTGTCACCGTTCTGATTGTTGTCGCCGTTCTGATTGTTGTCGCCGTTCCCATTGGCGTCGTTGTTGCCGTTGTTATTGTTCCCGTTGTTTTGGTCGTTGTTGCCGTTTTCGTTATTATTGTTGTTATTATTGTTGTCGTTCTCTTCGCCGTCGTCATTTTGGTTGGCGTTGTTGACTTCGTTGGCAACCGCCTGAACCAGCGCGTCCACAGCTCCGGCGAAGGCCTGTACTTCCTGTTCAGTGAACTGCACAGGCGTCGGCGTTTCTCCCGCCGCGAAGCGCCATCCGCCGTTTTCATTGTTGATGGTACCGACTTGGGTACCATCGGGCAGTGTCAGGACGATTTCACCAACCTGCGGCGGGCCATCACCGACAACTTCCGGACGGTTGACGATAGAAATCGCACCCGTTGCCGGATCATAAGACACCACCAGCTTGGTACCGCGAATCCCGATGGTCGCCACAGGGGTATCGAGTTTCATGGCGTCCGAGCCGGTCTTGGCGATGGATCCGCTGATCACCGACGCCGCCCCAGACAGCAACGAGAAGGCTGCCGACCCTGTTTCCGTGGCCGGGTCATAGATCAGCTCGTCGAGGATCATCTCGCCGTCTTCGCCAAGAGCGAACGTGGTCTCGTCCAGGAAGATCAGACCAACCGCGGCGCCCTGTTCGGTAATGATAATGTCACCCATGTAAACGGGGTCGCCTTGTGAGAGCGTGACGATCGAGCCATCGAGGCGCTCAACCGTAACCTCCCCCTCGACAGTCTGAACGATACCGATTGGCTCGGTCCCATCCGCCTGCCCATCTTGCGCGATCTGATTTGATGACGGTGGCGAAGCCAATCTGGCCACGAACTCACCGGACACGGTCAAGCCGTCTCCATCGCTGAGATTTGGCGGTGGGTCGGCCAGGAAAAAGTCTTGGACGAGATACTTCTGGCCGTGAGGACCCGTGATCAGCAGATCGGTGCCAACTTGAGTGAACTCACCGTTGAGAAGCGTCGTCCGATCGGCAACAACCGCGACGCCGTCATCGATCTGAATAACCTGGGTGGGAGCGTTGGAGATCTCCGCCTGGTCCGGCAGGAAATCTGACGTTCTGCCAGATATGGTCATACGGCGGGCCTTCTTCCCCTAAGAGGCGTCGCGCTCAAGACCGAAACACTCACCAGGAAAGCTACAACCTTTGGTATGGTGCACGTGCCCCGCCAGTGCGCTGACAGGCAAAGAGTTTATGGCAAAACTGCCAAGTCGAACAATAACCTGCCAGCACATAAATGCTCTTAATAATTATAAATTTTATGAGTCAGATGCACTGACCTAATTGGGGATAGGGCACAGAATTTTGAATACCAGACCAGGATCGTTGTCGGACAACTCAATCTTCAGCTCATGCGAGGTAGCGACGGCTCCCACAAGACTCAGGCCAAGCCCGGACCCTGCGGTCGAACGGCTGGAATCCAGCCGGTACATGCGCTCAAACACCTTTTCCCTGAACTCACCGGGAATACCCGGTCCGCTGTCGGTCACGGTCGCGATGGCCATGCCGCCGTCCAAACCCAACGAAAAGGATACGGTGCCGCCAGACGGTGTGTACTTCACGGCATTATCGACCACATTGGCGAAGGCTTGCGCGAGGAGGTGAGCGTCGCCCCAGCCGGTTATGCCGGACGCGATCTCGGTCTTGAACGCAACCCCTTTGTCTTCAGCCAGGGCTTCGTACAGATCGGCGATCTCGGTGGCGACCCCGCTGAGATCGACGGTGGTAAATGACTGGCGGACTTGCGCTTCGGCCCGCGCGATCCGTAGCAAGGATGAGAATGTCGCCAGCAGGGCGTCGGCATCGGCGATTGCTTCTTCCAACTGCGCCCGTTCGTCGGGGTCGGACGCCCGCTCCAACGCCGCTTCCAGCCGGACACGGAGACGGTTGAGCGGTGTGCGCAAATCGTGAGCAACGTTGTCGGACACTTCCCGCATGCCCTTCATCAAGCGCTCGATCTGATCGAGCATTTCATTGACCGAATGAGACAAACGGCCGAGTTCGTCGTTTTGTCCGGCGCCGGGGATGCGTTGACTGAGATCACCGCGGACGATTCTTCGGCAGGTCTGGGTGATGCGCTCGACCCGGCCCATCATTGACCGGCTAAACAAAAATCCGCCCACTAGCCCGAGAGCCACCGTTAAACCAATGCCGATGTTGAGCGAGCGTACCAGCTGGTCGCGGAAATCGCGGGCATCACGAATGTCGCGCCCGACCAACAGGCGATAGCCGCCGGGAACGATGAATTGCAGTGCCCGCACGTCCGCGCTGGAGGGCTCGGCGCGGCGCATGTCGATGATGGAGAAGTTGACCCACAAATCGTCGGCCTCCGTATCTTGGGGCCACGCCAACAGGTTGCCCGCGACGCGGCGGCGTTGGGGGTCAGTCAGAATATAAACACCGTCGGATCTGAAGTTGGGATCGATCCGGCGCTGAATGGCTTGCGCCAGACCCGGCACGCCGTCTCGTTCTAAAGTCTCCCGCAGACCCTGTACCTCCGCCTCAATGGCGGCTTCGACCTGACGCTCGGCAAATACCGACGTGTTGAGGAAGACAAAGACGAACAGCAGGCCAACGGAGCCTCCAAACACGATGGTGTAGAGGAGCGCGAGGCGAAATGTGGTGGTCGCGAATATCCGGCTGACGCGGCTCACAGGTCCGGCCTCATTCAGGCCACGGGTTCAAGTTTGTATCCGGCGCCGCGCACCGTTTGCAAAATGGGGGTATCGAACGGCTTGTCGATCTTCTGGCGCAACCGGCTGATATGGACGTCAATCACATTGGTCTGGGGGTCAAAGTGATACTCCCACACGTTTTCGAGCAGCATTGTGCGGGTGACCACCTGCCCGGCATTACGCATCAGATACTCGAGCAACTTAAATTCCCGCGGATGGAGGTACACGCGTTTGCCTTGGCGGGTCACCTTTCGCGCGAGGATGTCCATCTCCAAATCGCCGACGGACAGCTGTGTTTGCTCGCTTGAACCTTTTCCGCGCCGCGTGAGGGCTTCCAGACGGGCGAGAAGTTCCGTCATGGCGAAGGGCTTGACCAGGTAGTCATCCCCCCCGGCCTTGAGTCCTTCGACGCGGTCCTCGACTTCGCCCAAGGCACTGAGAAAGAGCACAGGAGTCTGATCGCCTTCGCCGCGCACAGTCTCGACCACTTTGACGCCATTGGTCCCCGGCAGCATGCGGTCGACCACCATCACGTCGTAGGTGCCGGCCAGCGCCATTTCCAGCGCCGTATCGCCGTCTTCAGCGTGATCGACGACATAGCCGGATTCCTGCAGGCCTTTGATAATAAAGCCGGCGGCCTTCTTATCGTCTTCGACGACGAGCACACGCATGATGTCGCTAACCCGGTAAAACCCACAACAGACGGCGAAACACGCCTTCCCGAAGCGCCATAAAACCACAAACCGCGTCTGGCGCGCATTATATAGTTTTCATGTAGGCTCTGGGCCGCGCAATCACTGAATGGGAAAGATCGACATGAGTGCCCTCGAAACGGATATGGAAAACTTGTTGGCCGCATTGCGCGAGCGATGGTGCCGCATCAAACCCACAGAGATACGGGAGCTCTGGGATCCAAATGAGACAGAACCATTCTACATCGCGGAGGAAATCGCCTCGCCCATGTACAGCTGGGACGAAATCGAACCCTATTGGCGCGAAGCTGAGAAAATCTTGCTCAAATTTGCCATTCGCACCTGGGACCTGAGGTGCAAGATGATCAGCGATGACGTGGTTGCCCTGAACTTCATGATGCACTGGGACGGTCTGGTGAAGGGTTTCGAAGATGCTCCCATCGGCTTGGATGTGCGGGTCGCCGCACTGGCCAGGCAGACCGGCGCAGGCTGGCGGTTTTGCCAGTGGATTGAGTCGCCGCTTGGCGCATTGCCGTACCTCAAAGCGACCTACACGCGGAACGTCGACCCGGAGTTTGCCGCGAGTCTTTAAGGTTCAGTCTCTTTGAGGTTCAGCCTGGGCGCGCCCAGGGCTATACTGTATCCATGATCAGTCGCGTACTCATAGGATTAGCCGCGTTGACCGTCTCGGCCCTGGCGGCCGGGAGCACTGCCCACGCCCAGCTCGGATTGCGGGTCAATCCGGCACCGGTCAACCAGGGCCTAAACATTCTGAATTCCCAGGTGTCGCGGAGCGTCAATCAGCTCAACACGCAGGTCTCGCGCGGCCTCAACCAGGTGAACAGATCGGTCAACCGCGGCATTAACCGGTTGAATTCTTATTCCTACCGGCCACCGGTGCAGGTGCGCACACCACGCACCCGGCCTGGCGGCCTGAGCAACCGGGCCGTGACGCCGCGCAGCAGTTACTACGCACCGCAGTCGCTCCAGCCGCAGATAAGTCAGCCACAAACGTCTGCGGTGACCCGGCAAGATCTTAAGCTCAGCGACGAGCAGATTGAGTCCTTGCGCGCGTATCAAGACAACCTGGCAGCAACCCGAACCGCATACGGCATTCTGCCGCAATCCGCCCTCACGGGTTTGTCCCAGGACCACATCGGCCTTCAAAACGCAGCACAGCGTGTGGCTTTGGACGGGCAGATCGGTGAGGTCATCGACTGGACCTATGAAGGGGTATCGGGTTCGGTGACGGTGAAAAGCGAACACACCATCGGCACCATGCGCTGCCGCGACTTCGTCCAGACGATTTCCCGTGACGGTGCAACCACAGAAGCCACCGGCACTTTGTGCCAGCGCGGCTTCGGGCAATGGGCCAGGTCGCTGTTTTAGAACTACCCGCCGTCTGAAAAGAGTGCGACCACGTCTGCGCGGACAGGCTTACCACTTGTGGTTCTTGAAAAACCTTCAGTGATGACCCACCGGCGCGGACAGGCGTAGGGTTCAAGTAGCTCCTGGCAATGAGTCTCAAGCGCGCCGGCCTCAAGTGTGCGGCCGCTCACCGGCGCGACTGCTGCTGCAATCACCTCCCCCCAGCGGGGATGCGGCAAGCCGATAGCAACAGCGTCTTGGACATCCGGATGAGATAGTAGCGCCGACTCAATAGCCGATGGGTAAACCGTATACCCGGCGGATGTGATCGCCGACCCTTCGCGGCCATCGAGATAGAGAAAACCGTTTTCGTCCCGGTGCCCGAGATCGCCGACCGTCGCCCAACCCCCGGATTTGCGCAGCCCGCTGCCATCGGTGGCACCGACGTAACCTGTACAGATCATGCTGCTGCGCACCCACACAGTCCCTGTACGCGCAGGTGGTAAACTGGCTCCTGTTTCGTCGCGCACGTCGATTTCAACACCGGCGAACGCCCGGCCCACGGACTCAGCCGGTGGTGTTTCGCGTCCTTTCGCAACGGTGACGAAGCTCAGCTCGGACGCGCCGTAGTATTCGATGATGTCTGCATTGGGAAAAACATCGGCAGCGCCACGGCGCAGGGCCGGAGGAAGTTTCGCGCCCGCTGTGATAATCGCCGTTACCGATGACAACGCAGACGATGAGTGCATATCCAACAAAACGTCGAGCATGGCGGGCACGATCACCAATGCTGTCGCCTTATGCTCCTCAACACCTTCCAATACGGCGGCGGCGTCAAAGTGCGTGTGGATGACGGCGGTACCGCCAGCACACAGCGTTTCGATGACGGCATAAAGCGACAGCCCATGACTGAGAGGGCCCGGCGCGACGACGCAACTGTTTGCGGACGTGCCGAGCTCCTGCGCGCTGTACGCAAAACTGTCAGCCCAGGTCTGGTGAGCGCGGATGAAGGCCTTCGGGCGGCCGCTCGATCCGGAGGTAAAGCCGAGGAGGAACGGCATATCGGGCATGGGCTGGGACCGCAGCGCCTGTGGCGGTGAGTCACCGGATGTGATGTCAGCCAGATCGGCGGCTGACCAAAGCGCATCGGTAGGGATCAAGCCATTTAGCGCTGCACGACACGTGTCATCAGCGATGACCACATGGGGTTCGTGTTCGTCGGTGAGGTCTTGCAATAAACTGGCCGGCCATCCCGGGTCATACAAACAGACACAGGCCCCGGCCATCACCGTGCCCAGGAAGGCGTCGATGACATGAGGGCCATTGGACAGACAAAGAGCAACCCGGCGGGCGAGGCGACGATCGATCTCCGCGGCGATGCGTCCGGCGCAGTGGTTAAGATCGCGATAGGTGAGCACCGTGTCACCACAGACAAGTGCCGCTTTATCGGGGGTTGCGGCAACGGCCCGCAAAAACCCGTCGTGCAGACCACCGCCGGTGGTCATTGCAGAACACGCGGGTAGGCCCGGCGCACAGACCGGGCAACCGCAACGGCCAGAACAGCCTTGAGTAGGTCGCCGGGTAGAAACGCCAGCGAAGCCAGCGCGGCAGTGACCAAGGACACATCGGAGACCAAAGCGACACCGGGAACACCGCAGGCATAGACGACGGCGATTCCACCAACCAGACAGGCCAAACCGAGAGACACTGGCCCCTCAGCTTTTTGCGCGAGCAGACCGATCACCCAGGCCCCCACCGGCCAGCCGATGAGATATCCGACGCTGGGCCCAGCGAAGACGGCCAGACCTCCGCGCCCACCGGCCAGAAGGGGCAGACCAATGGCGACAAGCGCGAGGAGTGTCACCATGGCCAGGGCCGCCCGGCGCGGTCCGAGCAACAAACCAGCGAGCATGACGCCGAGGCTTTGCGCCGTCACCGGGACGGGAATCACCGGCACCGGCAGCGGCGGCAATAAACCGAGTGCCGCGGTCAAGGCAGCGAAGGTGGCGATCAGGACAGTGTCCCGCGCGGTCATCGTGGCGCGTCCCACCGGTCATACCCGCGCGCAATCAACGCTTCAGAGACGGTGTCGGCGTGGGCGAGCACGCGGGTGAGAGATGGTGCGACGGCGGTCACCACGGATGCTTCGACGCCGCGGGCGCGTTGGGCCTCGCGCACCTCGCGGGCGAGGTCGAACAGCGCCGGAATCAGACGGATGGTCAGGGCAATCATGAACGCACTGCGTTGAGGTGACACGCCAAGCGGTCTTGCCCACACTAAGACGCGCTCGAGCACGCTCATCATATCTTCAAGGCGTGTGGTGTAGGTGACCAGGGATGCCGTCCAGACCAAAATAAGCAGACGGAGCACCGTAGTGGCGGCTGCCGTGAGATCGGCGATCAGCGCTTGCGCCACCGCGATGAAGAACAGCCAAATCAAGATTGCTTTGGTCGCGCGCCACACCGGCTGCCAGCCCAGCCGGGCGGCAAACGGATAAGCTGCGACGACGGCAAGGGCGGTGACACTCAAGGTTAGAACAGTGTCGATGAGAGTGATCCCAAGTCCCGCGACGACCAGCAGGGTCAGCTTCACGCCTGCGGGTAAACGATGGAGCAGACTGCCGCCCGGGATGTAGAGGCCAGTGATCATGGCAGCGTGCCTTCATAGGCGGCAATGACACTACCCGGCGGTCCATCGGCAGCGACGCGGCCATCCGCGAACAGCAGCGCCCGGTCATATGAGGCGATCTGGGCCATGTCGTGAGTCACCAGGATCACCTGACAGGACAGGCCGTCGAGAATACGCATCACGTTGGCAGCGTTGCGCCGGTCGAGCAACGTGGTGGGTTCGTCGCACACCAAAACCTCCGGCGCGGTGATCATCACACCAGCCAGCGCCACCAACTGCTTTTCACCGCCGGAGAGCATGTGCACGGACCGGTCGGCGAGATGAGCGATGCCGAACTGATCCAAAGTGTCAGTCACCCGTTGCTGACGGTTGTGCGAGTCCAGCTTGAGCGGCTTGAGACCGAGCGCCAGGTCCTCGGCGACAGTGGGCATAACGATCTGGGCGTCCGGGCTCTGAAACAAAAAACCCACTCGGGACCGGACGTCCGCACCACTGGTGTGGGTATCCAGACCATCGATCAACACCCGACCCTCGTCGGGCATACAAAGACCATTGAGCAGGCGCGCAAACGTACTCTTACCCGAGCCGTTGTCACCAATGATACCGATACGCCGCTCGTTAAGGAGCACATTAACGTCGGTGAGAATCGTGCGCTGGTGACTCCGCACCGTGACGTGATCGACGCTGAGGTTCACAGCGGCCAAGCCATGAGCAGGAAGGGCACGGAAATGCAAACGACCATGATCTCAAGTGGCAAACCCATCCGCCAATAGTCGCCAAAGCGATATCCACCCGGACCCAATATCAGGGTGTTGTTCTGGTGTCCGATGGGAGTCAGGAAGGCACAGGACGCGCCGATCGCGACCGCCATCAGGAACGCATCGGGGTTGCTGTCCAGCCGGCTGGCGATCTGTATGGATATCGGCGCCATCACCACAGCCGTGGCGGCATTGTTCATGATGTCGGACAAGGTCATGGTGACGACCATCACGACGATCAAGGCGACCACGACCGGGAATTGACCGGTCATCACAACGATACCGTAGGCAATGACGTCAGCCGCGCCGGTACGGTCGAGCGCCTCCCCGACGGGGATCATGCAGCCGAGCAACACCAAGACCGGCCATTCGATGCTGCCGTAGGCGCGGCTGGGTGACACGATCCGGCCCAAAATCATCGCCGCAATGGCGAGCCCGAACGCAACCGTAATCGAAAGCACGCCAAAGGCGACCGCGCCGATCGCGAGACCGAACACCGACGACGCATAGAGGGCACGGCGCCGCTTGCCGACCCCGAGAGACCGCTTGGCCAGAGGCAGACAGCCGAGACGGGATAAGGAATCGTAAATTTGTTCGGCATCACCTTGGAGAAGCAGGACGTCGCCCGCCCGGAAGCGGTGCTGGTTCATGCGGGTCATCGCGCGCTTGCCTTCCCGCGACAAAGCGAGAAGATTAATGCCGTACCGCTGGCGTAGATGAATCTCCTTGGTGGTCATGCCCGCAATGCGCGCGCCCGGTGTGACCACGGCTTCGATCAAGCTGACCCGCTCAGAGCTTAGCGCGTCGGTTTCAATACTTTTCTCACCGACAAGCTCCAGCTTAAGTTCAGAGATAGCTTTCTCAAGCGCATCCGCGTCGCCGCTGATGATCAGAACATCATCGGCGCGGATGCGTTCTGTCATGCCCGGGTTGGGAATGTGCTGCTCATTGCGCACCAAGCCTGCGACCGTGACATCTTGTTCAGACAACTCATCCATGACCGCCAGCATGAAACCGCCGATCAACGGCGTATCATCAGGCACGCGGACTTCGGTGATGTATTCCTTGATGTCAAAGGCCGCATCGCCCGATGAGTCCGGCTTGCGCCCAGCCGGAATCAAACGCCAGCCGATCAGGGAGATAAACGCCACGCCCGCTATGGCGACAGGCACGCCGACCCATGAGTAATCGAACATACCAAACGTCTCACCGGTACCTCCGGCGCGGAAGTTAGAGACGAGGATGTTCGGCGGCGTGCCGATCAAGGTAGTCATGCCGCCCAGAATCGAGCCGAAGGACAAGGGCATGAGCAATAGCGCCGGTGACATGTCCGACCGGCGCGCCGCCTGCAGCGCCACCGGCATCAACAGCGCCAAGGCACCGACGTTGTTCATGAGGCCTGACAGGGCGGCAGCCAACCCCGCCAGCACGGCGATCAAAAGGGTGGGGCTCTTGGTGTCGGGCACAACCGTGTCTGCGATCAAGTCGACCACGCCCGATTGGCGCAGTCCCTCGCTGATCATCAGCACCAGAGCGACGGTGACGACCGCGGGATTGCCAAAGCCGGCAAACGCGTTCTCCGACGGCACGAGCCCAGTCACCACCGCTGCGAACAACGCCGCAAACGCCACGAAGTCGTATCTCAGCCAGCCGCCGATGAAAAACACCAACACGCCGCCCAGAATGGCAAAGGCATAAATTTGATCGACGGTCAGGTCCACAACGAAGTCCGGTCAGCGCCGGGCGGCGCAGGTGAGATCGCCTAGCGGCGCAATCCGCGCATCAGGAACGTGTTGAACACGGCCACCTGTGAGCGCCCGGCCCGCAGCTCCTGATAGCCGGGGTCGTTCCAGAAGTTGGTCGCCGCAGCCTGGGTCGGAAATGCCGCCACCGAAAAATCATGCTGATCGAGATCGCCCTCTAGGCGTTCCGCTCCGTCCGACTTGGCCTGCAATAGGTACGGCACATCGCGACTGGCGAGCTTGTCCGCTTCTGCTTGAGCAAAGGGTGCGAAGGCGTCTTCATCCAGGACGCGGTAGACTGACACGAGAAACGCCGGCTCACCTTTGGGGGCTTCGGTTTCATTCCCGGCAATGTTGAAGACGTTGAACTCGCCGCCATCCTTGCGCAGCTTCTTGGCGTCTTCATATTCAGGTGAATACCAAAACTTGCGCACGTCCTCTTGCGCGTCAAACTGCCCCAAGACCAGAGAATGATCGAACCAGGGGCCTTCTAAGTGCTCAACGCCGCGGCCCGGGCCGCCGATCGCGAGATAGAAGCCGCCATACTTCTCATAGATCGGTGGCAGGGCTTCGGAATACCGTGCCATCTTCTCCGGCACGAGCGAGTGTCCGAGAACGAGCAAATATCCGGGCGGAGCCATAGGTGTGTCCTTTGCGCCGGGCGAGTAAAAAAGACCTACATGGTGTGCGGCAAAGACCGCGCTGAGTCAACGGAGCGAGACGCCCGCGAAACCTCTCAAACCCTCATTTAGCCAAGGCTTTCTTAACGTCGTCGGTAAAGCCGATATGCACGGTGTCGCCGGTTTCGAAGACCGGCCTTTTGACAAGGGTCGGATTCGCCGAGATCAGCTTTATGGCTTTCGCCGCGTCCACATCGGACTTTTCAGCGTCGGACAACTGGCGCCAGGTGGTGCTGCGGCGGTTAAGCACCGTCTCCCAACCGAGAGTGTCGATCCAGGATTTCAGGCGGCCAGCATCCAGGCCGTCGGCCCGCAGATCATGAAATTGATGCTGAACGCCCTGCTTATCCAGCCAGGCCAGGGCTTTGCGGCAGGTGTCGCAGGACTTGATGCCGGTGACGGTGATCATGATATACCCCTAAATATCGACTGAACTTGGCCCCAACGCGAGACCGCTCCCATGTATACCGTCCTCTCCCCCGCAAAGAAATTGGACTTCGATCCGGCGCCGAAAGGCTTGAAGAAGACCAAGCCGCTGTTCCTGGCGGACACCAAAGAACTCGTCGGACGCACGCGCAAATATTCCGCCCAGGACCTCAAGCGCCTCATGGGAATCAGCGACGCGCTGGCCGACCTCAACAAAGAGCGGTTCAAAGCCTTCAATGTTGAGGGCAAGGGTGAGACCAAACAAGCCGCCCTCACCTTCGCCGGCGATGTGTATGTCGGCCTGGAAGCGGACTCCCTGAGCGCTGACGATCTGGCGTTCGCGCAAAGCCACGTGGGGATTCTCTCAGGCTTGTACGGGCTGTTGCGCCCGCTCGACGGCATTCAAGCCTACCGTCTGGAGATGGGCTCACGCGTGGACACCAGGCGCGGTGCGAATCTGTATGATTTCTGGGGCACGAAGGTCACCGACGAACTTGCCAAGCTGGTCAAGAAGTCGAAAAGCAAAGCGCTGATCAACCTCGCCTCCAACGAATATTTCTCGGTGCTGCAGCCCAAGGACCTGGACATGCCGGTGATCCAGCCGGTGTTCAAGGACATCAAAAACGGCAAGGCCATGGTGATCAGCTTCCTGGCCAAGAAAGCCCGCGGCCAGATGGCGCGCTACATCATCGAAAACCGGTTCAACTCACCGGATGACCTTAAAGACTTCAATGTCGACCGCTATAAGTTCGACGAAAAGTCTTCGACCGACACCAAGTGGGTGTTCAGCCGCAAGTTTATTCCGGTGGGGAAAAAGTAAACCCTACTCGGGCCGGTCGAGCGAGACGTAGCGGCCGAGGTTGATTCCGCGCACGTTGTCAACGATGCCGGAGACATAGGGCTTAACGATCCGCTTGCTGACGTAATAGTTCAAAGGCGCAATCGGCGCATCATCCATAACGATGCGCTCGGCATCGTGCATGAGCTGCATGCGCGTGGCCAAGTCTGCAGTCGCGTAGACCTCTTTCATCAACGCATCGAACTCCGGGTTGCTGTACTTGGAATGGTTGTCACCAATCGCCTCGCTTTCCAGCAAGTATAGGAACGTCGACGGGTCGCGGTGCTCACCAAACCACTGATAGCGGGCGACCTCATAGTCGCCGTTGCGCAGGTCCGCATTCAGAACGTTGAGATCGCTGTTGAGCAGACTGACTTGGACCCCGAGGTTCCGCTGCCACATCGCGGATATGGCGGCGGCGACGCGGCGTAACACTTCCTGGGTGTTGTAGCGGAAGCTAAAGGAGAGCGGGTTTTCGGGGCCGTAGCCGGCTTCGGCCAGAAGCTCTTTGGCCCGCGCAACCCGTTCCGTCTGGCTCAGGTCTTTATAGGACGCGAAGGCGGGTTCGTAGTTTTGGCGCGACCCGACCGGGATCAGGCTATAGGCCGCCATCTCACCGCCGCGCATGACCCGGTCCGTGATGGTTTCCCGGTCGATGGCCATGCTCAGCGCCAGCCGCACGCGGGGATCATCGAACGGCGCTTTGGTGGTGTTGAAGGTGATGTACTCTAGGCCGAGGTTCTGCGTCATGCGCAGATCTTCGGGCAGGTTTTCCTTGATCCAGTCGAACTGGGATGGCGGAAATGAAATCACCTTGTCCAGGTCGCCGGCCCGGTAGCGGTTGAAAGCCGCCGTCAGATCTTCAGTCGGATAGTAAACAATCTCATCAAGGGCGACCGAGTCCACGTCAAAGAACAATGGATTGCGCACGACGGTAACGGACGTTTGCGGCACCCACTCTTTGAGGATGAACGCGCCGTTGACGACAATGTTTTCCGGGCGTGTCCATTCGCGGCCATGCTCCTCCACCACCCACCGCGGCGCCGGGAATCCACGATGGACAATCAGCTCCAGGAAAAACGGCGTCGGCGCCTCCAGCTTGATTTCGAGCGTGCGGTCATCCAGTGCCGTCACGCCCAGGCTGTCAACTGGCATAGCGCCGCCGTTAATGGGGCGGCCATTTTCAATGACGTAGAGCATCGGCGCCGCACGGGAGGCCGTCATCGGATCGAGAATGCGTTTGAATGCGTATTCGTAATCGTGTGCCGTGACGGGATTACCGTCAGACCACACCATGCCATCGCGCATGGTGAATACGTAGGTCTTGCCGTCGTCAGAGATGGTCCAACTTTCCGCCGCCCCGGGCACGACATTGGCTGCGGCATCAACCGTGGTCAGACCGATAAACATCTCGAAAATGATGTTGGTCGCATACCCGCTGGTGGTCATATGCGGATCAAGGGAGTCCGGCTCGCCGATGTTGCCGCGGTGGAACACGCTGTCTGCCCCCGCGGGTATCGTCGAGAAAATGGACAAGACAAACAGAAGCGTAAGAAGAGCGCGCATAAGGAGGTTATCCAGGGGCTGTCCGGGTGAGCATCATGGGCGGGATTTATGGCAAGACCATAGCGCCGCGCAGAGCACACGCAAACCCCGCACCCGCCCGCCGAACCGTGGTATGTCAGAGACCATGGCGGATGCATCCCAACGGCAGCTTGTAAAATCTTTGCGGGTTCTGGCGCGCCGCGATGTGCGGCTAAACAGTGCCATCGAACAGTTTGGCCTGCCGCAGTCGCGCAAGCAGCCTACGGGGTTTGCCACCTTGGCCCGCATCATCGTCGGCCAGCAGCTTTCGACCAAGGCCGCGGACTCGATCTGGCGGCGGCTGGTTCAGACCACGGGACGCGTGTCGGCGACGTCGGTCTTAGCGGCGTCAAATAAAGATCTTCGGGCCGCCGGACTCAGCCGCAGCAAGGTGAAAACCCTGCAAGCGCTGTCGGCAACCATCAATGAAGGTGCCCTGAATCTCGGTACGCTCTGGCGCAAGGAAAATGCAGAGATAAAGGACCTCCTCACGCAAGTGTGGGGAATCGGCGATTGGACGGCGGACATCTACATCATGTTTGCCATGGACCGGCCCGATGTCTGGCCAATGGGAGACCTTGCTCTGCGCACGGGCTGGCAAGTTATTACGCAGTCCGAAGACCGCATATCCGCCGAAGACCTGGCCACTCTCGCCGAGAACTGGCGGCCACACCGTTCTGCTGCAGCCGTGTTGCTTTGGCATGCGGTCGGCGCCACCCGCGAAAAAAACTGACGGCTTACGCCCAGCCCCCGGCGATGGGAATAACTTGTCCGGTCATGAAGTCCGCGCCGTCCGACGCCAGGAACGCGATCATCTCGGCAACCTCAGACGGTTTGCCCAAACGTCCGAGCGGAACCTTACTGGTCATCTTCGCCACCGCCGCGTCGTCAGCCAGCAGGCTTTGCGGAAAATAGCTTTCGCTTTCGATGTAGTTGGGCGCGACCGCGTTGACCTGAATGTTGTCCCGGGCCAACTCCTTCGCGACGGACAGCGCCAACGCATTGGCCCCACCCCGTCCCGCGGCGTACATGCAGTAGTTGGGCAGGCCATGAAACGGCGCAGCGGACGTCACGAAGATCAGCTTGCCCGACTTGCGGGGCCGCATGTGGCGCGCGGCGGCAGAGGCCGTTTCGAACGGCACCACCATGAGTGCTTCCAGGCCCTCGCGGAATTGCTCGGCCGTGGCCTCGCCCATCGGCGCGCGCAGGGCCGGATAGAAGTCATTGATCACGACAATGTCCAGGTGGCCAAGCTCCGCGACAACGGCCTCGACCGCGTCAGGGGTGGCCGATTCGCTGAGTAAACTCAGATCCGGGTGGTCCGCCGCAAACGTGGCCCGGGCCGCCGCGTCGGCGAAACTGACATCGTGGCAGCGCACCTCGGCGCCATGGGCGCGCAGCGTTTCCGCCGCAGCCGCGCCGACAAAATGGCAGACATTGGTGACGAGCGCGGTTCTTCCCGACAGCATGGTGGTTCCCCCTCCTTCGAACGCTCTCTGACCTAAATCTGGCCTATGGGCCGCCCATCCGGCAATGCCCAGGGGCAAACTCAGCATCCAGGGCACAGTTGACCGGGGCGGATAAGGCTTTATTTTGCGCCCCAACCGGCCATTCGGGCTGTTAAGCACGGCCTCTGCCTCTGGCAGTGCCCAAAAAACAAAGGGACGCAATCGTGAGCGAAGATCAAGATCAGACCCCGGCAGACGCACCCGCTGGCAGTAACGGCCAAGCGACCGACGCCCCGCAACAAGCGCCGCCGCTGTTCTATCATGAGCCCGTACCGGTAACGGCCAGCGCTCATGGATCGATGAAGATTCGCGCGACCAATGATTTCGGGTTTGCGCGGGAGACCAACGCCGTACCGGTCACCCTGCCAGAATTCGTGCTGGCCTCGCGGCACTATCCGATTGTGTTTGTCGGCGAGGAACTGGTGCCGACCGTGGCGCTGGGACTGCGCCCGGATCAAAATCTGTTCGTTCAGGAGGACGGCAGCTGGGAGCGCTTCGCCTACATTCCGGCCTACGTGCGCCGCTATCCGTTCATTCTGCTGGGCCGTGAGGGTGACGAGCGCCTGCAGCTCGGCATCGACAACCAGGCTTCCTCAAATGGCGAAGGTGCTCGTGAGTTATTCGAAGGCGAGAAAGAGACGCAGGTCGTGACCGATGCTTTGGACATGTGCCAGCAGTTTCATGGCGCCTACCGGGGCACGGCGGAATTTTCTGAGATGCTGAAAGAATCCGGTTTGGTTGAGGAGCGCAATCTGGAAATCTCGATGCCAGACGGCAACAAGATGGACGTCGGTGCATTCGCCTCAATCAACGAGGAAAAACTCCGCGAGGCGTCGGACGAACAGTTCCTCGACTGGCGCAAGAAGGGTTTCCTGGCCGCGATGTACTTCCATGTCGCGTCTCTGAACAACTGGGAGCAGATCATCGGCCGCCTGCCCGAGGCTCAAGCGTCGGCCCAAGCCTAACGCGCCGGCTTCAATTATTCCGGTAGGGAAAAGCGCCACTTGAGCGAGGGGCGCTCGACGATGGCGTCGTACCAAGCGGCCAGGTTGGACCGCCCTTCCCGCCAATCGAACGCGTCGTCGCCCTCGACGATGACGTGTTCGCGGATCGGGTTGCGCAAATCAAGATAACTTAGGCCGCCGGCCATGCAGATATGGCCGATGTGGAAGTCAGCGTCCTTGAACTGGGGCGCTTCGACTTCCATGCGGTCGAGGCAGCCGATGATCTTGCGGCGCTCCCGCAGCATATAATCCATGTTCCAGTCATCTTTGTCGCGCCACCCTTCGACGCGCAACAGCGTCGTGGCATCGAACATGCCGTCGCCGAGCACCATCTGGCGCAGGGCGGGCCACCGGGCGTCGCCGGACGGAAACACATGCTTGCCTGTCGTTGACAATGAATCGAGGTGCTCGCAGATGACCAGACCGCCATACAGGGGATCGCCATTGTCCAGCACCAGCGCGGGGACCTTGCCCATCGGGTGATAGTCCCAAATGGTCTCGGCGTCGAAAGGACGGGTACGCTCGAATTCCAGGCGGTCGAGGATGTCGCCTTCGTAGGCGACAACGAGCACCTTGTGGATGTACTCCGGATTGGGTGTGAAGACGAGTTTCATTGATTGCCCCCTCGAACGACTTTTCTCGAACCATCGGGGCGTAACCTAGACGAAGTTGACTGGGGGTGCCACGCACCAATCCCGACAGCCGGGCGCCTCTACCTGACCGATTGACAGGCGCGCGTCCACCTGACTTATTGCCGCCATGCCCCGATCCGACATGAATCCCGACACCGGTCCAGCCGCTGAGCCTCCGGACCCGACAGCCGTTGAGGCACGGTCGTCAGTTTTCGCCGTATGGGGCACGCTCAGGCTCGACACCTTCCGCGCGTTCTGGACGGCAGGATTGTTCTCGCTGATCGGCTCGTGGATGCAAAACATCGGCTCGGCCTGGCTGATGACCGATCTATCGGACTCCCCGGTGATGGTCGCTCTGGTTCAGGCGTCCCAGATGATACCCACTTTGTTTCTCGCTTTCCTTGCCGGATCGCTCGCGGACATGATTGACCGCCGCCGCTACATGATGGCGGTGACGTGGTGGCTCATTGCCGTAACAGTCGTGTTAGCGGGACTGACACAGGCCGGTTTGGTCACGCCGTTCTGGCTGATTTTCTTCACCCTGATGCTGGGAGTCGGCGCGGCGTGCCTGATGCCGGCGATGGGCGCGACCTTGCAGGACATCGTGCCGCGTTCAGAAGTGGTGAACGCCGTCACCTTGAACTCTCTGTCCATGAACATCTCGCGCTTGATCGGACCGGCTTTGGCGGGATTGCTTATCGGACTTGCCGGGGTCGCGCCCGCCTTCCTGGTGAATGCGTTCAGTTACGCCGTATTTCTGTGGGTGGTTTACCGGTGGGCTGGGCCACCGCCCCGGCCGCCGCAAAGACAGGGCCTGTGGGCCAACATGGCCGCCGGGTTGCGCTACGCGCGCCGGGCGAAACGCTTCCAGGCGGTAATGATCCGCAGCTTTTTCAACTTTTTCTGCGGCAGCGCCTTGATGGCCCTTCTGCCGTTATTGGCGCGTGAGGAGTTGGGCGTTGGACCGGAAGCCTTTGGGACGTTTATGGGCGCGGTCGGCATCGGCGCGATTGTGACTGCCCTCCTCATCGCGCCCGCACTGACGGCGCGCTTCAGCCGCAACGCCATCGTGTTTTGGGCGAGTCTGATTATTGCCGTGACCTTGTATGGCGTTGGCATCGTGCGCGAGCCGGTTTTGTTTGCCTGCGTGCTGTTTTTCTTCGGCGGCGCCTGGATGATCTGCATGCTGTCGTTCCAAGTCGCGGCCCAGATGGTTTTGCCCGCCTGGGTGCGCGGCCGCGGCTTATCCTTGACCATGATGGCCTTTACCGCCGGCATGGCCGGCGGCGGCATTTTGTGGGGCGTGGTGGCCAAGTACACCAGCCTTGAGATCGCGTTTGATTGCGCGGCAGTTGCGATGGCGGTTGCTTCAATCGCCACGGTGCGCTTGAACATCTCCAGCAACGAACCGGAAGAGGCCTAGCTAGACTTCATGGCACCGCGTTCCCGCAAATTGATCATGACCCAGTACGGCGAAGATTTCGCTGCGTGCACGGCCATTGTCGATGCCGAGATTGGCGAACCGGGACACGGCGAGGTGCTGATCCGCAACGTCTATGCGGGCGTCAACGGCGTGTATGACCTGAACATGGTGCGCGATGCGGTCAGCTACATCAGCTACACGCCGCCGACGGACATGGGCATCGAAATCGTTGGCCGCATCGAAAAGCTTGGACCGGGTGTGCGCGGCTTCGCCGTCGGTGACAGTGTCGCCACATGGAAAGTCGGCACCGGATACCGCGATTATCAGATCGCCGAGACGGCGCGTTTGTACAAGGTCCCCGCCGCAACCCCGGAAATCCTGTGTCTCATGCCAACGGGCATTTCCGGGATGGTGGGCATTGAACAGGTCGGCGAACTCGGCACCGGTGAGACCGTCGCCATCTCGGCGGCAGCGGGCGGACTGGGACACATCATCGTTCAAGTCGCCAAGAAAGCCGGGAACCATGTCATCGGCATTTGCGGTGACCGCGAGAAAACCAAGCGCCTGCGAGAGATCGGTTGCGACCGCGTCATCAACTATCGCCAGGAAGATGTCGGTGCGGTGCTCAAGGCGAAGTACCCACAAGGCATCGACATTGCCTACGACTCCGTCGGCGGAAAAATCTACGATGCCTTTGTCGATAACTTAGCTGTCAAAGGCCGCCTGGTCATTTCCGGCTACACCTCGGAAGTGGGCAAGCCTTGGGAACAGGTCACCTCACCCCGCCTGTATGAGAAGCTCTATTTCCGTTCGGCCTCGGTGCGGGCCTTCATCAACCCCCACTTCGAGGAGTACCATCCGGACGCAGCCAGACGCCTACTGGACCTCTACGAGCGCCGAGAACTCACGGTTTTCGTGGATCCGACGCCGTTTGAGGGCCTTGAATCGGTTGCAGATGCCGTGAATCACTTGCTCAGCGGAAAGAATCTTGGGAAAGTGGTGGTGAAATTAGAACAGTGATCTAACTTCAGTCCAGAATTTAAATACTCCTTCTAAAAAATCACGGAGAGACAGATGTTCAGGAAGACGCTTATGGCGGTCATGTTCGGCCTCGCGTTGCCAGCGGTTGCCACCGCGGGACAGCACGATCTCAACACCGCCGAAGGCATGGCGAAAGTCATGCGCAAGATTCAATGCTCATTGGAAGACGGCGAAGCCGTCACCTATTGGTGGTATGGCCGCGCCTTCGGCCGGCGCATGGGCATGTCCGACAAGTACTTGTTCGATGTCGAGGGCATGAACATCCGCCACTGCGGCACGGTGCGCGATGCCGACGGCAACTACGGCTACACGCTGCGCACCCGCGAAATTCTCCTCTACAAGGATAAGAACACAGGTGAGGTTCTGCGGACCTGGGAAAATCCGTACACGGGTGAGGAAGTCGAAGTACTGCACGTGGACAACGATCCGGTAAACTCCGGTCCGTCCTTCGGTATGGGCCGCGACGGCTCTGTGCAGTCCTTCCCGGGCACCATGATGGACGGCCGCTGGTGGTTCACGTCGACCATTCCTCTCTACTACACCAACGTTCTGTCCGGGGATTACCAGGCCTACATCGGCGGCACTTACCGGGCGACCGAGATGTTTAACTTCTTCGGCGATGTCGAGAGCCTGATGGATGAGGATGTTGCCACCGCCAATGTGCAAATTGGCTGGGTACGTCACTCCGACTGGCTGCCGTGGATGAAGATGGCTGGCCGTGACGGCATCATCTACATGCACACCGCCGGCAAGAAGCTGGAAAGCTGGGATGACATGTCCGACACCATGAAGGACGAAATCGCCAAGAACTATCCCAAGTACACCAGTCCGCCGCCGTTGGATGACGACCGCGAGAACGAAACCTCGTGGACGTTCTTCAAGAAAGTGATGGAAGAGCGTGGCGGCCCAGAACCGCTGAAGCGCGAGTTCCCGTTCTAGCCACCTTTTAAATACCCGCAACGAAACACCCCCGGCTACCTAGCGGTACCGGGGGTGTTTATTTCAAGAATGGGTTTGGCGCCTGAGCGACTGCTCCGCCGGCACAGGTCAATCAATCGTCTTTGCAATCCTGACGCCATAGAGATCATGATGCATGTCGGCGAGCCCACGGCCACGATAGGTCGTGCGGGCCAGCCAGGCATCGTTTTCCCAAGATCCACCGCGCAGAACGCGCTCCGTGCAAATGGCGTTGTCGCCGCGCGCAATCGCGATCGCGGGCGCCCCATTGTAGTCGGCGTACCAGCAATCCGCCGTCCATTCCCAAACATTGCCGGCCATGTCGTGCAGCCCAAACCCGTTCGGCTTGAACGTGCCCACGGGAGCCGCGGACAGACCATCCCAAGGACTGCCGCAGTTGATACAATTCGCTTGGCCCTGCGCTACTGTATCGCCCCATGGATAGACGTTTGTAGAAGCGGACCGGGCGGCATACTCCCATTCTGCTTCGGTCGGCAGCCGATAGGGCTCGCCTGTTTTGGCCGACAGCCAGACCACATAGTCCTGGGCATCGAACCAACTGAGACCTGTCACCGGCAGGTTGAGTTGATCTGGACGCACCCCGGCCTGACCGGCCGGCGCACAGCCGCCGTCGGCGACACACACTTGATATTCCGCATGGGTCAGTTCGTAGGCGGACAGCTCGAATTCCGGAACGAGAACCGTATGAACGGGCCGCTCCGACGGATTGCCGACGTTCGCGACATCACCCATCTGGAACGATCCGCCCGGAATGGTGACCATGCGGGCCTGCGTCGCCGCAGCAAGTTGACGGCGTTCCCGGGCCGCGGACTGAAAATCCTGCCTGAGGCGGTCTGCCGGAACGAGCGCGCGGGCAACCTGACTCTGCCCTTTGTCAGAATCCGTAGCCACCTCGGCAAAAACCAGATCCCGCGCCTGGTCATACCCGAGCAGCTTGTCCTGCAATATGGCCCGCGCCCGCTGCAGCATCTGATCCGCCGCATCGGTTTTGCCGCTGAGAATTTGTTCGTTGGCGAGGCCGATAAGGTTGTAGGCGTTTAACGTGTCGGCGCTGTTGAAGATATCGGGTGTGGCGATGTCGCGGAGGGCCGTGAGCCGTTCGAGAGTCAGCTCTGCCTCACGGAGTTGCTGCTGCGCCAGGCTCCGCGCTTCGGAGTCATCCGCCAGATCAAACGCCTGAGCCTTGGCCCTCACGTCAATACGGCTCTCCACCCAATCCCGCCTGAGTTAGTTCTGAACGGCAGTTAGATCGGAAGAAAGCTGCAACACTTCGTTCTGCAGGTCTTTCACGCGGCTTGCGGCCGGAGACACTGCTTCGCTTCCGGTCACCAACGCCGCCATGTCAGCAATAAGCGTCCCAAGCGGATTGGGCCGATCGGTCAACCAGGACGTCGCGGCGAGCAGCGTTGCGGTCACGGCGCAGGCACCGGCGGCGGTCATGAGAACCCGCCGGGACTGGCGCTTGCGGGCCGCGCGCACAAATGCGGACTCAAACTCGCTCACCGTGGGATAGCGGTCATTGGGGTCGGACGACAGTGCTTTGGCCAACACCTGCGCCAGTGGTTTTTCCAGTCCCATGTGGCGGAGGGCAAATGCCGAGGGATCGGGATAGGGCGCCGCAGCGACCAGCAAGTAGTGGGCGATGGCGGCTACGGAATACTGATCGGCGCGTTCGTCGATCACGGCGTCGTTTGATTTACCCGTTTCAGAGCGGCGCGCGACTTCGGGTGCACGATAGCGGCGCTGTTCCCGCGCGGTTGGGCTGGTGATCTGCAGCGCGGGGCCGAGGATGGGGTCGAGGCCAAAGTCGGAGAGTTTGACAAACCCTTCATCGGTGACGAAGACGTTGTCGGGCTTGAGATTGAGGTGCAGCGTCGTCTTGCGGGCGTAGTCCAGGGCTGCGCAGATGCCTTGCACCAGATCGACCACATGCAACAGAGGCAGACCGCCGCGGCGCGCACCGGGCGGGGCCGGCACGGCCTCTTTCATCAGCGCCCGCAAGTTGCGCTCGGGCAGGAGTTCCATGGCGATGGCGGTATGGCCGTCCAGCTTGGTAAGTCCGTACACGCTGATGACGCCAGAATGGGCCAATTCGTATATGGACCTAACGGCGGCGTCGAGGCGCGCGTAGGTACCGGGTACCAGCAGCAGCTCCGGCCGTAAGACCTTGATGGCAATTTCCTTGCCCCAGGACAAATCAAGCGCCGCGAACACGGCACCGTTCTCGCCATAACCTAGACGGCGGCGGATGACATACCGGTCGCCGAGGGTCTTACCTGACGGCAGTGCAACCCGTGATCCTGCCGGCGGGCGGGAGTCCTGACCATCGTCGGCAAGGATCGCGATTGAATGGGCGTTCTCCAGCTCCACGAGCGCCCGCTCACAGCTTTCGCGTTGCTCGGCAGTGGTGGCGAAGACGATGCGCTGACGCAATTTACGACGCCGCTCAGTGACAAGCGCGTCGATCTCATCCCGACTGGCGTCGTCGGGCAGGCCAAGCACGGCGAACGCCTTTTGGCGGTCCATGTTGAGCATCGTCCGAGTTCCTTCCCGGATCAGGTCCCAGTCAATTCTTAACCGGGCGCGTCCTGAAGGGACTTTACCACGCAGGCCGGAAAAACAACAATTGGTTGAAAGGCTTATTGGATGGCGCGGTTTATTTGTCCATCATTGCTGCTCGAACAGTTCGATCCACGCCCCGCTCGGTGCCGTGATAATCATAGATTTAACAAGGCCGTAGGGCGCAACTTCGACCGTCGTTATCGGCCGGATTGGCGTGACTCCCTTGGCGGCGATGCGGTTTGCATACCCATCCAAATCGGGAATATGTACGCGATACATTAAAACACCCAGGTTGGGCGGTATGGCGCGATCTGAAAAATCTTTGCCACTGACACCGTCGAATTTAAAGATCTCAATACTGCCGCCATCGGCGTCCGGCGCGAAAATGAAACTGGCCGCCCTCTCCTTTACTTTACCTTCGATGAGCAGGTTGTTCGGCAAGCTCATGTTGTTGGAGCCGTCCTCGGGCCAAGTTGGCGCCGCCTCCCAGCGCACATGCCAGCCGAGTTTGTCGCGAAAGAATTCCAAACTTTCTTCGTAGTCATCGACCATCTGCGTGGCGTTGACCACGTGGCTCATGCGTGTGAACGGCGGCACATCCGCATAAGGGTCGTCGACCCGCTGCAACAGGTTGATCACGACACCGTCGTGACCGCGCAGCATGGCGCCGCCATACTCTTTACCGAAGATTGTGTAATAGGTGGGGTCGGCGAAGCCGGTGAAACCGTTGTCGCGCATCAGTTCGAAAACACCATCGAGGTCTTTGACCAGGGCGTTGAAGTTGAAAATTGCGCCAGTGTCGAACGGACGTGCGCTTGACCGGATGCGCACTTGATCGACGCCGAGGAACCGGACCAGCCGCAAATACCCTTTCTCCGTACCCGGCACGCGCAGCACAGCCTGCTCGATCGGCGTTTCAGGCGGCAAGCCCCAGTGAACTGCTTGAGCAGACGGTGCGAGGCCGCGATGCGCGACCTCCCAATCGGCAATGTTGCGATACGTCTGGATCGCGCGATCCATAAACTTGACGCTGACAACCATCTCTTGGAGTCCGCGGCGTTCGGAAATATCGAGCGGCTGCGCCCCCGCAGATGCCATGCCCCCAACAAGCGCTAGGGCAACTGTCAGAAACCAGATCATCAGATCAGCCCCTTCTTTGCCAGGCGCTGGATCGTGGCTTTTTGGGCGTTCTCGAAATGCCGCCGTTCCGGCTTCTTCAAGGACCCGTCTTTCTTCAACAGGCTGTTGGCCGGCTGAAACACGTGGGCGGCATAACTCGCCGCGTAAGCCTCGAACCGCTGCCGGATGAGGGTGTTGTTCAGCCCCGTCTTGCGCCGTTCACGCCGCAGTGCGGCGAGATCGATTTCCGCGGTCGCACCGAGGTTTTCGCCCGGTCCAGCGACCCGCAGCACCTTCCCCCGATAATCGACGATGCGCGAGCCACCGTCTGACACGTCCTCCGGCAGATCGGTATCGCGAATACCGCCTGTGTTGGCCGAGACGACATAGGCGATGTTCTCGACCGCTCGGCAAATCTTAGCCGCGTCCTTACGCGTCTGGATTGGGCTGGCGTGTTCACTTGAAGAATGGGCGAACACCTCAGCGCCGCGCATGGCAAAGCAGCGCGCCACTTCAGGGTACAGAATCTCCTCGGACGCTATTGGCGCCAGGCGGCCGATATCGGTCTCGACAACCGGAAACACGGCTTCCAACCCGTAGAGATCGAGATACTTGTCCCAGACATCATGCGGTGACGGCGCAAACATGGAATTGAGCCGCCGGTACCTGAGGATCACGTCGCCGGAAGGGCCGACAATGAAGCAAGTTTGGAAGTAGTAGCCGGGAAAGTTGGGATCGGCTTCGTAGGCATTCCCCGCCAGATACAACGCGTTGTCCTGGGCGATTTTACCAAACCGCTCGTATTCAACTCCGTTCATGTCCAAAGCGACCTTGTCGGCCCATTGGGCAATGGGTTCGCCCTGCGGGAATGACGTCAGGACATATTCGGGCAGCACAACCAGCTTAGCGGCGGGCCCGACCCACTTTCGGATACCGGCGACTTTGTCCTCAATGTGATCGATGGTGGCTGCCATGCGCAAGCGTGCGCTCTCACGATCCGGGCACCGCACCACGCTATGTGCCGTGAGTTGCAACGCGACAGCCGTGTATGCGGGATCAGTTTTTACGGACTTGTTCCGTGGGCGTGACCGTGCGGGCTTGGTCAGTTTTTTCAACGCCGTTCGGCGTTTCTTTTGCTTTGCTTTTCCTACCGGCATGCCGCGCTCCCCAGGGTGGCGGCATCACATCAATACGCGAGCCGCAGTCCGAGCCATAGGAACACCGGCGGACCCAGCGTGACAAGACCGTTTGCACTGCGTCCGGCTTCGACGCGTGTGTCGAAAAGGTTTTCCGCTGCAGCATAGAACTCCACTGACGGTGTGAGCGCGTAGGCAGCGTGGATATCCATGGTCACGGCGCCTGAGAGGACACGTTGATTGAGATCGTCCTCGAATTGACGTGTGGACCCGATAAGGTCGACATCCAACGTGAACTTTGGCACGGGTTTCATCGACACGCCGACGGATGCCTGATGCTTGGCTACCTGCGCCAGCCGGTTGCCCTCAAGCACAGGAGATACCGAACTGCGTTTCACTTTGGGATCAGTGAACAAATAACCCGCGCGCACGGAGAATATGTCGGATAGGTCTGCAGTGGCGTCGGCTTCGACCCCCCAGGTGCGAACGCGATCAAGATTACGCCTCTGCCGCAGGCTTCCACCGGGAGGAATAAACACGCCGAACTCGACGTTAAAACCGGGTGTGGTGGTGACGGTGGTGTTGGCGATGGGATCGAAAAGGTCGTTACGAAACAGCGTAAGCTGCACGGAGCCGACGTCGTCCTGCCATTGCACCCCAACTTCCGCACCGGCCAGCCGCTCTGTCTTAAGGGCCGCGTTCGCCTCGGTAATATCATTGCCGACCCGGAACGGACGATACAGCTCGTTCAATGTCGGCACGCGAAATCCGCTATACGCAGCGGCCCGCATACCAAGCGACGATGTAACCTGGGTTGAAAGCGCCGCACGGCCATTTACGGACACGCCGCTGCGGCTGGGGAAGCGCGTATCCACAAGAATGGCGTTCGATTGCAAGTCCTGCTCCCGGCGAACACCGCCGGACTGACGCCAGTGATCGGCCCGCGCCCCGATCGACAGAGCGGTTTTTGGGGTTGCCTGCCAATACCCCTCAACAAATGCTCCCGCGATGACTTGCTCGCCGCCCGCGTGACGCTGCCGGGTAAATCCCGCGCCGAGATTACGGAACCGTTCATTGGTTTCGCCGTCGGCAAAGCGTACGTCTGCCCCCCCTTCAATGGTCCAATTCGGCACGTCAGACCAGCGCAAGACGGCGTTTGCGCCGAGCGCCGTCGCGGGCACGTCGAATTGATCGAGTACCGGCCTCACCGTCTCTCGCGCATCATCAAACGCGCCGAACACACTCTCAAAATTCTTGCGGCGCAAATACACGTGGGATTCCCACGCCGGACCACTGCTGGGTGTTTGATTTACGGCTGAGAGTGCTGCGTCATAGGTTTCCGTATCCGCTCCGGCAACATCTGACCCGTTGGTGAAACGATCTGCCGCAGCGCCAAAAACGGCCGACCAAATCGTGCCATTGGGAGCTTCATGTTGAAGTGACGCCCGTGCGCCGTAACTCCGGCGAGCAGCACGCCGATCGGCAAGTCCGCGCTGTTCCGGCGAAAGAAGAAAATACCCATCGCTGTCGGAAAAGTGTGCGCTCACTCTAAATGCTGTCGGTTGCGCGCCTAAAGCCGCACTGGCGTATCCTGAAAAGGACTCTCGGCTACCGCCGCGCGCATCCGCAGTGACGCCACCTGTTTCATTGCCACCAGAGTCCAAGCGAACGACACCGGCCAGTGCACTGTTACCCCACGGCCCGGCGCCGCCGCCCCGAACAACGGTTGCCTGGGCGATAGATGCCGGGGGCAGGTGAACCCATTCGACCCAACCACCGAACGGATCATTCAACGGCACACCGTCCAACAACACCAACGTGCGTCCGGCCCCATTGGGGCCAAGCCCGCGCAAGCTGACCCCCTGGGTCGTCGGATGAGACGCGCGCGATGTCTGGCGACGGAAAAGTCCGAAGCCGGGCACGCGCCTCAAAACGTCGTCGAGGTTAGATGGCGCGCCCGTGATTTGGTCGCCACCGATCGTCATTGAACTGAAAACAGCCAGCGTGGGCGCATCAGGCAACCGGCGCGTTTCAACCAGGATTTCTTCGATATCGCCACCGTCCTCGGCCCAAGAAGCATGGCTGCAGGCCAGCAATGCGCTGAGCACTGCCACAGCAATTGAGCCCGGCGACCGGGGGAGAAACTGAGAAGTTGGGGGACTCAAGAGCTTAAAGACCTGAAACAGAATACGTTTTCGTGAAAAGCGCAGCCCAGAATTGTCCTGGAAGTCAGTTTTCACAAGGGCAATAATGCGCGGCATCGCACTTTGAGCACGGCTGGGAGTAAAAAATGGGTCGCCGAATCAGAGGTTTGCCGAAATGGGCCATCGTTTCAGCCTTGCTGACCAGCTTTCCGGGAAGTCATTTGGACGCGCAAGCAGGATCGCTCACCGCGGCCGTCAGCGATAACAACGGCAATCCGGTTTCTGACGCCGTTGTCTTCATCGTGATGGACGGGGTTGGGGATACGCCGGATACGCCCAAGATGATCCAACGCAATCAGATGTTCGTGCCGCACGTTTTGGCCGTCTCCACGGGGACCACAGTTGAATTTCCGAACGAGGATGCCTTTCGCCATCACGTCTACTCATTCTCTCCGGCAAAGAATTTCGAATTGAAACTTTATGGCGGCGACGAAGTGCAGCAGGTCGTTTTCGACTCTCCCGGCGTCGTCGCCCTTGGATGCAACATCCACGATGACATGTTGGGTTATATCTATGTCGTTGACTCACATCTGTTCGGCACGACCGGCGAAGATGGCACAGTGACAATTGAAGGACTTGAGGACGGCACGGAGTACGAAGCTCAGGTCTGGCACCCTCGTTTACGCGGCCCCACTCGAAGAAAGGCACAAGCCGTAAGCAGCGGCAGTGCAGCGAACTTTGAGATCAGGTTAAAACGTGACCGCCGCGAACAGAGCGGTTCCGACTTCGAAGAAGGGGTGTACTAACGTGTTTAAAAGCTTCCAAACGAAGCTGGCCCTGTTTTTCACCGCCCTGTTCTTACTACTTCAGGGGGCGGCGTTTTTTTCCGTCCGCGAAGCCATTGTCCAAAACATCTTCGACCAAAGCCGAGATCAACTGGTTGCCGCCAATCGTATTTTCGCGGAGCGCATCCAGACCCGAGTGGCCGCGTTGTCCGAAGGCGCGCAAATCCTGGCGTCTGATTTTGGCTTCAGAACGGCGGTCGCCACTAACGACAAACCCACGGTTCTATCAGCATTAAACAATCTGGGTGCACGTATCTCGGCGAATCGCGTGATGCTGATCAATCTCGATTACGAAGTGGTTGCAGATACCGGCAATCCAGACGCCCAACCCACTGAGTTTCCGTTCTTTGACTTGGTAGATCGCGCGGAAACGGAAGATCGCGCCGAGGCATTCACCAATCTGGACGGATTGATCTATGAAATGGTGGTGGTTCCGGTTCTTGCACCGGTTCCCATCGCGTACATCGCGATCGGCATACAGATTGATACCGCCTTTGCCGAAGACCTGCGGGCTCAGTCCACACTCCCCCTAGACGTCACTTTTGTCACCGGCGATTCCGGCGGGGCCTGGACGCCGACTGTTTCGACCCTTGCAGCCGATGCCCAGGCCGACCTCCCTGTCGTTCTATCCGAGCAGAACGATCTCGGCGATGAAGAGACACCGGTAACCCTCGCCCTAGCCGGGAGCGATTACGTCACTCTTGTTCAGCCGCTTCAGACTCCTGAGCAAGGTGACGGGATCAATGTAATTCTGCAGTACTCACTTGACCTGGCGCCGATCCCATACCAGCCGCTGTTTGTCGTGCTTGGGGCGCTGGCCGCTATCGCGCTTGCCGTCTCCTTGCTTGGCTCTATCGGCATCGCCCGCAGTGTATCCAAACCGATACGCACATTGGACGCGGCTGCCCGGCGCATTCAGGCTGGTGCTTGCGATGAAAAGGTCTCGGTCTCGCAGGGCGATGAAATCGGCCGGTTGGGCGAGACATTCAACCAAATGATGGATGGCATCGCCGAACGCGAGGCCCGTATTGAACACCAATCCCTCCATGATGCAGCAACGGGCTTGCCCAACCGTGTCTATTTCGAGCGGCAACTCAACGAATGTGTCGCTAAAGCCGGTCAAGACGCAGTTACCGTGTTGCTGGTGGAAATCGGCCGCGTCAGCGAGATTAACTATACCCTGGGCCATGAAACCGGTGAGGATCTCATCCGCATCATCGGCGACCGGCTGCAGGCGATGGTGAAGAAATCGGACACGGTCGCGCGCCATTCGAGCACGATGTTCAGTATTTTAATGCCGGGCGCATCGGCTATCGATGTCCGACCCATTGTCGACCGTATTCTTGAATCCTTCGAAGACGCTGTTCCGGTCGCCGGTATTCAACTCGATGTGACGGCGGCGATTGGCGAGGCCTGCTATCCCGACCATGGGGAGGACGCCCGGACATTGCTGCAGCGGGCAGATACAGCGATTTATGAAGCCAAAGCCTCGTCGCGTCTGTTCGCCACCTACGACCCAGAGGCCGACCCGCACAAGCCAGAGCGCCTGACCATGATGGGCGAACTCCGCAAGGGGCTCGACAATGGTGAGTTTAAGTTCTTCTACCAGCCGAAGGTGGACATCGCGGCGGAGAAGATCACCCACGTCGAAGCGCTGGTCAGGTGGATTCATCCGGAACGCGGTTTCATGCCACCTGATGATTTCATTCCGCTGGCGGAGCAGACCGGCAATGTCCAAAAGCTTACTCAGTGGGCGCTGGACACGGCCATCGCCCAGGCGCGGGCCTGGCAAGACTCCGGCATCGACATCATGATCGCCGTCAATCTATCGGCCAGAGACCTGACAAACCGCAAGCTGCCTGACCAGATTGCCGTTTTGCTCGAAAAGTATGGGGTGTCGGCCAGCCGCATCGTATTGGAAATCACCGAGAGCGCCATCATGGACGACCGCGACAACGCCATGGCGGTCCTGACGACGCTCAACAAGATGGGGCACACCCTTTCCATTGACGATTACGGGACCGGCTATTCTTCGATGGCCTACCTCAAGGCCCTGCCGGTTCAGGAGATCAAGATCGATAAGTCCTTCGTCCTGAAGCTGGCCACAAATGCTGAAGACGAGATTCTGGTACGCTCAACGATCGACCTGGGCCATAACCTCGGCTTAAAGGTGGTCGCCGAAGGCGTAGAGGATGAAGAGTCCCTGCAGATTCTCAAAAAATACGGCTGTGAAACCGGCCAGGGCTACTTCATCAGCAAACCCGTCCCGCCGGAGGATATTGAGACTTTTTACAGAGAATCACGGTGGTCCCCCCTCTCCGCTCAGCCCAACGGCGACGGCACAGACGCGGAGACAACATGAACAGACTGCGTTTGAGCATTCTGGCAACCGCCGTCAGTCTAGCCGGCCCAGCCCAAGCGCAGGAGTCCCTACCTTCGCTCGACATCCGCGGTGTATTGGACGCGCGACTGATTCTGACCGACAGCACTCGGAGCTGGGAGGAAGGCGGCCTTGGAAAAACGCGCTGGGGTGGGGACGCAGACGGCGACTCACGCCTCATTGGCCGCATTGCCGAAGCCTCCCTGATCGCGATCGGCAGACTTAACTGGGATTGGACGAGCGTTGTTCACGTCAAGGTCGACAGCCAACAGGAAGAACCCGTCGATATCGTCGAGGCCTTCCTGCGCTACAAGCCTGTGCCAACCAGCTCTTATCAATGGCAAGTTAAGCTTGGCGCGTTCTTCCCGCCCATTTCCCTCGAGAACGAGGCGATCGCCTGGACGAGTCCCTACACGATCAGCTCGTCGGCCATAAACAGCTGGGTCGGTGAGGAACTGAAGACAATTGGCGCCGAGGTCAAAGTCACGCGCTCTTACGATGATTTCGATGCGTCATTTACGGCGGCGACCTTTCTTGCCAATGACCCCGCCGGGTCGCTACTGGCCTGGCGCGGATGGGCCATCCATGACCGCGAGGCAACTTTGTTTGACCAATTGCCGCTGGCCCCACTCAGATCTATCGAAGCAGGAGGCTCGTTTGAGCAACAGGCGCGCTGGGTCGAGCCCTTTCACCAGATAGATAGCCGCTGGGGCGGTTATGCCGGTATCGACATCGATCACTATGCGCTGGGGCGCCTTTCCGTCCTGTACTATGACAATCAGTCCTTCGACCGCGCCTTTGACGGCTTTCAGTATGCCTGGGACACCTATTTCGCCAGCGTGGGCTACAAAAATACCCTCCCCGGAGACATCGAACTGATAGCCCAGTTCATGGAAGGGAACACATCGATGGGGACCCGGCCCATACTGGGGTCAAAGGTCGACAATGATTTTTGGTCGACGTTTGTGCTGCTCAGCAAACGTTTCGGACGTCATCGGGTGTCGCTGCGTTTCGATCACTTCGAAGTCGCAGATGACGACCTGACCCCAGACGACCTCAACCAGGAAACCGGAAACGCGGTGACGGCCGCCTATGTCTTACGGCCGTTCGAGAAGCAGCGGTTTACCTTTGAGGTGCTGCACGTGGGATCAAAGCGGCCTGAGCGCGCATTCCTCAATTGGCCGGTCAGGGACAAGGAAACACTTCTGCAAGCCAGTTACCGGTTCTTCCTGTAGGAGCGCGCCATGACCGAAACCGGCCCCTCGCCGACCCTGCCCAAGCTGGACACCGTCTCGTTCGCGGCATCAATCGGGGTTGTCGCCCTTACCCTATATCTCCTGGTGGTTGGGCAAGACATTCTAGTTCCTCTCGTGCTGGCGATCTTCATCACCTACCTGTTACGCGCCTTGGCGCACGGGCTGGAACGCCTCAGCATCGCGGGAAAGTCTCTGCCACGGCGGTTGGCCCTGACCGTTTCGATCCTGATCTTCATCTGCGCAATCGTCTTATTGGTCCAGTTGGTCGCCGGAAATATCGGCGCCATTGTCAACGCCGCACCAGACTATCAGGAAAAGCTGCAGGGTCTGTTTCAATCCCTTAGTGCGGCCGCCGAGAAGTGGCTCGGCGCCCCCTTAACGATCGCGGAGCTCAACAGCCGGGTCGACGTTCAGTTTGTCCTAGTCCGTTTGGCCGGTGCGATGCAGGCCATTGCCGGCGATGCCTTTCAGATTTTCCTGTATGTCGCGTTTCTCCTTCTGGAAGGCAGCACGCTGGACATCAAGATCAAGGCCTTCGCAGCAACGCCTGAGCGAGAACAAGCCATCAAGCAAACACTCAGGTCCATAGGCCGGAACATCGAGAGTTACGTATGGATCAAAACCGCGATGAGCCTGCTGGTGGCAGGACTGAGCTATGTGGTTCTGCTCATCGCCGGAATCGACTTTGCGGCCTTTTGGGCCCTGCTCATCTTCATTTTGAATTACATCCCCTTTATCGGGTCGGTGGTGGCGGTGGTGTTCCCGGTGGTGCTGAGTCTGGTGCAGTTTGCTTCCCCCTTAATCACCGGGCTCTTGCTATTGGGGCTGGCCGGTGCGCAGATCATTGTCGGCAATGTCATAGAACCCAAGGTGACCGGCACGTCGCTGAATCTAAGTCCGGTCATTATTGTGCTGGCCTTGTCGGTCTGGGGCGCGATTTGGGGCGTGACGGGGATGATCCTGAGTGTGCCGATCATGGTTATTGCGATGATTATTCTCGCCCAGTTTCCACGCACCCGGCCCTTGGCTGTATTGATGTCGCAAAGTGGCGAGATTAAATAACCTGCATTGGAAAACCGCCCTCTTCCGTCCGATCAGCGATCAGGCGGCCAGCCATGGTCTTGAAACGCCCAGGAGCATGGCAAAATGGGGCAATTGGAGAATCATTAGGAGGTCGTATGCCCACTCAAATGGCTCACGCGGTTTTGGTCGATCCGGATCACGACGAACTCTCGCGCCAGAACTATTACATGGACATCCGCCGGCACCTCGCGGGGCACGTCGCGCCAGGGAACAAGGCCGTCTACCACGCCCAGGTCAAACCGGGGTTCGAGAAAGAACACGGCCGCGAGCCAAAGGACCGCCACGAGGTCCGCAAGGTGATGACCAAGAATGATTACTACCAAATGTATTCGGCGATGCAGCGCCATACGCAGGAAATGACCTGGGATAGCGTCATCGACACCGTCGAACGCGACCTGCCGCGCATCACAGAAAACGCAAAGAAGGCGAGCGGCAAGACCGGGGGCACGTTGACGCTCGATCCTGATTTCGAAGTGCCCTATTACCTGACGTATTACGACATTCATCTTCAGCCCGGCGCCTATCACGCGACCTATAGCGAGGATGACGTTTCTGCCGGCGCACTGTATGACCGGGGCACGTTCCTTTACACCCTCGGCAACATCGGTTCCCGGATGGATTTCCTGGGCCGTACGTTGTTAGAGCACTACAAAAAACTCTATCCGGATGCGCAACCGAAACGCATTTTGGACATGGGATGTTCAGTCGGGCAGAGCACGATTGCCTGGGCAGAGGCATACCCGGACGCCGAAATTCATGCCATCGACGTGGGCGAGTCGCTCTTAAGATACGCTCATGCCCGCGCTGAGGACCTCGGATACAAGATTCATTTCAGCCAGCAGAATGCCGAAAATACCAACTTTGAGGACGGCAGTTTCGACGTCGTTCTATCTCACATCATGATGCACGAGACGAGCACACCGGCGGTGGTCAAAATCTTCGCTGAAAGCCGGAGGCTGTTGCGCGATGGCGGTGTGATGATGCACATGGACAATCCGCGCCTGAAAGAACTGCCACCCCTCGAAAGCTTCTTGGCCGAGTGGGAAGTCTATAACAACAACGAACGTTTCGGCGGCACGTATCGGGAAATGGACCTTGCCGGAGAAGCCGTAAAAGCAGGGTTTTCTGCGGAAAAATCGAGAATGGAACTGGTCGAAACATATAAGCCGGGAAAGGTCATGAACTACGGCACCAGCGGCATCCGGTTCCCCGCGTGCATTGCAGAAAAATAGATGCTGCAGCTGCAAAAACTTCTTCTTCAATGCAAAAGGCGCCGTCTTTGACGGCGCTTTTTTTTGATGATTTTGCGAACCTTTTTTGCTCCATGCACGTTCAGCAACTGTGACTCAAAAGCCACCATGTCCGAAAAATGTGCCTCAAACTTCGATCTACTCTTGAGCGTTCGGAATTGGGTGTGAGATCACTTAAAAGATTGATGCGTGCGAATCTTGCGTCAACATGTTATGATATTTGTCCTTTCGGCGTTATTTGTTGTTAACCACTGCAGGGGATCTAACCACTATGGCAGCCAAGAAGAAGACCACTAAGCGTAAGACAGCGGCGAAGAAAAAAGCCGCTAAGAGAAAAGCTCCTAAGCGGAAAGTCGCCAAGAAGAAAACAGCGAAGAAAAAAGCCGCTAAGAGAAAAGCTCCTAAGCGGAAAGCCGCGAAGAAGAAAACAGCGAAGAGAAAAACCGCTAAGAGAAAAGCTCCTAAGCGGAAAGCTGCGAAGAAGAAGGCCGCTAAGAAGAAGACCGCAAAGCGGAAAGCTCCTAAGCGGAAAGCTGCGAAGAAGAAGGCCGCTAAGAAGAAGACCGCAAAGCGGAAAGCTCCTAAGCGGAAAGCTGCAAAGAAGAAAGCCGCTAAGAGAAAAGCTCCTAAGCGGAAAGCTGCTGCGAAGCGTCGTCCGGCCGCCCGGAAGCGCTAAGCACTTTGCGATAGCCGAAAAAGGAAAGCCCGCTGCTACGTTGCAGCGGGCTTTTTCTTTACGCTGGCCCAATCCACGTAAATCCCCAGAATTCCTGGGTTATCGGCGGGCCTGAGCGAGCGTGTCCAACACAGTATCGACGACGTATTCGACGTCTGTATCTGCCATGTCAGGGAAGAGTGGCAAAGAAATCGCCGATTCATAATACCGCTCGGCATTGGGAAATGCGGACAGCGTTACTCCGTATCTTGCTCGATAGTAAGGGTGACGGTGAAGCGGAATGTAGTGCACTTGGACGCCCAATCCGCATTGCCTGAGGTGCGCGAACACCTGTGCCCGGCTCCACTCAAGCGCCTCCAGATTGAGTTCGATTGTGTAAAGATGCCAGGCGGAGACCCGGTCTGAGAAAGTGGGCTTGGAGCGGATAAGATCAGTGGTAGCAAAAGCACGTTGGTATTCGCTGGCAATACTTAAGCGCCTCTCAAGAAAGCCGGACAGACGGTCCATCTGACTAAGGCCAAGGGCGCACTGCAGATCAGAAATACGATAATTCAGTCCGATACTCTGGACTTCATAATACCACGGCTCGTCATCGATCCTGGTGGGATCGGCTGCGGTAAACTTATCTGCCTCCCGAATAATGCCATGGCTGCGAATCGACCTCAGATTCGCGGCATGTTCAGCGTTGTCCGTAACGATCATGCCGCCTTCGGCCGTGGTCACCACTTTGACGGGATGAAAAGAGAAACACGTCATGTCTGCGAGACTGCCAACGGGCTGGCCTTGATACAGGGCTCCAAGCGCGTGCGCGGCATCCGCAATGGTGATCAGACGTCGGTCTTTGGCAAAGTCGTTCAATTCGGCCCAATCGCAGGGCAGGCCCGCAAAGTCGACCGGTATAATTGCCTTATTCTTGCTGGAGGCGACGGCAGCCGCAGTGTCCGCACTCAGTCCCAAGGTATCAGGATCAATGTCAGCGAGGCGCACCTCCGCCCCCGCAAGGCGGACGGCCGCCGCGGTGGCGGCAAAGGTAAGCGTGGGTACCACAACTTCGTCCCCCTCCCCCAGCCCCGCTGCCAGACAGGCGCTGTGGAGTGCCGCAGTTCCGGACGACACGGCAACACCGTGATCTGCCGATACGCGATCGGCCACGGCGCGCTCGAACGCGGCAATCCGTGGCCCCTGCGTGATCCAGTCATCCCGCAGTACATCGCAGACCGCCCCAATATCGGCCTCGGACACCGATTGCCGGCCATAGGGGAGCTTGATGCGAGGTGAGTCAGCCACGACTGCCCCTAGTCAGAAGAATGCAATTGACGAAGGGCAGAGACGTCCAGCCACTCCTCGTTGACATCGCTCACGTAGGAAAATCTCTCGCCAACGGGTTGACCGGTGAAATTGGACTGCCGTTTGGCGCCAAACATCTTGTCGAAGGCCGGTGCGATGACAAAATGATCCCCACAATCGTAGGTCAAATATCCTTCGTCTTCAGAGATAAGGGCTTCATGCAACTTCTCTCCAGGCCGAATACCGATCGTCCTATGCGGTACGTCGGGCAGCAAGGCCGTGGCGAGATCGGTGATTTTGACACTGGGAATCTTCGGAATGAAGATTTCTCCGCCCTCAAGGCGGGTCAGAGAACTCAGAACGAAACCACACACAGCGTCAAGCGTCACCCAGAACCGGGTCATGCGTGGGTCCGTAATGGGCACAAACTCCGCGTTATCGGCCGCCAATTGTTTGAAAAAGGGTACAACACTGCCGCGCGAACCCGCCACGTTGCCATAACGCACGACGGCAAACCGCGTGCCCGACTTAGGGCTCAGATGGTTGGCGGCGACGAATATCTTGTCCGCGGCAAGCTTGCTCGCGCCATAGAGATTCACGGGATTGACGGCCTTATCAGTTGATAAGGCCAGGACCTTCTGAACACCCGTGCTCAGGCTAGCCCTGACTACGTTCTCCGCGCCGATGACATTGGTGTGTATACATTCAAAGGGGTTGTACTCCGCAGTATCTACCTGCTTGAGGGCAGCCGCATGAACGACCGTCTCGACGTCGCGCAGCGCAAGTTCCAGACGCTGTTGGTCGCGGACATCGCCGATAAAAAAGCGCACTTTATCGGCAACATCGGGCGGCAAGGCGTTTTTCATCTCAAACTGCTTGAACTCGTCGCGGGAGAACACAATGACCCGGCGCGGCGCGAGCGTTTCGAGCACGGTGCTGATAAAGGTGCGACCGAACGATCCTGTGCCGCCGGTCACAAGAATGCTCTTACCGTCGATCATCGCCCTCAGGGCCTCAAGGGTTTTGCCCTCAGGTGTAAAGGAATTGTGCATTGAGTATCTTACTCCGAACCATCAGGCGCATAAGAAGACATCTGCCCGCTAGGGCCTGCCAATGTCTTGGCATCGATTGATCGATATTATCCCTGCTGGTACTAATCAAGCACCAGCCTATTTTCAGGTTTTTCCATGGGTGATGACACGCTCTCGGCGATCGCTGTTATTCCGGCGCGTGGCGGGTCGAAGCGACTGCCGCGTAAAGCGCTATTTCCCTTCCTCGGCGAACCGATGATCGTTCATGCCGTGCGGGCGGCGCAAGACTCTGGCTGTTTCGCCGACGTCAAGGTCTCCTCCGACGACGCTGAAATTCTGGACGTCGCACAGTCTGCCGGTGCAACGCCTTACCGCCGCTCCCCCGAGCTGGCTCAGGACGACACCCCGACGGCGCCTGTCCTTCTGGACGTATTGGAAAATGAAGAGCGCCACCACCGGTCGTGGGACATTCTGGCCTGTATATACGCCACAGCGCCGTTGAGAACGGCAGAAGATATCCGCAGCGTCATCGATATGATCGAGCCAGGCGAGTGCGACTTCGCCATGGCTGTTTGCGAGGCCGACCGCCCCGTCCATCAGGCACTCAAACAATCCGCTTCGGGGCACCTTGAAGCAGCTTGGCCCGACCTCTTGAACACAAACTCCCAACAGGCGCCACGATTCGTTTTTGGCAATGGCTCAACCTATGCGGTGCACGTGCCGGCATTCCTGAAAGAGAAGTCACTCTATGGATCTACGTTGTGCGGCTATGAAATGCCGCGCTCTCGTAGCGTCGATCTAGACAGCGAAGAAGACCTGATGCTGTTGAATTATTTTGCGCAACGCGCAGGGCATACCGCTGAGTGACCTGCCCGATATGAATCCCGTTATCTACATGTCTGTCGAGCTGAAACCGCGTGACCTCGACTCCCGGCTCTTAATCGCCGCGGAAGCACTCAAACAGGACCTGCACGTGGTTTTCGGGCAACAGTGGGCGTTGTCCAAGAACATTTATGCCGTGCCAGAGGGGGCATTCCTGTTCAAAACGGTTAACGAAATACAAGCGACACAGATGATCGATGCTCGAGAAGCCGGACACATAGTTAGCTCGACAGATGAAGAGGTCCTTGCATGTGGATCCGACGCCTGTTTTGAAGCAGGTATGGGCCCTACGGCAGCTGCAAACTTGGATTTATTTTTTGCTCAGTCTCACTCGCATGCGGACGTCGTTGCCAGGCAACACCCAAGCGTATCTGACGCGATTTGCGTTACTGGCAACCCGCGCATCGACCTCCTAAGTTCATGGGGACGCAATATTTACGCCAAAAACGCTTCCAAGATTCGAGAGCGCGTTGGCCGCTTTGTGCTCTTCAATACAAACTTTGGGACAATAAACTCGATATGGAATGCACGAGAAAATCCGGTCGATATTGCTATTCGCATAGGCCGCCTTGATCCCAACGACCCCGAAAGTGTCGCCGCCTACGAGAACTTGCTAACATGGGAACGGGACAACATGGCGGCAATGGAAAATGTCATCAGCTGGCTTGCTGCAAATCAGTCCGATGTCACTGCCGTCATCCGGCCACACCCCGCGGAAGATGCAAGTTATTGGGTGAACAAATTCCGTGACGTAGACAACATTCACGTGGTGATGGGTACGGGTCATATCCCGTGGACTCTCGCTGCTGAAGTGTTGGTTCACACAACATGCTCAACAGGAATGGAAGCGGCGTTGCTTGGCACACCGGCGCTCAGCGTGACTCCGCGCCCTCAGGCAGCCCATCATCAATACAATCTGTCCAACAAGGTCAACCCCTCTGTGCTTGACGCCAAGCAAGCGTGCGCTGCGGTTGGTCAGTATTTGGCCGATAGAACAGGCCCGATTGCAATGTCCGAGCGCTACGCGGAAACCCCACCTCAAACGTTCCCGAATCTAGGTCAGGGTCATGCGGCTGCCGCCATTGTCTCGGAGATCAAAACGCGCATGGGTGAAGTACAGTCAGGCCGTGACTACTCTTGGGAATTGCGATCCGGAGAAGCCTGGATACGTGTCGACCGGCGGGCCGAATGGCAAGAAAAGTTTTCAGTGGATAGCCAAGAAGTTGCATCGCGACTTCAGATAATGGGCAACTTGGCAGGCTTAACAACAGGGATAAAACTGCAGAAGATTGATGATAGCCTATTTCATATTTATCCAGCGTCAGCCTGACAGGGCCAATTAACAGACCAGCGGCAAATTATGACTGAACCAAGCGTCATCATAGAGAATCGCCGCATCGCGACGGACGAGCCCCCTTTTGTGGTTGCTGAGCTGTCGGCCAATCATGGCGGCGAATTCGACCGCGCAGCGCGGATCATCGACATGGCCGCAGATGCAGGTGCCGACGCTGTTAAGTTCCAGGCCTATACGGCTGAGTCCCTAACCCTCGACAGCGACCGGGAAGAGTTCACGATCCGAGGCGATTCGCCATGGGCGGGCCAATCGCTCTACGCGCTGTATCAGGATGCGGCTACGCCGTATGAGTGGTTTCCGGATCTGTTCGGCCTCTGCAGGAAACGCGGCATTATTCCATTTGCCAGTCCGTTCGACCGCGATGCTGTGCAAATGCTCGAAGGGCTAGACAGCCCGGCATATAAGATTGCGTCTTTCGAAGCGGTGGATCTGGACCTCATCACCGCCTGCGCTGAAACCGGTAAACCGGTGATTATTTCAGTTGGACTGTGCACCGCGGATGACATTGAGGACGCGATGTCTGCCGCACGCCAGACCGGCAACACAGATGTCGTTCTTCTCCAGTGCACGAGTGTGTATCCAGCAAAACCTGAAGAAGCAGACCTGCTTACGATCCCGGCCCTTCTGGAGCGCTTCGGCGTGCCAGTGGGGTACTCGGATCATACACTGGGAACCGTATCCTCGGCAGCGGCCTGTGCCCTTGGCGCAAGCGTCATTGAAAAACACGTGATCGACGCACGTGAGCCCCCCACCGCAGACTCCGCCTTCTCACTCACTGGGCCGGAATTGAAGGCACTGGTTGAGGCGTGTCGAACTGCGTGGGCGTCCCGGGGTTCCGTTCGTGATGGGCCAACCGAACAGGAACGATCAAGTTTAGCCTTCCGCCGCTCACTCTACGTGACCACAGATGTCGCTGAAGGGGCGACACTCACCCGGGATAACGTGCGTTCGATCCGGCCAGGCCTAGGCCTGCCGCCAAAAAGCCTGCCAGCTGTAATCGGGCGTCGCGCCAGTCGAGCGTTACACGCGGGAGAACCACTCGACTGGTCCATGGTGTTGCCGGAAGACGGCGAATGAGCGAGGAGTCCTCTTTACACCCCCCCAACGGCCGGGCGCAGAGTTACTCCGTTGCCTCAACCTGTAAAATTAAGGAGACCCATGAAACGGCGCCTGGCGTCTCCAGTCATCTCGTGGCCCAAGTCGATACTCGCTGGCGCACCGCCTGCGAGCAGCGTGATGCAACTCTGTACGACGGAACTCTCTACTCCGTTATCGACATCGCGCCTGAAGAAATTAAGGTTGCCCGATCGAGTTACCGCTTCTTTTTCGCTCAGGCGCACGACACATCACTGTTCAGCGAGCTTCTCGTCCGCCCACTTGCAATAACGGCTGTTTTGACCTGCACTGATGGCTTTGTGTTCGGTCGCCGATCCGGAGAGGTCGCCTTCGATAGAAATCTATGGGAATTGGGGCCATCTGGAACGATTGATGATACGGCGAAGGCATTGGACGGCCACATCGACTATTGCGTGACAATACGGCAGGAACTGGAAGAGGAATTGGGTCTGAAAGACCTGCCGGATTTTCCCGGCCGCATATCCGCGGTTGTTGAAGACACAAACCTACACACGGTCGATTTGGCGGTGCCGGTCGACATCGACTTCAGTGGAGCCGAGATCAGGACAGCATTCGCAAGCCGATCTACCACCGAGTATTCGGACATCGAAATCGTTCCCCAACAAGGCGTCCGCGCCTTCGTTAACGATCACAGCACCGAAATGACCCCAGTGTGTTTACAGATATTGAGCGACATGCGGCTGATATGATGCCTGTTCTCAGGGCGGCCAGGCATTGATGGAGTGTTACACTCCCCCTCCGGCGCTTCCAAAATGTGCGGGAATTGAACCGAGGTAGAGACATGTCTTTCAAATCGCTGCTTACCATTTCATTGATCGCAGGTTTGCCGGCCTATGCGTCCGAGGCACCGATCCGTTTCACGGATGTGAGCGACGCGACTGGCGTCACTGACATGGCGGTCAACAGTACTGGGCCGGCCTTCGCTGATTATGACAACGATGGCGATTTAGACATCTATGTACCCGCAGAAGCTCTGGCTGAGGGGATCAACAACCGTCTGTGGGAGAATGACGGATCAGGGGTGTTTAAGAACGTCGCTGAACAACGGGGCGTAAGTAACGATGGCAGCTACAGCCGGGGTGCCGCCTGGGGCGACTTCGACAACGACGGGGATCAGGACCTGGCCATCTCTAACATGCCGCCCGGACAAGACCGCCGCGATCATGTGCCAACCACCGTATACAAGAACCTTCTGGCGGAGACCGGCGAACCCAATTTCGAGGACATTACCCGAGCAGCTGGGATTATGCGCAAGGGTAATCAGGAGGACGCGCGGATCGGCGGCGTAGGCAACACTGGCGCGGGCGTCGCGTGGGGGGACTACGACAACGACGGTGATCTCGACCTATTCTGGAAGTGTGCCGATTACGATGTCGAAAATGCGCTCTTCCGGAATAATGGTGACGGAACGTTCACGGATGTCACCGACGAAGCCGGCGTCGCGATCCAGGGCAAGGTGCTTGAAGCCAACTCACAAGGCGCACCGAATTGGACCGACGTCAACGACGACGGTTGGGTCGACCTTCTCATCACCAACGAAGGCGACTCAAAAGTCTTGTTGCTCAATGACAAAGACGGGACCTTCACAGATATAACGGAGAATCGGCGCGGTCCGAACGGTTTCGCCTTTCTAAACCCCGGCAACGCCAATGGCGCATGCATTGGCGACATTGACAACGATAGCGACTTGGATTTCTACCTGCCAACGGCGGACCAGGCTAACCGCCTCATCATCAGCAAGCTGGCAGATGAGGGAGAGGTTGGATTTGAGGATATTACTCTCACGTCCGGCACCGGTGATCCTGGCGGGGCACGCGGCTGCGCCATGGCCGACTTCGATAACGATGGCTGGCTGGATATCTATGTGAACAATGGTGGACTATCCAACGTGCTGATCAACGACGTGATCGGCCAGATGCCCATGTTCGTGCAGTTCTACATTGCCTGGGAACCGGCCTACAACAAACTTTACCGCAACAACGGCGACCTCACCTTCACGGATGTCACCGAAGGCTCGGGGGCCGAAGGCTTTGGTATCGGCAGCGGTGTGGGTGCCGCTGATTTCAATGAGGATGGGTTTCCAGACTTGTTCCTGACCAACCGCACATATTACAGCGACGGCGAGCGGGTCAATATTCCTCAGCAAAACCACATGCTGATCAATGAAGCGAACGACAATGCTTGGATCAAAATCAAGCTCAAGGGCACCCAAAGCAATAGCAACGGATACGGCGCGAAAGTCCGCATTACGACCGGCGACATGACCCAGATGCGGGAACACACCAGCGCTCATGGCTATAATTCGACCAACGACCCGGTTCTCATGTTTGGGGTGGGTAAGGCTCAAAAAATAGATGTCATCGAATTGGCCTGGCCCAGCGGCGCCACACAAAGGTTTGCCAACGTGCCGGTTAATCAGGTGCTTGAGGTTTCCGAACCTGAAATTCCTGATTGATCTGAATGGGTTAGATGGCATCTCGCGACCGATTCATGACGAAAAAGACAGCTGATCCGATTGTAATTGCCCCGCGACCGTGGCAGAACATCGGCGCTCTCTGAGCCCTTAAATACAGTCGCGACCGGCTCATCTCGAGGAGTTGGAGCGCGCGCAATCAACTTACCGTTTCACGTTTTGTGCTGCGGATACGCCAGACCTTTATCGCATGAACGACAGCCCAACCATCGTCTTCGTTTCCGGCAACTTCTACTCTCTGCACCCGGGTCACGTGCGGCTTCTCAATTCGCATCTGAGAGCGGTGATCAGCTGGTTGTCGGCGTCAACAATGTGAAGCCGTTCGAACGATGTTCCCGCCGCGCCGCACGAGCGGGCGGAAGCTCTTATGGAGCTTGGGATCGTAGATCGCGCAGTTGTGCTCGAGCATGGCCTGGACCCTTTTCTTGCAGACCTAAAACCCAGCATCGTTATCAAGGGCAAAGAGTTTGAGAGTGTCGAGAATCCCGAGAGCGCAATTCTAGAGACATATGGCGGACGGCTGCTCTTTGCCTCTGGTGAATCGACCTACTCTGGGTCTCGACTGTTAGACCATGTCAACAATGCAACCCGTCTCAACGCGTTGGTGCAACCTAGGGACTATCTTGAACGGCATGCAATTGACGTGAGCTCAATGCGTGACCTGGTCGATGCGTTTCAGGATCTTTCGATCGCCGTTATCGGCGACTTAATTGTCGATGAGTACATTAGCTGCGAACCGCTGGGCATGTCGCGGGAGGAGCCCGCGATCGTGGTCTCGCCGGAGTCGACCGACCGTTTTATCGGTGGCGCCGGAATTGTCGCGGCTCATGCCGCCGCGCTGGGGGCAGAGGTGCACTTTCTATCGGTTACCGGGGAAGACAGCGCCGGTACGGATGCGGGGCAGTGGCTGTCAGAGTACGGGGTCGATGCCGAACTACTCGTAGATTCGAGCCGGCCGACGACGCTCAAGCAGCGCTTTCGTGCTCAGGATCGAACGATGCTGCGGGTCAGTTATTTACGCCAGCACGAGATTTCACGTGACCTGCAAGAGACATTGGCCAGCAAGTTCGAATCCTTGTGCAAGAACGTGACCACGGTCATTTTTTCAGACTTCAATTATGGCTGCTTACCGGTTCCGCTGATCAATAAACTTTGTGATATCGCCAAGGCCGCCGGCGTCCGTGTCGTTGCCGACAGTCAGTCCTCGTCGCAGGTTGGCGATATTTCCCGCTACAAACAGGCATCTCTTCTGACGCCAACGGAATTCGAAGCGCGCTTGGCTTTGAGAGACCAAAGCAGCGGCCTGGCCAAGGTCGCTCATGACCTGAGGGATGCTACGGAAAGCTCAAACGTGTTCGTCAAGCTGGGCTCGGCCGGCGTGTTTATCGTTGCCAATGACGCCCGGGACGACGGCCAAAATGTCGACCGCTTACAAGCCCTCAACCCCCTTCCCCGTGACGTCTCGGGTGCGGGAGACTCCATGCTGATGGCGAGCGCTTTGGCGCTTTCGAGCAACGCGTCGATCTGGGAGGCTGCTTATGTAGGATCGTTGGCGGCTGGCATCCAAACCAGCCGGATTGGCAATATTCCCATAACAGCGGCCGAACTGAAGGCGGCCATGAGCAAATGACGGCTGTGCCGCCGCGCGCCCTCCTGCTTGCCGGCGGGTATGGAACGCGGCTGCGCCCGCTGACCGATACGCTGCCGAAGTGCTTGGTCCCCATCCATGGCAAGCCCTTGTTGAGCTACTGGCTTGACCTACTTTTTGAGTCCGGTGTCGAACGGGCCCTAATCAACACCCACTATCTGCCGGATCAAGTGCGGTCATTTCGCGATCAGAGCCCCTGGCGTGAGCGCATCGACCTGGCGCATGAGGACACCATATTGGGCACCGCTGGCACAGTGCGGGAGAATCGAGCCTATTTTGGCGATCAAGCGCCTGTGTTTGTCGCCCATGCCGACAATCTATCGACCTTCAATGCCAACTCATTCTACCGGGCTCATGCCGATCGCCCCGCAGGATGCGATGGCACGGTGATGACATTTTCAACAGAGTCCCCCCAGTCCTGCGGAATTTTTGAACTGGCGCCGGACGGGACCGTCGATCAGGTTCATGAAAAAGTTGAAAATCCCCCAGGAAACCTTGCAAATGGGGCGGTTTTTCTATTAGAGACGGGCGTCCTTGATTGGGTGGTAACGCATCCTGAAACCGTGGATTTCTGCCGGGACGTTGTCCCCCACCCCGACCTCAGGTGGTTTACGTTCCACAACGATACATATCATCGGGATATCGGGACATTGGATGCGCTGCGTAAAGCAGAAGAAGAATACGTACTGGATTGATCATGAAGCTCGTTGTTACCGGTGCCTGTGGATATAAAGGCAACGTTCTGGTCCCTAAACTGCTCGCTGCCGGGCACCATGTGACTGCGCTGGATATCCAGTGGTTTGGCAACGATCTCACTCCACATGAGAATTTAGAAGTACGTAAATTTGATGTACGGGAGTCCGAGAAGCTCGACTTGAGCGGATATGATGCCGTTGTTCACCTCTCATCAGTTGCGAATGACCCCTGCGGTGACCTCGACCCAAAACTGACGTGGGAAATTTCCTGTCTGGCGACCATGCGCTTGGCCGACAAAGCCGTACGCCAGGGTGTAAAACGCTTCATCTACGCGTCTTCGGGAAGTGTCTACGGATTGAAAGACGAGGAACACGTCACTGAAGACCTCGAACTCGTACCGCTCTCTGAATACAACAAGACCAAGATGGTCGCCGAGCGGGTGCTGATGAGCTACGCCGACGACATGACCGTGCAGATCGTGCGGCCGGCAACAGTGTGCGGCCTGTCGCCGCGCATGCGCCTGGATGTCTCGGTCAACATGCTGACCATGCAGGCGTTGACCAAAGGCGAAATCACCGTCCTGGGCGGCGACCAGACCCGCCCGAATATCCACATGGACGATATTACGGACCTGTATTTGTTTCTGCTGGATAACCCGAAGGTCACCGGCATCTACAACGCTGGCTTTGAAAACCTCTCGATCCGGACAATCGCTGAGACGATTTGCGAACATGTCCCAGCGAAAATCAATGTAAAGCCGTCAAATGACCCCAGGTCCTATCGCATCAATTCAGACAAACTGCTGGCGACCGGCTTCAAGCCCAAGAAAAACGTTGAGGCGGCGATCAAGGAGATTACGGACGCATACAACGCCGGCACTCTAAAGGACGAAGATCGCTGGTATTGTCTGAAATGGATGCAGGAGCACGTTCTTTGATGAAAACGGCTCAGGCTGCCATTCTGGTCGAACAAAAAGCCGACCTCGTCGTCGACACCATCGAACTACCGGATGAACTCGAGATCGGCCAGGTTCTCGTTCGCCTGAAATACAGCGGTATCTGCGGCTCCCAGATTGGCGAAATCGATGGTGTTAAGGGGCCGGATAAATGGCTCCCTCACCTGCTTGGCCATGAAGGATCTGGCGAGGTCGTTTCTATCGGCCCAGGCGTAAAGCACGTGCAGCCGGGCGATGCCGTCGTGCTGCACTGGCGTCCCTCCCTCGGCATTCAGGCAGCCACACCAAAGTATATGTGGAACGGCAAGACCGTGAATGCCGGTTGGGTCACAACGTTCAACGAGTATGCGGTTGTCTCTGAAAACCGTGTCACCGCAATCGATCCCGACACGGATATGAAAGTCGCCGCGTTGTACGGCTGCGCCGTCACCACAGGCTTCGGCGTCATCGACAACAAAGCGCGGATTAGACTGGGCGAAACGGTCGTCGTGTTCGGCGCCGGCGGCATTGGACTGAACATCGTACAAGGCGCGGCCCTAGCCGGGGCAAGTACGATCGTCGCCATTGACCGCTTCGCCAACCGCCTAGACCTAGCCCGGCGGTGCGGCGCCACTCATATCGTCGACGGTTCGACCGAAGACCCCTGGGCCGTACTGGCTGATATTTTCAAGACCCGCCCCCCAGATGTCTTCATCGATAATACGGGCAGTCCCGCTGTCATTGCGCAGGGCTACGACCTCACCAGCCCTGAGGGACGAGTTGTCCTGGTGGGCGTGCCCAAAGCTGGAGATGACACGGCGCTCTATACGCTGAAGTTGCACTTCGGCAAGGAGATCACCGGTACCCATGGTGGCGAGGCCATCCCGCAGACAGACATCGCCCGGTATATGGCGTTGACCGATGCGCGCGATATCGACCTCAACGACATTATCACGGATATCGCCCCCCTATCCGAAGTGAATGATCTGATTTCACGGATGCGGGACGGAACATCGGCCGGACGCTGCCTGATCGACTTTTCCCTATGAGCAAAGTCCTCGTTATCGGCAGCAATTCATTCTCGGGCGCCAGCTTCATCGCTTCGATACTTAGTAAGGGCGTAGACGTGATCGGCGTCAGCCGGTCTGCGCAAGCCCAGAAAGAGTTTCTGCCCTATACCTGGGGCGAAAATCAGTCACGTTTCCGGTTTGAAAAGATAGACGTCAATCATGACCTCGACCGCCTAGATGCTCTCATCCGCGACGAGCGGATCGAAACGATTGTCAACTTCGCGGCGCAAAGCATGGTGGGGCAGAGTTGGGACCACCCCGAAGATTGGATGACGACGAACGTCGTTTCAGCCTCGAAAATGGCCGAGCGGCTGCGCAAGGTCGACTGGCTTGAGCGATACGTCCATATCACCACACCGGAAGTTTACGGCTCCACCGACGGCTGGATCACGGAAGATCACCCCTTTAATCCGTCCACACCCTATGCCGTATCGCGTGCGGCAGGAGACATGATCTTTAAGATCTATCGCGAAAGCTTCGACCTGCCCGTGGTCAGCACCCGGGCAGCGAACGTGTACGGACCCGGCCAACAGCTCTACCGGATTATCCCCCGGACGATTCTATTCCTGCTGACGGATCGCAAGCTTCAGCTGCATGGCGGCGGCGTCTCGACACGGTCCTTCATCCACATGGACGACGTCTCAGAGGCGACGTGGCAGATCACCAAAGAGGCACCCGTGGGCGAGAGCTATCACATCTCGACCACTCGAATCGTCTCGATCCGAGAGTTGGTGGAGATGATATGCGCCATGCTCAGCAAAGACTTCGAAGCCTGTGTCGATGTGGCGGAAGAGCGCCGCGGCAAGGACGATGCCTATTGGCTCAACAGCGACAAACTGAGGTCGGAACTGGGCTGGGCGGACAAAATCAGCCTTGAGGATGGTCTTGAGCACTGTATCGCCTGGGTGAAGGATAACCTTGAGGTTTTAAGTCAGAGCCCGCTGGAATATATTCATCGTCCGTAGCCGCACCGCTAAAAATATGCCCGAAGCCCCAAATATCAGCGCCAACAGTGACCTTATCGATGTGGCCAGTGAGTTGCGCTACCGCATCGTCCGGACATCGCACGAGTCGCATACGCCCCACCTGGGGTCCTGCCTATCCTGTGTCGATCTTATGGTCTACCTGTACTGGCGCGTCCTCAAAATTGACCCAAGCAACCCACGGGCACCAGATCGAGACCGGTTTATCCTTAGCAAAGGACATGCCGCCCCTGCCCTGTTTCAGGTTCTGGCAGAACGCGGCTTTTTTCCGCGCGCTGATTTGGAAAACTACGGCGAGGATGGCTCTCTGTTTGGCGAACATCCGCCAGCCCCCTCCGCCCTCGCCGGCATCGAAGCAGCAACCGGATCATTGGGGCATGGCTTGCCGATGGGCCTTGGCATGGCCTTGGCCGCGCGGGTTTCGGACACTCCTTACTCCGTATACGCCGTTCTCAGTGATGGGGAATGCAATGAAGGGTCGGTGTGGGAGGCCGCCCTGATGGCCGCGGCGCAGAAGGTCTCGAACCTCACCATCGCCGTGGATTACAACAAATGGCAAGCGACCGGGCGCAGCGACGAAGTGCTTGGGCTCGCGCCCCTCGCAGACAAGTGGCGGGCTTTCGGCTGGTGTGTTTCCGAGATCGACGGCAACGATTTCGGCGAGATTGAAAACGCGTTTGAGAGTCACAAAGATGACCCGCGCCCCAAGGCGATCATCGCCCACACGGTTAAAGGCCGGGGGGTGTCTTTCATGGAAGATGACAACAACTGGCACTATCGCATTCCCACTGCCGAGGAAGTACAGCAAGCGGCAAGTGAACTGGGAGTGAGAGGATAGCCGTCCATGCGCAATGCTTTTGCCGATGAAATCACGACTCTTGCTGACACAGATCCGCGATTGGTTCTGCTATCCGGAGATATCGGCAATCGGCTGTTCGACAAGCTGAAAAACAAGCACCCATCGCGTTTCTTCAACTGCGGCGTTGCCGAGGGCAACATGATGGGTGTCGCCGCAGGAATGGCTCTCAGCGGACTACGGCCCGTTGTTTACACCATCACCCCCTTCACCACGACGCGCTGCCTGGAGCAAATCCGCGTCGATGTCGCTTACCACGATGCGCCTGTGGTGATTGTCGGGACCGGCTCAGGTTTATCCTACGCGAGCCTGGGGCCTACGCACCATTCTCTCGAAGACTTCTCGATCTTCCGCGCCATCCCCAAACTGCAGGTCTTAACGCCCTATGATGCACCATCGTTGCGCGCCGTCCTGCGGCAAGCCTTGTCGGCGGACGTACCTACCTATATCCGGATCGGCAAGAAAGGCGAGCCCGAGCTGGTACCAGAGACGGACGCGGCCGGCATCGGCCAGGCCAAAACAGTGAGAGAGGGCACCGACGCCTGTATCTTAGCCGTTGGAACCATCGCGTCCGAGGCCATCAAGGCAGCCGACGTTCTGGCCGAGAATCACGGCCTAAGCGCACGCGTCATGCTTATCAACACTGTAAAGCCGCTTGATACGACACTGATTGCCGGCCTCGCCAGCGAATTTCCGGCAGTGGTGACCGTCGAAGAACACTCGCGCGCCGGCGGCTTCGGTGAGCACGTGGCAGCCCTGATCGCGCATTCTGGCTCACCCATGAAAATAACCTCGCTTGGGTGCCATGACGACTTTATGCACTCCATCGGCTCCCAGGCCTTCGCACGGCAATACTTTGAAATCGATGCCCCCAGCATCGTCAAAGCTGTGGTTGAGCAGAACGCATCCATCACGTCTTCTGCCGCATAAATGCTGATTGGCTTGGACTTCGACAACACGATCGTTTGCTATGACCAGGCGATTGCGGAGCTGGCTGCTGAACAGCTAAATATTCCCGCGTCGATAGACCGCACAAAGCAAGGCGTTCGCGATTTTCTGCGCCAGGAAAACCGCGAAGACGAATGGACAGCTTTCCAGGGACATTTGTATGGACCCGGCATCGCGCGAGCCGTGCCGTTTCCAAATGCCATCGAAGTTATTGGTGATCTGCGAAGCGCCGGGCATCGCACTGTGATTATCAGTCATAAGACGCGATACCCTTACGCCGGCCCAAAACACGACCTGCATGCGGCAGCCCGGGGGTGGATCAAGACCCACCTCACCGCATCCGGAACCGCGCTGTTTTCCGATGATGACATCTTGCTCAATGAGACAAAGGACGACAAAGTCGATGTTATTCGCACTTTGGGATGCGACGTCTTTTTGGACGACTTGCCTGAAATATTGTCCCACCCGGCCTTTCCGGACCAGAGCCGCCCGATCCTCTTTGCTCCGGCAGGCTCAGAGATGGAACACCCGTTTACCGTTGTCTCTAGCTGGCAAGAGTTCCGCTCTCTATGCCCGGGCTAGAAAACATCCGGCAGACTGTATCGGACTGGTGCCAGAGCATCCTAGGATGGACCGGGCCCGATACCATTGAGCAACTCGCGGGTGGGGCAAATAATGCCGTCTTCCGGTGCGAGAGACGGGGCGAGAGCATTATTGTAAAAGCGTTCCCCGAGCCCACAGACGGACGCCCTGATCGATTTGGAGCGGAATGCACGTTCCTAACCTATGCAAACTCTGCCGCGCCGGATTATGTGCCAAAGTTAATCTTCGCCGATACGTCCGCCCGCATTCTGGCCATGGAGTTGTTAAGCGGCACTCCGTATCGATCCAGTCAAGACGTGAGCGCATCAGACATCAACCGCGCAGCAAATTTTTTACGGGCTCTAAATTCGTCCGCAACCTCTGCCAGGCCTGACACGTCTCAGCGGGCCGCAGACGGCTTTCTCACTCTGTCTGAACACATCGAAAATGTAGCCGCGCGCGCGGAAGGGATGTCGTCGGAGCATATACCCCAAGAGCACCGAGCAGAGGCGCTATCAATCCTTGATGGATTGAAGACGAGCCTTGCGGAAACTAAGAAACAGGTTGCTCAAGCGATAGGGGGCGGCGCTATCGAGGATGCTTGGCCGGAGGACGGTCTAATTCTCTCGCCATCTGACTTCGGCTTTCACAACGCTTTCAAATGCGGTGCTGGCGCTGTGTTTTTTGATTTTGAATTTGCTGGTTGGGATGACCCTGCCAAAACTATTGCTGACTTCTTTCTGCAGCCAAGAGTTCCGGTGGCCGCCGCCTACCGGGAAACGCTGCTTGACGGCGTGAAAGAGTGCATACCGGTCGAGGTTGTGAAAGCACGGGCAGACACGCTTACGCCGGTGCTACGTCTCAAGTGGGCGGCGATTGCGTTATCCGTGCTTCAGCCGGAACGGTGGGCCGCCCTGAACCAAATTACCTTTGACAAATCGCCTGAGATGCTTATCCGTGAGCGCTTCCAGACAGCACGCAATCTACTGAGCACCGGAGCTTAAATTGGCCTACATCGATTTCATGTCCCCCCTCCACAAAAGCACCTCGCGCGACTATCTGGCGCGGGTCAACGACCCGGATTATCCCAAGGCCAAGGCGGCCGAATTGGCGAAAAAATGGGATTTCGACTATTGGGACGGCGACCGGCGCATCAACTACGGCGGCTACAAATACATGGAGGGCCGCTGGGAAAAAGTCGCGGCTTTGTTCGTCGAACACTATGGCCTAAAAGCCGGCGACAAGGTTCTAGATATCGGGTGCGGCAAGGGATTTCTGATGTTCGACTTCACCAAGGTCTTGCCCGGCCTGGAGGTGCGCGGACTGGACATCTCGTCCTATGCCATTGAGAACGCAAAGCCTGAGATGAAAGACCTGATTGACGAAGGTTCTGCGTCTGACCTGCCCTATGAGGACGACGCATTCGATCTGGCGATTACGCTGAACACGCTGCACAACCTTCACTCTTACGACCTAGAGCCAGCGCTGAAAGAGTTAGAACGGGTTGCCAGAAACAAGTACATCTGCGTCGAATCATACCGGAACGAGACAGAGAAGACGAACCTGCTGTATTGGCAAGTCACATGCGAGCAATTCAATACCCCAGAAGAATGGGAGTGGTGGTTTGCGAAATGCGGCTATACGGGCGACCATTCATTCATATATTTTGAGTGATCAGACGCAAGGCTCGAATACTGGAACCACAATCGATTCTCCAAGGTAGGCGGTAGATGCCAAGCGGCACGCACGTAGATGAGATAACTTGGACTGAGTGGCCTCAATATGATCAGGCCCACTATGATGCCGTCGCGCGTGTGATTCGTTCCAACAGACTGTTTAACGGCCCCGTACTCAAAGAGTTTGAAAACGCTTTCGCGGAGTTTTCGGGTAACTCAGACAGCGTCGGTGTTGGCAACGCCACGCAAGGCCTTCACCTTGCGCTTGCCGCGCTTGATATCGGCTTGAATGACGAAGTGATCGTCACCCCCTACTCTTGGATTTCAAGCGCATCATGCGTTCTGATGCAAAATGCGATCCCGGTTTTCGCCGATATTGAGCCCAACACCTTTGGCCTCAGTTTGGACGCGATTAAAGCGGCGGTGACCCCGCGCACAAAAGCCGTCGTTCTGGTTCATATGTTTGGATACCCAGCAGATGTCGCCGAGATTGCTGCTTTCTGCGCGGAAAAGAACATCGTGCTCGTTGAAGACTGTTCACATGCCTTTGGACTGCGTGTCGACGGCATCCATGTTGGCCTGATCGGTGATGCCGGCGTATTCAGCATGCAGCAACGCAAACCGATTAGCACCGGTGACGGTTGCGTCATCATCAGCAAACATCGGCATGTGACCGAGAAGATTGGAAGACTGCGGTCATTCGGCGATGATGAACTCAGCTACAACTACCGGATGTCCGAGTTCTCAGCCGGCTTGGCCTTGGTCGGACTAGAGCGCCTGCCAAATGACAACCATACGCGGCGGCGATACGTCGATGTCTTCTGCGAAACCGTATCTGAGGCCTGTTTAATTAGGCCGCTGAAGTATGTCAGCGATCGCAGCACTGCAGTCTATTACAGCCTGCTCCTTGACGTTGGAGATATGCCCGTCGACGACGCGAATGAACGTACCGCCGAGGCAAACACCCGCGGAGTTCCTTTGAAACGAACATGGACACCGCTTAATCGCCATCCGTATTTTAATCCGTCGAAGCCACCCGCCCGTGGCACCCCGTGGCTAGCTCCGTTGAATTCCGGGGCAACAGGCAGCGAACCTCAGGATTTCGCATCTTTACCGCTACCGGTGTCCGAAGAGTATCAACTAAGACGCTTGTACGAGCTTGAACTTCATCCCGCTTTGAACGAAGACCAAGTGCGGGGCGCAGCGCAAATCATCAGCAAGTGTTTTAGCTAGGCGGCGTATGGAATTCTCCCCATACACGCTAGACGATTTCGACGACGTCCTTGCCCTGCTGCAGGACGCGTTTGACGATCCAAGACAGGCGGGTAATTTCAGCGCAATCGGAAAGTTCGAGGACGATTCCAGTTATAAGCGCTTTGTTGTTCGCTCGTCTGGCCGGCCGGTGGCTTATCTGGGCGTGGGCCTTCGGAACGTAAACTACGCGGACGCAATTCTTAGGATGGGCACGATCGGGCCGGTCGCCGTTACGCCTAGATCTCAAGGTGGGGGCGTCGGCAAAACGCTCATGCGCGAGACCCTGCACTTTCTCGAACAGGCAGGCCTGGACGGCGCGTATATCCAGGGCATTCCCCACTACTACCAGAAATTCGGATTTTCGAAGTATCTCGATAAGGCCAAGATTGTCGTATCGACGAATGGTGCCGACGAGGCCATCGCCAAAAACGTATCCGTTGAGCCGAATTGCCGCGACCAGGATGTTTTTTCCGGTCTCTACTCAAACTACAGCCACGAGGTTGCGTTTGCGGCCCGGCGCAACGCGGTGGATTGGGATTGGCTACTGGGTCCTGGGTCCAATTCCTATTACTTCTACAAGCCTAAGGTCTTTTTTGACAGCGAGGGCATGGCGATAGCTTATGTCTGTGACGATGCCGAAATCGCAAATTCGCCGCGCGAGATTGTCACCTCTTCCGATCCTGTTCAGGCCAACATCGCGATTACGGCTATCAAAGACCACTATGCGTCGCTTGGATGCCCCCAGGTCGAATTTAAGGTGCCGCCCAACTCACTCGTCTCGGGCCTCTTAGAGCAGGAGCCGTGTCAGAAAATTACTTATGCCAATCCCCACGGCGGCGACTTGTGTTTGTTTTTCGATGAGTATGCCGTGGCGCAAAAACTCCAGCACGCCCTGTCGGATATAGCCGCACGCCCCGCTCTCGCATTTCAGGCTGAAGTTCGCTGCAAGAAGTTTTCTATCCGGCTGGAGAGCGATGGGACTGATAGCACGTGTGAGTTGTCGCCGAATTCGGTTGGTGACGGAGTCAGCCTCGTGACGGCGATGGCGATGCGATTAAGTGATGCAGAAGCTAACGCGCATACGACGGCATGTGGCCTAGGGTCATACAAAGATATTCAGGCCCTGATGGTCCGGCGCCTGTCGCCTTTCATCTTCCAAGGCGACAATATGTAATTTTGCAGACTCCGCGTTCGTGCGGGCGTGGTGAGAACTAGGTCTGGACCTTCGAGAGTCTGTAATCTTCGATAAAGAGCTCATCGAGACCTGAACTGACAAACGTCCGAATGGCATCCGTCGGTGTCTCAACGATCGGTTCACCTGCAAGATTAAACGACGTGTTCAGGACCGCGCCAATCGATTGATGCTTTTTAACGGTGCGCAGTAATTCTGCGTAGTCGGGACATTGATCTCCAGAAACAGTTTGAATCCTTGCTGTTCCGTCTACCTGGATCGCCTCTCTCAGATCCTCTTTGTATTGGTCAGGTATATCGAATGAGAACGTCATATAAGGGTACTCATTCTTTAGCCCTGTTATTTTTGTAAAGTCTTCCATCAGCATGGAAGGTGCGAAAGGCCGAAACTTCTCCCGAAATTTGATCTTCGCGTTAATCTTATCCTTCATGCCCTCAACACTGGTGGCGCCAAGAATACTTCTGTGTCCAAGCGCTCTGGGCCCGAATTCTGATCTTCCTCTAAACCAACCAAGCACTTTTCCCTCGGCGAGAGACTTCGCCGCTTCCTCAAACACCGAGTCAACTTTCTCGAATGGCAGCCCTGATCCTTTCACCGCCTTATATATGTCCTCTTCGCCGTATCTTTTTCCAAGATACATACTTTTGGCACCCACGGGCGTATCGCCCATACGGCGGGCCACTTCATAACCGGAACCGATCGACAGACCACGATCCGATGCACCGGGTTGCACGTAAATTTGAACCGACTCGTCGCCAATGAGATCTTTATTGGCAAGGCAGTTAAGCGTACATCCGCCACTCAGGCACAGATGCTTCTTTCCCGTTTTCTTCAGGAAATGTTTTATGACGCCGAGATATACTTTTGTGAATTGGGCTTGCACCGACGCCGCCAGATCAAAGTGTTCTTGCTCGAACTTGCGATTCTTGCCCGGAGGAAGCGGCGCGACCTTAGTAATCTCGTAAATCACGCTTTCAATAAAGTGGGGCTCAAACATCGAGGTGTGGTGTCTTTCATCCCACATACTTTCGTCAAATCGAATCTCTTCCTTCTCTGGATCGAACTCGATCAAACTACTTAGGTCGAACCGGTCCGTGCCGAACGCCGCCATGCCCATCATCTTGTATTCGCCTTCGATGCTGGGGAATCCAAAGTAATTGGCGAACGCCGTATAGAAGGCGCCAATGGAAACTGGCCACTTCGCCAGATAATGCACCTTCTCCGTTCCCGGCGTCAGGGAGTCTTCGTAGATGTATACGGATGAGTTATCTCCGCACCCATCGATACTGAATACGAGCGCGTCTGAGAAACCACTGGCCAGGAACGCGCCGGACCCGTGCGCCTTCTGATGAAAGACTTTCTCGATTGGCGGGCAACTGTCGTAGAGATACTCGATATACCGGCGCACCTTGAATTCAAGATGCTCGGCGGTTTTGCCGTCAATCGCGATGTAGTCAATATCGTCGATCGTCAGCCCGCCGATCTCGAGGCACGCGGCCATGGCCTTTTCGGGAAACAAGCCAGGTGATGTCTTGATGCGGTTAAGCCGCTCTTCCTCGTAGGCCGCTATGAGTTCGCCATCTGAAATCAAACAGGCCGAAGGATCGTGGACATGTGTCTGAAAGGCTGTGTGCAAACCCAGTATGTTCATAACCTAAATTCCTAAAGCCCTGTAAATATTACGTTTCTGCCGTCAGAATGGCATGCAGAAACCAGATGGCGCAGGCGTCGTCGCCATCATTTACTGTTCAATGGTGGCAATTTCAAAGGCAAAATACAGTCCGAATCGATGTCCGGAGCTCAGGTGGATAATCCGCCCTTAGGCAACCTCAGTGGTCTGTATCCAAACTGCGTATAACTATCAATAGATATCTCCCCCAGACCTCATGTCTGCCCGCGTCAACCCATTCTGAATACGAGCCTTTTCGCAAGGTCGGCACACGCCCTCATGCGCTGAAATTGATCCTTCTTATTCGCGATAGCTCACTATATATTGCCCCTCCAGTTCCTCGCATAATGATCTAGCGTCATCGCGCCTTAATTTTATGCAGCTAGCGACTGTTTTCCCCGGCCCCACGACAAGGTTGGCCCCGAACCCGATGGCGCGAGGCGAGGTTTGCGGGAGCGGACTGACAAAGCACCCGTCGTCGGTTCGATATTCGGGCCAATGGCATTCGATCTAGATGTATGAACAACGAAGCGACAATTGATCAACATCGTGATGAGCTATATGAATTGCGTACGCTCAGAAGGGAAATTCTTGCAAAATGAACCTTGCCGGCTCCAGAGATGACACCCTTGTCGTCTACTACGATTTTAAACGGGCACCCGTTACCTTCGACTTCATCCACTACATCATCGCCGCGCACTCCTATGCGGTGCTGAACAAGCTTGGCCGTTTTGACGTTGTTTTGATTGCCGACGCCTGGCGCAATGCCTCTGCTCGAGAACAAGGGTACTCCCTGGCTGAACGGCGGTGGCGTCTTTGGAATCTCATTATGGAGGTGCTGCGGGCCATTCCGAACGTGCGAAACATTTCGGTTGTGTCTGAGCCTCTCTCAACAGTAGCCATTAATTCGTATCCGCCAAGCTTTCACCCGGAAATAAATAAGAAAATATTCTACGACGCTGCGCGGGTCATCAAATTCAATAGTATGGGCGTCAACGTTCAAGTGTTGCGTGCTTCGGATTATGCGACTTCGGTTGTCGAGCGATTTCTACCTCGGACGTCTCAGAAAGTTGTAACGATCACCTTGCGCAAGGCGGCATTTGAGTCCGTCAGGGACTCCCGTTTGGAAGACTGGTACAAGTTTTACAAAGAGTTGGAGAAACGTGGCTACAAAGTCGTGGTCATTCCTGATCAGGATGACTCTTTAACCGAGAGGACAATTACAAAAGACTACGACTGGGATGTTTTCGTTCCGGCGTGTATGAGCGTCGATCTCCGCCTCGCGCTGTATGAACGCGCTGACATGAATTATGTCACCAACGGCGGAATTATTGGATTGTTCCTCTACGGCACCTTTCCCTTTCTATGGTATTCGGTCACCGTCGAAGGTTCCCCAACGTCTACAGAAAAGTATTACCAGAAGATCGGACTTGAAGTCGGAGGCAAATACCCCTGGCTCAAAGACAACCAGGAAATGATATGGGAGCCCGACTCCTTCGAAAATCTTATGGAATCTCTCCCCCTTCTTGACAGCCTACCGGTGCCAGAGCCCAGCCCGGCTGTCGAGGAAATTGCCGCGCCTTAGGCGCGCGGGAAAGCGAAACAACTCTATGGCTGATATTCTGCTTTGCGGAGGAACAACGCGCAGTGGCCTCGATTGCGCCGTCGAACTCGCGAACAGCGAAAGCCGGTGCGTTGTTGCCGGCAGAAGTGCACCTCCCGACAGCGTTTTATCCGATGAAACACGGCCAATTCTTTACGAACATGTTGATTTCGCGGATCCGAATTCTGTCGACGCACTGTGCACAGCTCTTAACTCGAAGAGTTATGACATCAAGGACTGCATCTTCTTTCAGAGGGCGCGCAGCGAAGACGTGATCGAGGGAATGCAGGTCGCGATTGCTGCGTCAGACCGCATTATTTCTGCTCTGCACGAGCAACTTTCTAGAAACGCGGGGTCGATAATTTTTATCGGATCTGTCCTCGTCGATAAGGTTGGCGTTGATCAGACACTCTCATATCACGTGACCAAAGGCGCAGTTCGTCAGGCTGTGCGGTATTTTGCGGTGAAACTGGGCCCCGATGGCATACGTGTTAACGCCATTAATCTCGCGACTCTGAAACATTCGGTAAATGAGAAGGGGTATGAAGCGGGAACCCCACTTGCTGATATCGCAGATAAGGTCACCCCTTTGCGCCGGTCGGTGGAGTCAGGCGACGTTGCCGATGCCATAACTTTTTTGCGGAGTCCTCAAGCCAGAGCAATCACCGGACATGAGCTTACCTTGGATGCTGGACTTGGATGCGTTTCACAGGTTTCGAGCATTCTTCAGGCACTGGATTAGGCCGCAGTTGTGTTTTTATCTGCCGACCATTCGCATCGCAGGTCCTTTGGCGCGATTCAGGAAGAGATCAAATCGCAACTCTGCCGCATTCTGAACTGTTCTTGGGACGATGCGGTTGAGGCTATGACCGCCGGCAAGAATGTCGACCTCCGTGAAGACCTCGACTTCATGGTTAAGATAGAGACGCATCTTTGCGATCTCATCCGCGCCACAGATGGCCTAGGCTCGATTGGGAGCCTGCAATTTCCAGTAAACGCCCGTATCGTTCAATCTGAAATACCTGAGGGATACTTAGAACGGCCCTTTGCAACCGACTATGTCCACTGTGACGTCTGGTCTGGCGCTCCAGCCGACAGCACGAATCTTTTCTTGTACGTTTTCACTCTCGGTGATTGTTCATCTTTAGAGATTTTCGAATCTCTGGAGCATGACTCATACGCGAGAGATTTCAGAGGACGATACGAGGATTACAATGGAGACCTCTCAGGGCTAACGCGAGTTGATGCCCCTCTGTCTGAAGGATACTTCTTTGCGTGGGACACCTTTTCACCCCACCAGACCTTGAGAGGCCGCAGCGGCCTTAGAATCAGCCTGGACATTCGGTGTCGGCCGGGAACACCTTATCTGATAGACGGCAAGCGGGCTGAACTCGAAAGTTTTGCTGGTTACACTCCGGGAGTACCTGGCGCAGGTATATACTGGTCGTTCGCCCAAACCTCCTTGTCCTCGTTTGAGGAGAAATGCGAGTACGAGCTCTCGTGCGCTGCAGAAGTCGGGCCGTGGGCCGTCGCGCTGCGCGAGGCCTACATCAAACGAGTTAAACAAACGGGCGTCTTCGCCTAAATATGGCACGATACTCAGCCAGTGGTTGAATGATCTTGATATAGAGGTTTAAGGATTCATGACGGCAAGTTGTTCAGTTTGCGGCACACCAAGCGGCGACCCAGAGTTTTCCTACGGACCGATTCCGTTGTGCGACAGTTACTCCGATTCGGCGGCAACCGCGGCTAGTGCGCCCAAGTTCGACATATCCGTGGTGCGTTGCACGAAATGCAACCACAGTGAACTCCTGGAAAAGCCGCCTGAAGAAATCATTTATTCGGACTACACCTATTTCTCTCGGATGTCGCCGGATCTTGACCAACACTTCACGTCTTATGCGAAGTGGATGGCCGATACGCTGGACTTACCGGAGAACCCTCGTCATATTGATGTCGGCTGCAACGATGGTCTGCTCCTGTGCAAATCCAGAGATCTTGGAATGGAGCCCTTCGGCATAGACCCCTCACCAGCCGTTCACGAGGCCGCTAAGCTTGGGTTGAATGTCGTTGAAGGCTATTTGAACCCGTCATTGGTTAGACAGCATAACCTAACCGAATCAGCAGACGTCATCACCTGCAACAACATGATGGCCAACGTCCGCAACCTAACGGAATTCGGAGAATGCCTTGACGCGATGCTCAAACCAGGAGGTTATCTGGTCGTTCAGACCCTGCACTACGGCATGCTGCTGCAGAACCGTGTGTACGAAATGATAAACCACGAGCACTACCATTACTTCTCCGTGAGCTCGTTGAACGAGTTTGCCCGACGATTGGGCTTGGACTTTGTGTCAGTTCTGCATGTCCCCACCAAGGGAGCGAGTATGCGCTGGGTGGCGCGAAAGCCCGTCGACGGTGAACACACGACAACCCAGACAAGTATCGATCCTCTGCTTCAGAAACCCGAGAACAAAGACGTGAGTGGGGAGTTCATGGGTGACCTAGAAGCAGCGAAGTCTCGCATTAAAGATTTGATCAGTTCGCTCGATGAGAATACTTCGGTCGCCGGTTTCGGGTCGTCGGCGGGAACGACGATCCTAACCAAGCTGTTGGACCTGGAAGGCAAGATAGATTTTCTAGTGGATGACAATGACAGCCGGCACGGCTTCTACTCACCGGGAACCGCCGTAGAGGTTGTCAGTCCCGAAACCTATTATGAAAAAGCGCCAGCGCTCACAATCAACTTTGCATGGCGCTTCGCGGAAATGATCGCGGAAAAACACGGCGGGAAACTTCCCGCCAACCACCGTTTCGTCATGGCTAATTCCGGTGAAGTTCTCTAGTTAAACTTACGTCTATCGTCAGAGAAGTCTAAGCTGCGCGGGCTCGTTCTGAAACTTGATGGGGTTACCAACATGGGGCTGCCCTTTCTCGTCCCTCAGAATCATGCCGCGCGCGACGGCGTGCTCATGGTCAAACGCCTCGACCATGTCAAGAACCGGCGCCCAGCTGACATTGAGCTCTGCCAAGATTTTTTTCCATTCATCTTGGTCACGTTGTTTGAACGCGTCCCTGAGAAATTCTTTTACCGGTTCCTGAGCAAGGCAATCATCTCCGGCGCACAGGGAAATAAGATCTGGGCGCTCAAGGTGCGTCAGAAGTGACTCAGCAAATTTTAGCTCTCGGCCAGTTAGGGCAATATAGCGCCCGTCTTTCGTCTCATATACGTTGTAAAATGCCGCCCCTCCGATTGAGCGGCCTGCAGGTGTCGTGGGTGCTTCCCGATCTACCAGGACCGGCCCACTGAGATGGGCTGTCCATGACAGCAGAGTATCGTACATGGACGCGTCTACGTAGTCGCCCTGCCCCGTTTGCTGGCGCCGATAGAGCGCCATCAAGATACCCGCCAGACCCACCAAGGATGACCCCATGTCTGCGCCAGGTAGTCCCGGCACAGCCGGATGACCATCGCCTCGGTCGTTGATTGCCAGTAAGCCCGTGTAGGCCTGGGCGCCCATATCATGAGATGGCTTTGAGGATAGTGGTCCGTACTGTCCATATGCAGAAAGCGAACAATAGACGATCTTTGGGTTACGTGACCGGACCGCCTCGTAATCAACGCCAAGGCGCTTCACAACACCAGGACGAAAGGCTTCGACAAAGACATCAGCGGACTCACAGAGCTCTAGCAGTTTCTCACGGTCTGAATCGTCTTTGAGGTTCAGCTCCATACACGTCTTGCCGCGGTGCGTGTTGCGGAACCAGACCGACTGGCCGTCCTGAAAGGGGCCATATTTGCGGGCCGGTTCGCCGCCGGGAGGCTCGACCCTGAGAACGTCAGCGCCATGGTCCGCCATCATTAAGGTGAGATGCGGTCCCGGAAGATACATGGACAGATCGATAACACGCACACCTTCAAGCTTCATGCTGGCTCCCGCTTGCGTCTTCTAACAATGCGCCTAAACGACCTTTTTAGACCTAAGCGCTTCGATGTCGGCATCGCTGCGCCCTAAACCTTTGAGGATGTCCGCCGTATCCGCACCGAGTTTCGGCCCAGGCTGCAGCGGCAAACGTTTACCGTCTAATTTGAGGGGATTGTTTAGAACCCGCAGACCAGACCGGTCTGGGTGGTCGACTTCCGTGATCGAACCGATCTCAGCGATAAAAGGATTATCGAGGGCTTTGTCCAAATCATAAACCGGCGCGACCGGGATAATCCCCTTGAAAAAGTCCACCCAAGCTTCCGTCGTTTTGCCGGAAAACACTTGGTCGAGCACCTCGGTTAATGCGTCACGGTTTTTGAGACGCGCATCTAGATCAACAAAACGAGGGTCGGCGCCAATTTCGTTCTGCCCTAGCTTATCGATCATCAAGTCCCAAAATCTTGGATTCTGGCACATGATGAACAACCAACCGTCTTTCGTCTTGACCAGCTGGCTCGGTGTAATCGAGGGATGGGCCCCTCGGGCGATACGGCCCGTCACAAAACCCTCATTCAGGTACCAGATGCCTGGATAGGTCAGTTGATGCAGCGCTGCTTCCATCAGGCTGACGTCAACATCGCGCCCTTTTCCTGTGGCCTTAGCCCCCATGACCGCTGACGTGACGCCAAAGGCCATCATCATGCCGGTCATGAAATCGACCATCGACAGGCCGAACCGGGCCGGCGGCCCATCCGGCTCACCGGTCACGGAGAGGAACCCAGCTTCCGCCTGCATCAGATAATCGTAGCCGGGCCAGGCCGCGCGCGAGTTATCCCGGCCGTAGGCGGAAATGTGTCCGCATACGATCTGAGGGTTGATCGCTTCCAGACCGGCATAGTCGATCCCAAGCTTGGCCGGCTGATTGCCACGTAAATTGTTTACGATGGCATCCGATGTTTTGACGAGGTCGTGAAGAATCGACTTTCCTTCGTCGGACTTGAGATCCAGCGTCAGGCTCCGTTTGTTCAGGTTAAAAGCCTGAAAATACTGGCTGTCTTGCTCACCCAGGAAATAGGGCCCTGTGGAGCGCGCAAAATCTCCACCCGTGGACGGATTTTCGATTTTGATAACATCGGCCCCCATGTCAGCCATGAACATGGAGCAATACGGTCCGGCTCCATACTGCTCGATCGTCAGCACACGGACGCCGGCCAGGGGGAGGTCCATCAGATTTTGTTCCGGTCTATCAGCTGCCGCGCGATGATAATACGCTGCATTTCGTTGGTCCCCTCCCCGATGGCCATTAGGGGTGCATCGCGATACAGGCGTTCAATGACAAACTCTTTCGAATAGCCGTAGCCGCCGTGGATACGCATGGCTTCTAAAGAGTTCTCGATGGCAGACTCAGAGGCATGGTACTTGGCCATCCCGGCCTCGAGATCGCACCGCCGTCCCTCGTCATAGGCGTGTGCGGCCTGCTCGACGAGTAACCGGGATGCTTCATATCGCGTGGCCATGTCGGCCAGCTTGAGTTGGATGGCTTGATGCTGGCAGATGGGTTTGCCGAAGGTCTGCCTTTCTTGACTATATTTCACGGCCTCATCCAATGCGCGCTTCGCAATACCGACGGACCGTGCGGCGACGTTGATGCGACCGAGCTCCAAGCCGCCGACTGCCTGATAGAAGCCCTGCCCTTCTTGTCCGCCAATCAAGTTATCGGCAGGCACGCGAAAGTCTTTGAAAACCATCTCGCCAGAATCGATTCCCTTGTATCCGATCTTCTCTAGCCGCCGAGAGATCTCGAACCCGTCTCCCTTTTCGACGATGAACATACTCATGCCTTTACGCGGCGGATCGGCAGCGGGATCAGTTTTGGTCAGCAGCGCGAAACAGGTCCCCTCAATGGAGTTGGTAATCCAGGTTTTAGTCCCATTGATAATGTAGTCGTCGCCATCGCGATCCGCCCGAGTCCGAATCCCCTGTAGGTCCGTCCCGGCGTCAGGCTCCGTCAATCCGGTGCCGCCGCGCAGTTCGCCAGACGCAAAACGAGGCAGGAAACGCTGTTTCTGCTCGTCAGTGCCAAACTTCTGCACGGCAGTCGCCATCATGAGATGAGAGTTGAAGATGCCGGTGAGCGACATCCAGACCTCGGAAATCATGGTCACGACTTTGGCGTAGGTCGATGCGGATAAGCCGAGCCCGCCCCATTCCGGATCGAGGGTCGCGCCAAACAAGCCCATTTCTTTCATTTGCTCGACCATTTCGGCCGGATAGGTGTCGGTATGCTCAAGCTCCATGGCGTGGGGCGCAACATCGCGGTCCAGCCACTTGCGAATGCTATCGAGGATGACCGCTTCTTCTTCTGAGTCGTACATCGCGTCTTTGGGTGCCATCGTAAAACTCCCGCCCCTGACCGGGCGTGGTCCACTCTGTTCAAGAGGTCTGCGGCCCAGACTTCCGCCATTTGGACAATCCAAACGGGGCGGGATATGCAGACAAATTAACGTTTTGTATGTTGGCGCACCTTATCTAATATAACTTGTACAGACAAATAGATTTTGTCCGGACATTTCACGAAACGACTTGCCGGCATTCGAGGAGCCGTTGCGAAACGGGGAGAGACCCAATCTATGCAAGATACGAACCCAGCTAGGCCGCGCAAGGGCAGCGGTCATCCGCGGTATCGGGAACTTTCCGACGTGCTGCAGAAGGAAATCGAGACAGAGAAATTTCCAGTTGGGTCCCGTATGCCGACTGAACTTGAGCTATGTGAGCGCTTCGATGTCAGCCGGTTCACCGTGCGCGAGGCTCTGCGCAGACTCATCGACCTGGGCATGGTGTTGCGGCGTCAGGGATCAGGCACCGTTGTCATTTCACGAAACCCCGCTACCAAATTCGTACAACGGCTCAACTCTATTGAGGAACTCCTTCAATATTCGAAGGACACGCGACTTAAAGTGCACGGTTCGAACGATGTGCGCGTCTCATCCCAAGAAGCGGCGATGATTGGCTGCGAACCCGAGGACAACTGGCACAAGATTGAAGGTATTCGCTTCCTCGACGACAAATCGCCGATCTGTTGGACAGACGTTTTTGTCCAACCGGCATATAAGGAATTGGCGGACCAGATAGGAAAAGACGAAACACCAGTGTTCATGGCGTTCGAAAAAAAGTTCGGCGTCATCGCCGAATCTGTGTCGATGGATCTTTTCGCCGGATCTATAGAGCAGTCAAAGGCATGGGCCCTCGGTGTCGAACCGAATAGCCCATCTTTGATCATCGTAAGGCGCTATAAAGATCAAAATGGAAAGACGTTTGAGGTTTCCGTCAGCGAGCATCCCGCCGGACGCTTTACTTTTTCAATCGACTTAGCGCGCAGCGCAGACTCAGATTAAAGAAGTCACTCTGCGGCAATTGCGGGACAGCTCACGTTCGTTCCACCAAGACCACAATATCCCGTGGGATTTTTAGCCAAGTACTGCTGATGATAGTCCTCAGCATAGTAGAACGGCGGCATATCCAGAATTTCAGTGGTCACCGGTCCGTATCCAGCTTTCTCCAATGCTACACCGTAAGCGTCGAGCGAGGCCTCCGCCGCTGAGCGCTGATCCGGTGTGGAGACGTAAATGCCTGATCTATATTGGGTACCGACATCGTTGCCCTGACGCATGCCTTGTGTCGGGTTGTGAGCCTCCCAGAACACCTTCAACAAACTGGCAAAGGATACTTTCTTAGGGTCATAAACGACCAGCACAACCTCATTGTGTCCGGTGAGGCCTGAGCATACTTCTTCATAGGTGGGATTGGGTGTGTGACCAGCAGCGTAGCCAACAGCGGTGGTGTATACGCCATCGAGTTCCCAAAACTTGCGTTCGGCGCCCCAAAAACAGCCAAGTCCAAACAACGCAGTTTCGAAGTTGTCCGGAAATGGGCCTTTTAGGGGCCGGTCGAGGACATAGTGGCGGTCTGAGACCTGTATCTCTGTCTGGCGGCCTGGGAGCGCCTCCTCAGCAGCGGGGATTTCCAACTTCTTACGAGATACAAAAAACACGTCCGGCCTCCTGGTCTGTCATCTTGTACAGGGACATATGGGATCGCCCACCCCAGACATCAATCTAATATCAGATCTACTCGGCAGCCTGAGATACGGCGCCTTCGATTTCAGCCGCGACATCGTCGGTTGTCATGACGCGGCCCCATAAACGCAGGAACATGGCCTCGAACGCCGCCTGCGCCTCGTCATCGCACGTTCCCGTGGCATCAGACACGACGACAACGCTAAATCCGCGATCCGACGCCTCCATCGCCGTCATGCCCACGCAGTTATTGGTGGAGACCCCGACCGTGACGATTTCTGAGATCCCCTTAGCCCGCAAGCGTGCTTCAATGCCGGTCGAGCCGAACGCACCCATGGTCACTTTGTTGAGTACCGTCTCGCCAGGCAACGGCGCGACGTCGGCGACAATCTCGTGCTCCCGTTGGCCTTCGATGTTGTTGGTTGCCTGAACAAGCCCTCGTATGTGGTGAGGAACGTCTGAGCAATCCGGTAATTCAGCGCCGTAGGTCACGTAAAAAACCGCCGCACCGGCGTCACGAAACGTCTTGAGAAGCCTTTGCGTATTCGGCAAAACCAAATCTCTTATTCTGCCAAATCGATAATCGGCCTCGTCGAGCCGGCCTTGTTCCTTGAGCATCTTTCCCAGCCCATGGTCTGGACTACCCGTTGCATACTGCAGGTCGACGACAACCAAGGCGCTTGTCTTCGGGTTAAGCGTGAACGGCCTATTGAAATCGTTGATGTAGTCTGCGGGCATCTCCACCTCCGCTTGCCACCGATCAACTCAAGCCTAGCACCGGCAACAGCCGCAACAAAGTGAGCCCATTTAAGTCACCCTCTCCGGTGGGCCATGGCGCGGACAGATCGAGGTGTCTGGTTGGCGAGACCTATAATTCAGCCGATTGTAGCCTTCGAATTCTGACTGGGAGGTACCTATGGCGCACGACACAGACTTAACGGCGTTTGCACGGCGGGGATTGTTTGGGGGCCTCGCCGGTGGACTTACTGCGGGGCTCGCAACGGCCCTGACCGGCACGGCCAGAGCGGCAGGCCCGGAAGCCGACCCAGCCCTCGAAGCCGAGAAGGAAAAGATCGTAAACGACTTTTGTGCCGCATGGGCGGCGCGCGATCCTGACGTGCTGTTGCCGTTCCTCGACGACGAGATCGAATATTACATGTTTGAAGGGCGCCCCCCGATCAATGGAACCGCGGAGTTCAGTGCTCAGCTTAGGCCGTTTATGGCCGGTATGCGTGAGATAGATTGGGAGGTCCTGCGGTCGTGCACCATGGGCGACATCGTGCTCAATGAACGGATCGACCATTTCTTGCGCCCTGAAGGGTCAAACGCCCCCGACAATCACTTTCATGTCGTCGGGGTGTTTCTCGTGCGCGGCGGCAAGATTGTGTACTGGAAAGACTATAATCTTTCGGGTGAGCTGTAACGCACGCCGAGCAACCTACGCCGCGTTGAGGCGTTCGACATAGGCTTTGAAGGTCGTGGGCGCGCGACCGAGAATCGTTTCAAGAATTCTTGGATTACCCAGAAAACCGAAACGGTCGTAGTGCTCGTTCATGATCGTCATTTGCTTAACGCGATCATCCGACGCACCCGCCGCCCGCGCTTTCTCCTGCATCTTGGCAATGGGCGTGGCCTCGGCGCGAATAGGTTTACCGATCACATCACCGATGATCTTTGCCATGTCGTCTTGGCTCAGAGGTTCGGGACCGGCGAGTTCGAAGGTTCCGTAAAGCCAGCCATCGTCCAAGGTGACCCGCGCGGTCGCCTCGGCGAGATCGATTAGATCCACAACGTTAAACTTGAGGTGAGTATTGAACGGCATCGCGTGCACGCCTTCTTCATTCACGCGCTTCCAAATTGGCTCCAAGTGCTGCATGTACCGGATGGGTTGAACGATGGTGTAGGGCACACCCGACTCGATGACCATTTCTTCAGTGTCGAGCTTGAGGCTGTGATGCCGTACGTCACGCCGCAGGGGATGCATAACTGAATAGTAAATGAAGCGGCCGACGCCGACTTGCTTCGCCGCCGACACGAAGTTCGCCGTCATCTCTTTTTCATCGGGATGCATCGGCGGTCCAATATGAACGATGGCTTCGCACCCCGCTATGGCCGGTTCAATCGTGTCTGGCTTCTGCATATCGCCAACGGCAACCTCGTTGGCACCCAGGTCCATCAACGTCGATGATTGGTCGGCGTCGCGCACGAAGGCTCGAACGTCGGCGCCACGTTTTGCCAGAGCTTGAACGATCGGCTTACCCGTGCGGCCATGAGAGCCGGTGACAAGTACTTTGAGCGGCATTGGCGATCCTCCTGTTTCAGGACCCACCATAGCCGCGAGAGGCACGTAAAGGGATGGCTTTTAGGCCGCAAATCTCCAGGCGGTCACCCTTCCCGCCCCTGGTGCTGGTGTGATTCACGCGCGCTGAGCCACCGGCGATCCGCAATGAATGAATCCGTCCGGTCGACCAATTCCTGAAACGATGCGCCCCCGGCCCGCCATTGATCACGAGCCGCGGCCATGGCGGACACCTTGGCAGCCCATTCTGGACCGAACACGGTTCGGGCAAGGTGGTCACGCAGGACGCGCGCAAGACCCGCCGCCTTGCCGTTGGTCGAGACTGTCACCTGTAAATCGCCCCGCACCAGTCGCGCGGGCATATGAAAGTCGCATAGCCGCTTGATATCGTGGACATTCACCAGGGCCCCAGCTGAGTGAGCCAGACGGGCATAGTGCTCTGCCTGATCTTCAGGAATGTCGGCAACATAAACGAGTTTATATCTCCGGCTCTCGAAGTCAGGCTCGGTTGGCCAGCGGTGGTGCAGACGCGACCCGGCTCTTGCCTTTAACTCTTCATCGGGCTCGGGCGCAAATACATCCACGTCCCCCGCGCGGGAGTCATCAAGGGCTTTGAGGCGCATCACCGCGGCAAATCCACCGCCAATCACGGCAACGGGCGCGGATTGAACATCTAACATCATTGGCAACATCAGCTTGATCCTTTCAGCGCCTTCGCCACATCCAAGGCCGCATAGGTGAGAATGGTTCCAGCGCCGGCGCGCTTGATGGCGAGAAGGTGCTCAACCATGACGTCATCCGCGTCGACGACTCCAGCAGCTCCTGCCGCCTTCACCATGGTGTACTCCCCGCTGACCTGATAGGCAAAAACTGGGACATGAAATCGCTCGCGTATCGCAGCGATGACATCGAGGTAGGCGAGCGCAGGCTTGACCATCACCGCATCTGCCCCCTCACCAAGATCGAGTGAAACCTCGGCGAGGGCTTCGTCCCGGTTCCTCGGGTCCATCTGATAGGATCTCTTTGACGCCCCGGAGAGCGCCGTCGAGGACCCGACTGCATCCCGGAACGGTCCGTACAACGCCGATGCATACTTGGCGGCATAGGACAAAATAATCGTGTCTGGATGACCGGCAGCCTCTAGTGCGCTGCGGATGGCGCCGACCCGCCCGTCCATCATGTCAGACGGCGCGACAATGTCGGCGCCTGTGTTTGCCAATACGACAGCCTGCTCCGCAAGAGTCTCGACCGTTTCATCGTTGGCAACGTCGCCGTCACGTATCAACCCGTCGTGACCGTGACTCGTGTACGGGTCCAGAGCAACGTCGGCGATCACACCAATGTCGGGCACTTGCGACTTCAATGCCTGAATAGTCCGGCAGACGAGGTTGTCCGGCTTGAGAGCTTCCTGACCGTCCTCAGTCTTGAGCTTGGGGTCGGTGACAGGAAAAACAGCCACCGCCTGTATACCTAGACCGTGCGCCTCGCGAGCTGTCTCAACGACCTGATCGATAGACTGCCGTGTGACCCCAGGTAAAGTCTCGATTGGCTCCGGCGTTTCAATGCCATCCTTGACGAACACAGGGAGGACCAAGTCGCAGGGATGGAGGCGCGTCTCTGCCCGCAGTTCCCGCGCCCAGGACCGCTGGCGAAAGCGGCGCATGCGGGTAGCCGGATAAGCTCCGGGATAAACCGACATGAGCCTACGCCGCCAGCCTGATGGCTTCAGCCATACCGTCGGCATCGCATGACGGAGAAATGATTTTCCGTCCCCACGATAGAGCGCTTGAAGACGCGACTTTCTGTGAGATGAAGACAGCGGTCGCCTGCGCCACCTTTCCGGCAAGGCTCGACCGTTGAATCAGTGCCTCAAAGGTTTGGCATGCCCGCACCGAGTACAGCGGAACGATCCAGGGGTCGGAACTTTCAGCTGCCTGCTCCATAACGGGTGGCAACCGCGATGTCAGTATCATCCGGTAGACAACGCGGCGATCGACAGGCAGATCGTCTAGTTGACTCAGGTCCAGCGTAATGTCCGCACCAGAGAGATATAGCGCCCGTGTGAAAGTCGAAGAGCGCAGTAGCGAAACGAGGTCCTGAGCGGTCCCTCCAGCTTCCTTCACGTCTTGGAAACCGCAGCTTCGGAGGTCCTCGGCGGTTCCCGGGCCAACAGCGAATGTTTTGACGGCTCGCTCAGACACGTGCGGCGCTGCCGCTGTGACCCCAAACCGGCTGGTGAAGACGAGTGCATCGTAACCACCGAGAGATATAGGGCCTGAACCCATAGACATGTACTGAAACATGGGCGCCGCAATCACGTCGCGGCCGGTCGCGGCACGCAGATTGCCGATATCTTGATGTTCAGAAGGACGCGTTGAGATGATCACGCCGCCAGTTCCCTGGCCGCGGCGACGAGCAAGTCATGAGACACCTGCCGGCCAATCTCATGCGCCTGACGCGGGTCTCCTTGCGCACGCGCGGTTACCGTTCTAGCTCCATCTTCGGTGACCAACGCGGACTCGAGGTGCAAGGTGTTCCGTCCTTGTAGTTGTGCCAACGCCCCCAGTGGAAAAACGCACGCACCCGCTATATCTGAAAGAATGGCCCGTTCCGCGGTGACAGCAGCAAACGTAGGCTCGTGATTCACAAGCTCGGCCAAACGGCGTGCACGGAAATCATCGCTGCGGCAGGTCAGACCGATTGCACCTTGGCCTGGGTCCGGCGGCATTTCGTCAGCCGTCAACACTTGCTTGATGTGGTTTTGAAGGCTAAGCCGCTTTAGGCCAGCCACAGCCAAGATGGTGCCAAGCGTCTGCCCTTCCTGGAGCGCGGCGACACGCTCGTCGACGTTGCCGCGCAGCAGCTGGTAGCCTACATCGGGCCGTAAACGCCGCAGAAACCCCATGCGCCGTACTGACGCCGACCCCATGATCGCGCCATACGGCAAATCCACAAGTGATGAAAAGTCAGGCGCAACGAGACAGTCGCGCGGGTCTTCGCGCTCAAGGGTCGCCGCCAGGACAACGCCTTGAGGCAGGTTCGCGGGCAAATCCTTCACTGAATGCACGGCAAAATCGATATCACCGGCCAAAAGGGCATGGTCGATGTTGTCCGTGAACACGCCACGCCCACCAAGGTCCTCCAGCGTAACGGACCGATTCTCATCGCCGTTCGAGGACAATTCAACGATCTCAATGATATCGGCCAGACTCGAATCTACACGGCATAGCTCAACCACAGCCATACGCGCTTGTATTAAGGCGAGAGGGCTGGAACGAGTACCAACACGGATTGGACGCCTATGCATACCGCGATACCTCCTCACATATCGCCGCGATAAGTTTGTCGGCCATTTCCTCGGTGTGGAGCGGCGTCGGTGTGATCCTTAAACGCTCGGCACCACGCGGAACGGTAGGATGATTGATGGCCTGGACGTAAATGCCGTGACGCCGCAGCAAGGCTTGCGATATCTGCTTCGCTTTGACCGGACAGCCAACAATAACCGGCAGAATGTGGGTATTGCCGGGAAGAACATTTACACCCCGTGCAGCAAGCTTTTCGCGTGCGTACGAGACGATATGTCTTTGCCGCAATCGCAAGTCCGGGGACCGCGACACCACGTTCACCGACGCAAGCGCGGCTGCGGCGAGGACGGGCGATAAAGCGGTCGTGAAAATAAATCCCGGCGCAAAACTACGCACGAAGTCGACAACAGTGCGTGACGCAGCCATGTAGCCACCCATGACGCCAAAAGCCTTCGCGAGCGTTCCTTGAAGGACGTCGATTTGATCGGAAACTCCATCGCGCTCGGCCACGCCCGCACCGGTAGGTCCATACATGCCGACAGCGTGGACCTCGTCAACATAGGTCAGGGCGTTGTACCGTTGCGCCAACTCAACGACTGCTGGAAGGTCTGCGACGGTTCCATCCATCGAATAGACGGACTCAACAGCGATGAGCTTCGGCCTGTCTCGGTCAATCGTTGCCAGTACGTTTTTGAGGGCATCGATATCGTTGTGACGGAAGATCCGCTTTTCGACACGCGCGTTCCTCATCCCGGCAATCATAGACGCATGATTTTTTTCGTCGGAGATAACGACGCAACCCGGCAAGCGCCCGGCAACGGTGGACAAGATGGCTTCGTTGGCAACGAAGCCGGACGTGAATAGCAACGCCTGCTCTTTGCCATGAAGGCGGGCCAGCGTTGACTCCAGTTTGGCATGGACATCCTGAGTGCCACTGATGTTGCGTGTGCCGCCAGCTCCAGCCCCATAGCGGCTAGCAGCATCTTGAAGGGCGTCGACGACCTCAGAATGCTGGCTCATGCCAAGATAGTCGTTTGAGCACCACACCGTCACCGGAGCGACGCCGGTCTCGCTGTGCCACAGGGCGTGAGGGAATTGACCCGCAAGGCGTTCAAGACGCACGAACTGGCGATAGTTGCCCTGGGTCCGTAGGTCGTTCAGAGCGCCCGTCATGAACGCTTCATATCCGCCAGACCGGACGTCTAGGGTATCTCTTCTGACTGGGTGCGATTGGATTGTCATAACGCTGCCGCCGCCCCACTTGGCAGGTGAATGCCACACTCGGTTTTGTCTTGATTGCGCCAGCGCCCAGCACGCTGGCCTTCACCTGTTGTCACAGGCGTCGTACACGGCATGCAGCCCACCGACGCGTATCCCTCGGCCTCCAGCGGGTGCTTGGGCAAGTCAAACCGATCAAAATAGTCTTCGATTTCAGCCCTTCGCCAGGATGCCAGCGGATTGATTTTCACGCGTGAGCCATCAAGCTCGACGTGTGAGAGCCCAGCGCGCGCGTCACCCTGATAAGACTTTCGACCCGTCGCCCATGCGGAAAAAGGCCGGAGTGCTGTGGCGAACGGACGCACTTTCCGCATCGCGCAACAGGCGTTCGGATTGCGTAGCCAAAGTGCGCCTTTGGGATCTTCTGCGTCCACTTCATCTTGGTCTGGCTTGACGGCCCGCACCTGGGTTAACCCGAGCTGTGCGATAAGGACGCGCTTATAACGTAGCGTCTCACCGAAGAGCTTTCCCGTGTCCAAAAACAGAACCGGTATGTTGGGGTCAACCTGAGCCGTCAAATGAAGCAGAACGGCGGACTCGGTACCGAAGGAGGACACAACCGCGAACTTGTTGTCGTAAGCCTCATAAACGGCAGCGATGAGGTCAGCGCCGGCCAGGCCTTGCCACCTCTCTATATCCTGTGAGGACGTATCTTGTGCGGCGCTGGCCATCATTACACACCCGCCTCTCCGGTGGATTGCCGCAACCTTTGAACTGGCCTGCGCGAGTCCGCGGCAGCCTGAAACACAACGGTAAATCTCTCGACCACGGCTTGGACATCGGCCTCGGAAATATGAGGCGGCAGATCGACTGACGAAAAGCCAACACGAATCAGAAATTGAACTTGATCGAGCAGGAGTTCACCAACGGCTCGAATGTCGCCCGCATAGCCAAATCGGTCCCGCAATATCCGGGCTTGTGAAAAACCCCGGCCATCCTTGAATGCAGAGAACTCGATCGCGATCACAGCTAAGCGATCGATAAAAGGGGCCAGTCGGTCGAGGTCGGTATCTGGTCCTATGGTGACGCCGATCGCCTGCCCTGGCTGCAAGGCAGCGTTTATCTCGGCCGCGAGGTCTTCAATATCCAGAAAGCGGGTCTCGGTAGGCGATCCAACTTGGGCGCCGTTTTGCGCTTTCGGCGAATACAAACCCGTGTGTTGTGAGGAAAGATCATGCACGGGCATAGAGGCGCTCCTTGAACGGTTCCGCGCCAACACGGCGGTAGAAATTTAAGAACGGCTCTCCGGGTTGGCGCAGGTCGAGATACACATGCACGATCTGCTCCACCGCATCGACGATTTCATCGTACGAAAATCCAGGCCCGATAATCTTGCCGATCTCCGCGTCCTCGGCTCCGCTGCCGCCAAGCGTGATTTGATAAAATTCCTCACCTTTACGGTCGACGCCGAGGATGCCGATATGGCCTGCATGATGATGTCCGCAAGCATTGATGCACCCGGAGATTTTGACTTTCAGCTCGCCGATATCGTGCTGCCGCTGCAGAGCGCTAAACCGTTCGGAGATACGCTGCGAAACGGGGATCGAACGCGCGTTTGCAAGCGAGCAATAGTCAAGACCAGGACAGGCAATGATGTCGGTGATCAAACCGGCATTCGCAGTTCCAAGGCCTGCCTTGGACAGCACGGTCCAGAGCTCGATAAGATTTCGTTGCTCAACATGCGGCAAAATCAGGTTTTGTTCGTGAGACACACGGATTTCACCGAACGAGAAGCGCTCGGCGAGGTCGGCGATAAGATCCATCTGCTCTGCCGTCGCGTCACCGGGAATTCCACCGTAAGGTTTGAGAGAGACGGTAACGATGGCGTAGCCCGATTGCTTGTGGGCATGCGTATTGGTTTTGCGCCAATTCTCAAAGTCTGGCGGGCTAACCTGGCTGGGCACCTCTTTCGCTGTCGACGTCACGAAGGCCGGTGGCGCGAACATCTTGCGCACCCTGTGCTCTTCATGGAGCTCATGATCAACGTGAGCCTTGTCGATCGCTTCCCATTCGGCCTCGACCTCTTTGGTGAACGCGTCAGTGCCCAGGTCGCGAACAAGAATCTTGATCCGGGCTTTGTAGATGTTGTCGCGCCGGCCGTACCGGTTGTAGACCCGAAGAATTGCCTCCAAGTAGGATTGCAGGTGCTGCTTGGGCAAAAACTTGCGAATGGTCGGCCCTACGACGGGCGTACGCCCCATTCCACCGCCGGCAATGACCTCGAAGCCTATCTCGCCGTCGCCATTTCTACGCAGAATAAGACCGATGTCGTGAAAGCGCACCGCCGCCCGGTCTTCTTCCGCACCGGTCACGGCGATCTTGAACTTGCGGGGCAGGAACGAAAACTCCGGATGCAGAGTCGACCACTGGCGGATCAGCTCCGCATATATCCGCGGATCATCCAATTCATCTGCTGTAGCGCCAGCAAAATGATCGGCGGTGACGTTACGAATGACATTGCCGCTGGTTTGAATGCCATGAAGCTGGGCGGCCGCGAGGTCGTAAAGCAGATCAGGCGCGTCTTCTAACCGAATCCAGTTGTATTGGATGTTCTGGCGGGTGGTGAAGTGGCCGTACCCTTTATCATAGGTTCTCGCAACATGGGCGAGAGCCCGCATTTGCTCGGACGAAAGCGTCCCATAGGGGATCGCCACGCGCAGCATATAGGCGTGCAATTGCAAATAGAGACCATTGAGCAGCCGCAAAGGACGAAATTGCTCTTCGGTCAACTCGCCACTGAGTCTGCGCTTGACCTGATCCCGGAACTCATTGACCCGCTGATTGATCAGCGTCTGATCAAAGGTATCGTATTCGTACATGTTGATCTCGATTGAATTATGCGTTTGGGAAAGGGCGCGCGAGGTCGGGGCGAACCGTCGGCCCGGTGGCGCGGATACGGTCTCTCAGGCTGACCGGGGTTTCGGAAGCCGAAGGACCATTGAGGGCGATGGCCTCGATCCCGACGACCGTGTTGGCGCCGTCGCCGACCTCTTCCAGCTTGGACTCCAGGTCTGGCGTGTCCTTTTCGAAACGCCTGGCCTTGGCGATTTCATCGGTCCAAGAACCTTCTCCGGTCAAATAGACGATTTCGCCGGTTCGGAGATCGTTCGCAATGATGACGTGTGTCATGCCGTCACCCATGGGCCAGGTGCGCGTCGTGCGCGGTTTGAGCCACCGGTGCCAAGGCTTCAGTGCGCCACCATCCACGGCTTGTGGAAACGACATTACCCACGACGATGAGGGCCGGACTCTCAACCGACTGGCTGGTGAGAACGTGAGGCAATGTTCGCAATGTACCGTACAAAACCCGCTCTTCCGGCAGGGAGGCCCGTTCCACGACAGCAACCGGTGTCGACGGCTTATACCCTTTTTCGGTCAACGCGCTGACAAGGTCAGATGCCGTTCCGATACCCATATAGACGACGACTGTTTGCGAACCGCCATCAACCGGTGACAGGTCGGGCAGTTCTTCCCTGACGTTGTGACCCGTCACAAACGTCACGGCGGACGTGATGTCGCGGTGTGTAAGAGAGAAGGCTGCGCTGGCCGCGGCCGCAGACGCGGCGGTCACGCCGGGTATGAGCTCGACCTCAATGCCGGCGCGCTGAAGCCCCGAAATCTCTTCTCCGCCACGGGCAAATAAGCTGATGTCACCGCCCTTGAGACGAACGACGGACTTACCGGCCTGTGCAGCACCGATCATCTCATCGATTGTGTCTTGCTGAGACTTGGTCTTACCACCAACCCGTTTGGCGGCATCAACCCAAATGGCGCCATCCCGGAGGAGAGACTGGAGGTCGTCATTCACCAAACCGTCGGCGAACACAATGTCTGCGTTTTCAAGCACCCGCACGGCGCGCTGAGTCAATAGATCTGGTGCGCCCGGACCGGCACCCACAAGAATGACCTTGCCCTGAGAGGCGGTAGCTTCCGCACGCGGAAACCGGTCTGAGATCGCATTCATGTCCTGGGCCTTCCTCGGTCTGCATCCAGCGGTCGTCGCTGGTGGCGTAAATTTGGCGCAGTTGTGAGGAAGCTGGCGCTCTGGGGGAAGATTCTCCCCCAGAAAGATGACTTAGACCGATAAATACGGAGTTTTCTTTTTTATTTAGACCATAAAAGAGATGATTGTTCTCTCATTCGGACCTATCGATTGCCGCCTAAAAGCTCAAAAATCAGATAAGAGACGGCCAAAACCGGGCATTTGGTCTTCGATTCCATTGGCGCGCAGAGCATGCCAATACGTCGCCGTGTTGATGGCAATCACCGGTTTGCCGAGCCAGGTCTCCGCCTCGGCGGCCAGAGCCACCATGCTGAGATTGGTGCCAACCTGAACAATTGCATCGATATCATCGCCGTTCAGCTCTTCGATGATCAAAGTTCTGAGACGGTCTTCAGGAACTTCAGCGATAGCCGTCCAACTTGGACACTGGAGGCAGATATCGCGCACGACCTCGAAGCCGCTTTCTTCGAAATAGCGCTTCACCTCGGCGTTCGCGACAGGATAGTAGGGCGAGATAAACGAGATCTTCTTGACGCCTCCGTAGGCGTTCAGGGCGGCTGACGTCGAGTGCGAGCCGATACTGATTTTAATTCCAGATTCGTCTTCAACTTTCTTTTGGAAAGCTTCGGCCCCGGCCACGCCATCATAAAAGGTAATCGCGGACATCCCCATCACCAGATAATCCGGTGAACAGGTCATGACGCTGCGCACAGCGTCGATTACCCCCTCGGAAATCTTGGTGGTGCCAGCTAAGAACGTCTCGTTGCTGATCGCCTCTGAGTTGGGGGTGAAAATCCGGCTGTAGTGATTGGTCACGCCGCGCGGACGCATGTCATCGAAATCCGGCTGAACAATTGTGTTGGTGGAAGGACCCAGAACACCGAATTTTTTGCGCCAGCCTTGGACGTCCCTCATGCTTATCTCCCTTAATCATACGGCCAGTAGAGGACCGAAATTTTTATTCGTGCTAACGCAAATGAGCCACAACAAAGCCGCGATAACAAGGTTTACGGCGGTCGCGCAGTCGCGCGTTGGTCACTTTGCTGGAGGACTAGACCCTGACCCATAGCGGCGCCGGCCAGGCGGATGCTTTGCCGGCGGACTGCTGATCGTTTCATCCGCATTGGCCAGCACCTGCATCTGCCGGCTCAGACGCGGAGTCGAGCGCCGGTTATGGCGCAACCGGTCAGCCCGGGCACTCACAGCAGCAACCGACGATCCCGACTCTGTCAGGTGATAGAGCAGATCGCTCATATCTATAAGTTTCTCCGCCAATATGTGAATCACCATGCCGTCACGCTGAAGCACGCCCTCGGCATACAAAAGGCTGGCCCGTAAAATCGGCTTGCGAAAGGCTTGAAATGTCTTCGGCCAGACGATGAGGTTGGCAACTCCGGTTTCGTCTTCCAAGGTAATAAACACGGTGCCCTTAGCACTGCCCGGCCGCTGCCGGCAGATCGATAGACCTGCCACAATCACCTTTTGGTTCGCTGGAATATCGGCCAAACGGTCTGCCGTAATCGCACTTCGCGCACTCAGCCGGGACCGTAAAAGAGACAGAGGATGATCCCGCAAAGTCAGGCGCAAAGCAGCGTAATCCTCGATCACCTGTTCGCCTGCAGATAAATCTGGCAGCGGTGGCGGCAATTCAAAGACCGCATCGGCACCAGCCAGCATACCGGATGGCGGTGACTGCGCTTCATCGCTCGCAGCAAAAAGAGGGAGCGGCGAGTCTTTTAAAGCTTTTACAGCCCACAACGCTTGGCGGCGGCTTAGCGGTTTGCCGTCAGGCTTGAGAGAGGCGAACGCATCCGCCCGTGCCAACTTCTCAAGCGCCTCCAGCAGGCGGCGATTACCCTCTTTTACTTTCTGCCAAACCTCATATGGATCGCGATACCCCTCACCCCGCGCCGCAACAATCGTTTCAGATTCCTCCTGTTTGAGTCCTTTGACCTGCCTGAACCCAAGACGCAAAGCGACCCCCTTGGGCACATCCGCCGGCTCGAGCGTGGAGTCCCACATGCTCGCGTTGATATCGACCGGCCGGACAACCACGCCATGACGCTGTGCATCCTGGACAATCTGCGCTGGGGCATAAAACCCCATCGGCTGGCTGTTGAGCAGCGCACACGCAAATGCCGCCGGATAATGACACTTCAGCCAGGACGAAACGTAGGCCAACAGGGCAAAACTAAAAGCATGACTCTCCGGAAAACCGTATTCACCAAAGCCTTCGATCTGCTTGAAACACCGCTCGGCAAATTCCGGCGTATACCCGTTCTGCTTCATGCCGGCGAGAAACTTGGTGCGGAACCCTTCGAGATTGCCATTACGCCGCCAAGCCGCCATCGCCCGGCGCAAAGCATCCGCTTCATCGGCGCTAAACCCCGCCCCAACAATCGCGATGCTCATGGCCTGCTCCTGAAACAGCGACACGCCCAGAGTGCGCTCAAGCACGCCCTGTAAAGCCTTGGAGGGATAGACAATAGTCTCCTCACCACGCCGGCGGCGCAGATAAGGATGCACCATGTCACCTTGGATCGGCCCCGGGCGAACGATAGCAACCTGAATAACGAGATCATAAAGAGTGGCTGGTTTCAGACGCGGCAGCATGGTCATCTGAGCACGGCTTTCGATCTGAAACACACCTAGAGTATCGGCCCGTTGCACCATATCGTAGGTGGCCGGATCATCCTGCGGTACTGATGCCAGGGTCAGATGCCGGTGATGGTGAGTTTCGATCAGATCAAAAGCCTTGCGAATACACGTGAGCATTCCAAGCCCAAGGACATCGACCTTAAGAATACCAAGCGCATCAATATCGTCTTTGTCCCATTCGATAACAGTTCTGTCCTGCATCGCTGCATTTGAGACAGGTACGATTTCAGACAACAGCGCCTGGGTGAGAACAAAGCCACCGACATGTTGTGAGAGATGACGCGGGAAGCCCTTCAGCTGACTGGCCAGGTCGAGGGTCAGCTTCAAGCGCGTATCCTCGGGATCAAGCCCTGCTTCCCTCGCCTGCTGTTCGGGAATACGCTCCGACGACGAGCCCCATACCGTTCCCAACAATGCTGAGATCGCGTCCTCCGATAATCCGAGCGCCTTGCCGACATCGCGCACTGCCGACCGGGTGCGGTACGTAATCACGGTCGCCGTCAGCCCGGCGCGGGTCCGGCCATATTTCTGATAAAGATACTGAATCACCTCTTCGCGGCGTTCATGCTCGAAATCGACATCAATGTCCGGCGGTTCATTGCGGGCCGCCGAGACAAAGCGCTCGAACAGAAGATCGGTTGAAGCGGGGTCGACCGAGGTAACGCCAAGGCAATAACACACCGCCGAATTGGCCGCCGATCCCCGGCCCTGACAAAGAATGCCTTGAGCGCGCGCGAAGACGACAATGTCATGCACCGTCAGAAAATACGGGGCATACCCCAGCTTGCCGATGATCGTGATTTCATGACGGATCTGATTAGCAACGTCCTCGGGTACACCCGCAGGATAACGCCATGCCGCACCCTCCCAGGCTAACTTCTCCAACTGAGACTGCGGTGTTTCCCCATCAGGGACCGGCTCGACCGGATATTCGTAACGCAGTTCATCAAGGCTAAAGGTGCAGGCCTCGGCGACCTCAACTGTACGGGCGAGAGCGCCTTTATGATTTTGGAAAAGACGCGCCATTTCCAACGGCGGCTTGTGATGCCGTTCCCCATTGCGCTGCAAGCGCAGACCGGCTTGATCGATCGTGCACCGCGCCCGGATACAGGTCAGAACATCCAGTAAAGGGCGGCGCACCGGCAGATGCATATACACATCGTTAAGTGCGACCAACGGTGCACCCACCTGCTGCGCAAATTGATCGATCTGCCATAGCCGCCGGGCATCGTCGCCGCGGGCATCGGCACAGGCACCGACAGAGAGCGCAGCGCCAAAAATATCTTTGAAATGCCGGAGAGTTTGAGAAAAACGCTCAGCATCGGCATCACACAACAAAGCCTTCTCCGGCGTCAGAGCGACAGCCATAACGCCGTCAGACAATACAGACAAATCCTCAAGGGTAAGAAAGCACTGTTGTTTGGGCGCACGCCGCTTGCCCAGCGTCAGTAATTGGCAAAGCCGGGCATAGGCATCACGGGTCACGGGGTAAACCAGCACACTCGGACCGTCCGGGCTTTCATGGCCATCCTCGCCACCATGATGGCGTAGATTCTGGGGCAATAAATGCCAGTCGTAGGCTTCCTCCCTCCACTGCCACGACTCAACTGCGAGTAAATCGAGCCGGCACCCTGGAATGAACTTCACACCCGTATCCCGGCAGGCGACATGACTGCGCACAACGCCTGCCAGAGTATTGCGGTCGGTCAATGCAACAGCTGCGTGGCCCTGCGCGATGGCAGACTGCGCCAGTTCTTCCGGATGGGACGCCCCGCGCAGAAAGCTGAAGTTACTGGTGACCTGGAGGTCGACGTATTGCGGTTCGACGGCCATGGCAAATCACGCAAACAAACCATGCAGATACCAGCGCGGCACGGCTGAGACCTCGCACTGCAACGGAAACGGCAAATAAAACAGCCAGAAGCGCGTTCCGGTCTCGCTTTCCACGCGCCAATAGTCGCGCACCGCCCCACCGTCTTCGCACAGGGCAAAATAGGACTCGCCGTCAGGGCTGCGATCCGGCGGCAAGGCACCCCGCCACCATGCGCCGGCGATACGCTCCGGTCCTTCGGCGGCGGCAAGACGATAGAGAGAGCGCCGCCACTCAAAGCCAGGTAACGGCATGCCGCGGGGCAAAGCGCTGTCGGCAGTAACAGGCAAAATCGGTTCAGGTTTTGGCAACAAGTGGATAGGGCGGCTGCCAGGACGTAGAGCACTAATCTCGCCATGAAGGACACGGCGCTCACGTTCGTCAGTTGCCGACACAACAGGCTTTGAGGCCTTTAAAGGCGGTACAAATTTCACTGCGCGCTCGGGCACGTGATTGTCCTGGCGAGATGGGCGCACAACCCGCCCTGCCCCAAGCCGACCTTCGAGACGATCCACCAACAGCGCAAGATCACGGCCGGTTGAAGCCGTATTGGCTTTATCCGCCTCGCCAACCTGTGACATCCGCGCTTGGTCTTGCGCCAGAGGGTCGGTCGCCGTAACGGTGAGCAGCAGGAACTCGATGCCGAACCCGGCATCGATGCCGTCGAGTTTTTCACGGAACAGACGGAGCAAATGATTCGATTCGCGCACCGCTTGGCCAGTGCCGATGGCGATGCGCTCCGCCGTATTGTCGACCCGGAACAGTTCACAGGTGAGACGGCGCGCGCCTTGGCGATCCGTCTCCATACGGTCGCATAGATGTTGGAGTAGTTTTTTAAGTGCCGCTTCGACGTCTTCCGTCCGCCCGATTGGCTCAGGAAAGGCCATACGGGCCACGTAGGGTACGCGTTCCATCTCTGGCGACAATGGCTCATCAACGCGGCCCATGAATTGATCCAGGCGCAGGCACACCTCGCTGCCAAAGCGACGGGTCATCTGCGCACGCGGCAAGGCCGTCACGTCTGCCAAAGTGCGCACACCTAAACGCGCAAGCGTCTCCCGTGTGCGCGGCGTAAGACGCAATCCGGACACCGGCATGTCGGCCAAATCCGAGCGTTGTGTCCCATTGGGCACGACAGCGGGCGCAGCCGCAGTGGCCCTGCACCGGGCCAGGGCCCATGCAGCACCAAGCGTTTCCGCTACACCCAAGCGACTGTTGAAACCGAGCCTCTCAAGACGAGACCCCAGATCGTTCAGCATCGCCGTCTCACCGCCGAACAGATGCGCGCACCCGGTGATATCGAGCCAGAGACCAGCACCGCCGCGGTCATCAAGCCCTTCAAGGGCTGCCCAAGGCGTGTACCGCCGCGTCCAAGCCAATATCTGGCCAAGACAGGCCCGGTCTGCATCTGTGTCGGCGTCCATGACTTTCAAAACCGGTATAACAGCGCGTGCATCGCTGAGGGATAAGCCAGGCTCAACCCCACCCTCCCGTGCGGCAGGGTTAACGGCCGATAAACGCATGGCCCCGGCCTCCGCCGCGACCACGGCAAAAGGCTGCTCACGCCACGGCGCGTAAGGCGGCTCTCCCCTGCGCGACGGCAACCGGGTCAGCCGGTCGGTCACGAAGTGGGGCAGCCAAACGGAGATCACGCGTTTCATTGCACCATTCCACAGTCCATGAACGGGGTTTGCCCTGACGGCACCGGTCGAGAGTCAGATTCCACCTTGGCTGACCCAGTCCGGACCACGCGGGCCGCGCCGATGGCACCGCTCCTACCTGCCAGCGCGTTACTGCAGCACTGGCCGTGGCACCGCTGGACCCAGGCTGAAGCAGGAAAGCCGTGACGCCTGTGCGCTCAGCCGCAAGCTGCAAACGCCGTTCTACTGTCAGAGACAAAGGTGCGGTTAACGCCCCGGCTACAGCGGCGAGATCGCGGCACGCCAGCCCTTCCTCCATCGCCCACAACGCTTCCGTATCATCCCGGGCGCGGACGAAAATGAGATCGCCTTCCGGCAGACCCAGCATGTCGAGACCGGGGCCGTAGAGACTGTCCACCGGTTTGTAGCGGGGAAAACACCACATCACCCTGCCACGTTCTTTCAGCCGGCCCGTCACCGCCGAGACAAATGCCGCTGCCGTAGGAGCAAACCCCAACGCGCTCAAATCCGCGTCCGCCCCCACCACATGATGCAGACAGCCAAGCGGCAAGCCGCCCCACGGCAAGGTTTGGTCGATCTCACTCACACCCAGCGGCAAGACCCCCGCCTGATCCCTCACCAGATCTTCAATAGCCTGAACCCGGGAGCGCAGCTGGCTGAGTGTGGCTGCTTTCTCAAAGGATCTGTGCATGAACGTCCCTTTCTTGTGAATTTATACAAGTCTTTTTGTATAATTGTTCTACTTTTGTTCTTTTTTGGGTATGAGGTCAAGAGGGATGTTGTGGGCGCTTGACCCCCGCCTTCCTGGGCGACAGGGTGCGCTAAATCCAGGGGGAGCGAATGAGCCCGACCGACAGCGCAGCGGCGGAGATTGCCGCTATCATCAAAGGCATTTTCAACGCCTTCGCCGATCATGATCCCGACGGCATCGACGGCCATATGCATCCGGACTCAACCGTATGGGATGTGTTTACCCCGCACCTCATTTGCGGCCAGGCCGAGCGGGATAAATTTCATGCTGACGATCAAAAGCAGATGCAAGCGCGAGGCCCGCTGACCCTGAATGTCGAAGAGCCGGTGGTAAACACCTGGGGTGATACGGCCATTGCACTCTATTATCTGGAATATTCCTACGCGCCACCGAACGCGGCCTCAGGCCGGGTACGCATCACAGACGTCTTCCGCAAAGTCGGCGGAAAATGGATGATCATGCATCATCACGAGGGAACCGTACCGGCAGGCGTGCCACCTATTACGGAACCGCCGCCCGACAAGTCCCGTCGCACATGATATATCGCTTTTCTATCAACCAGCCTCACCAAAACTTGTTATGAACACTTCCCTTCCCCTAACGGGCTTGCGCATCATCGAGTTCTGCCATGTCGCCGCCGGACCATTCTGCGGCATGGTGCTGGCCGACATGGGCGCCGATGTCATCAAGGTTGAGCCCCCTGGGGGCGACAGCCTGCGCACGTGGCCGCCAATCTCGGATGGGTTCAGCGAAAACTTTGCATCAGTAAACCGCAACAAACGCGGCATCGCCCTCGACCTTAAATCACCCGAGGACCTTGCCATCGCCAGGCGGTTGATCTTGTCTGCCGATGCGGTGGTGGAGAATAACCGCCCCGGGGTGATGGACCGCCTTGGCCTCGGCTATGAGTCGCTCAAAGAAGAAAAGCCAGGACTGGTTTACGCCTCCATATCCGCGTTCGGACAACATGGACCGCGCGCACAAGACGGCGGCTTTGATGTCACCGTTCAGGCAGCCTCCGGCGTGATGAGTGTCACCGGCGACCCTGAAACCACCCCGGTCAAAGCCGGCGTACCGGTGTCGGACTTTGGCGCCGGGCTATACGCCGCGTTTGCGATCCTTGCGGTTCTGCGCCGCGTCGCAGCAGGCGGCCCAGGCGGACATGTAGATATGTCTATGTACGCCTCTAACCTGGCCTTCTCCGCCTTACAGACCAGCGAGTATTTCGGCACCGGGAACGACCCTGTGCGCATGGGATCGCGCCATCCCCGCAACTCTCCTTACCAGGCTTATCCCGCAGCTGACGGACACTTCGTCCTCGCGGCCGGCAATAACAAACTGTTTGCGTCCGTGTGCGAGGCCATCGGCGAACCTCAGTTGACTGATGACGAACGCTTTCTCAACACCATGGACCGGGCGAGAAACCAGCTCGACCTGGCAGATATTTTGGAGCCGATCTTCAAAACCAAGACCGTCGAAGAATGGCTGAAGATATTTCGCCCTCTTGGCGTTCCGTGCGAGCCGATCAATTCGTATTCCGCCGCGCTGTCCGATCCATTGGTCGAGCACTATGGCTGGGTCAAAGACTTAACGTTGCCGAACGGCCATAAGACAAAGACCTTCGCCAACGCGATTGTTCTAACGGGCGAAAAGGATGAAATTCGCCGCGCGCCGCCTCTCCTGGACGGAGACCGCGATGATATTCTCGCCGAGCTTGAGCAGCTGGAACGCGAGGCATAGGCCAACCAATGGCAACAACACGGCTCGATCAGTTCGTCGCGACACTCGAGGCCATAGTAGCTAGCAAGCCAACGGAGTCGGACCTGCTGCCACGGTGCGGTGAAGCGCTCCAGCAATTGATTGGTCACGACGACTGGCTGCCAGAAACGCTTGCGGTTCCGCATCCCGACCACTACTGCCAATACTTGCTTTACCGGGATCCGGCGGCGCGTTTCTCAATTGTCAGTTTTGTGTGGGGCCCAGGTCAGGAAACCCCGATCCATGACCACCGGGTCTGGGGAGCAATCGGTATGCTGCGCGGCGCCGAAACAGGTACTGTTTATAAGCGGGATGCGGACACTGGCGCACTCACCGAAGGAGAAACCGCGCGGCTTGAACCAGGCATGGTGGATTTTGTCTCGCCACGGATCGGGGACATTCATAAGGTCCGCAACGCGTTGGACGATGACATATCGATTTCGATTCACGTGTATGGCGCCGACATCGGAGCTGTGGAGCGGCGCGTCTACGATCCCGCCACGGGTGAGGCAAAACCTTTTATCAGCGGCTACACCGCCCTGCCGAGCGCACCCTCATAACTCAAACTCTACACCGAGCCGCACTTGATGGCGCGTGTAGGAATTAAAATCAATTGAACTGTCGTTCTTGACGAACGAGTAGCTAACAAAAGGCGCCAATCCGGTTCCAGCGATATGGGGTGCCTTGATGTCCACGCCTGCTGACAAACGCCAGTCACGCCGTTTCGCAGCGAACGCTGGCTGTAGTCCCTCAAAATCCCGAAGCGCGACCTCTGGGCGCATCGTCGCTTGAAATCCCGAGCTCCAGCGATAAGCGTACGCCGCACCGAAGCGATAGATGGTATTGCGGAGGGGGCGGGCTGCGGAGTCTTCATGGGCGAGCCCGCCATAAACGTAAAAAGCGGATGACGGTGATCGTGAATGCGTAGCGCGCAGCGTTGCGGAGGCAACGATACCGTCTCGGTCATCGAGCAGATCGTAAGACACATCTTGCACCGAGATCACACTAGAGATCTGCCAACGCGAATTGAGAGAATAGGCGGCAATACCCTGCCCGCCCCACGCCGTGCTCAGTTCAGAGCCACCGAACCAACGGCGATAGGCTATCGGCCCAAAGGTCAGCGATGCGTCAGATGAACTCCGTGCCAGCGTGACCTGACCTGTCACCAGAGAGTCATCAAACCGATCTTGTTCGACATCTGTGTGGCTGATACCGCCGACAGCGCGGATATCCCATTCTTCAGAAAGCGACCACCGGTAGCTTCCCGTCGCAGAGACATTCGCGCCCCAGGCAGCACGCTCCTGAGCATCAGGTGACAAAGTGAAAGGCAGCCCGAAGAGAGTGACAGTATCCTGATCGGGCCCAGCAGACGCGTTGGAGTCGTATAGTGCAGAGGCGACAAAGGAAAAAGTCCACGGCTGGCGTTGACGTGTCGCCGCGATGAGGCGGTCGACATACCCGGAAAGACCATCTGACAGATCGCCTTTACGAATCTCTGCAAATTCGGTCCTGGCACGGCTGGCATCACCCATCGCCACCAGCAGCCGCGCCCGTTCGATCCGGATGCGGATGAGATTTGGGTTTTCCTCTAATAAGTCGTCGTAAATACTCAGCGCCTGCGCATATTGCTGTTTTCGGATGGCAATTTGCGCTGCGAGGAATTTTTCCTGCCCAGGGTCGCCGGATCGCCCTTGAATCTGGGTCAGCACACTGAGCGCCTGATCTAGCTCACCAGCGACGATGAGCTGAGAAACAACAGATAGCGCTTGCTCAGGTGTTAAACGGAGAGAGCGTTGATCCACGCCTGGGCTTTGGTTTGAGTCTGGATTTTCAACGACGGGACCCTGACCAAAAGCTTTGGGAGACGCAGCAAGGCCGGTGGCGACGAGGCTGGTGACGACGAGGCAAAAGAAAAGCGCTCTACCCGCTTTATGTCGCAAGTAGAGCGCTTCCATAGCTTGTGGATAGAGGGTTGGCGCTTAGTCGGCTGACGCCGAAAACCCACCGAAGGCTTCTTCACCGTCGCCAGCGAGCGACCAGAGCCCAGAAGCACTTTCAGTCCCAGATACCATGCCGGCAACAGAGCCTGTCATCAGCCCGTCGGCGGTTGCTGCATCGCCTGAGAACAAGGCCGTGTCATCAACGAACGATCCAACTGAAGAAAAATCACGCCAGGCTGTGGAGCCAACAGCGACGCCCAATCCGTTTTCAGTCACTGTCTGCTGAGTCATGTTCATGAAGGCTGAGGCAACGGTGCCAGATGCGAAGTCAACGTCAACACTGACATCACCGTTCACGTCGAACGCCCCCTCATTGCTGATGACCGTTCCGGCCGCAAGACCCGTGAATGTCGCACTGCCAGCCGTTGGCAGCTCCGGGATCTAGCCTTCGATGTCAGATGCACCTTCGGTAACGGAGTCAAGCGGCGCACCGAACGCTGAAAACGCGATAATGTTCAGAAGGTCGGTTTGGGCGCGAGGCAAGTCAAGGTCGACAGCCGTCAAGGCGGACGAGCTGACGGAAACGACAAGAGTGTCCGCGCTCTGTTGGCTTTCAAATGAAGAAGGCTCGCGCGGAATGGCGCTCTCCGGAATGATCACGATGGGGGTATCAAAATTGCCAGCGACAGATTCCGAAGTAGGGAATGGGACAGTTTGAGCGGAGGCTGTTGTCGCGAGCGCCAAGGTCGCCGCCGACAAAGTGATGAGAGTCTTGTTAAACATGTTGTCGTCCTCGATGTGTACGCGGAAGCCGCACATTGAAGTGAGCGGTGTGGGGGCTTCCCTTACCCGGGCTGACCGCTCGATTGATTTGTCAGGGGTAGGTACGGAACGACGTTGAGGATGGTTCACATTAACAACGTTTATTTAAATAACGTTTTGTGAGATGAGCCCGCAAAGAAATTAGTGCTTATGCGTTGTAGGGTCTAAGTATGAGCACCAAAGAAAAAGATGCTTTCGCGGTGATCTAAAATTGATTCTGTCTTCGTATGTTTAAGAAGTCAGAACGTGGTGCGAAGTCGAAATCCTGCGATGTAGCCGCGTTCTTCGTCACGGAATTCTGTTCTCTCCACAACACCATTGGCTTGGCTCGGATTGAAGATCGTTCTCTCGCGCCGCGTATTGACCTCAAGCAGGTTCGCCCAAAACACGCGTAGTATCGTGCCGGCCCTTAGGGTCTTCTCGAAAAAAATCCGAGCATCAAGCGATGTGGTTTTCCGGTCAAACTCGTTGAAATCACTCTCGATTGTGGGGCCATTCTTGGTGACATCGAAGCCATAAGACAAACCCCAGTCTTGAATGTCGTGCCGCCCCTCTAATTTGAGTTCGTAATCCTTAAGATTGCCGATCTTCCGTTTTTGACCAGTGAAGGGATCGGTAACACGAGAGTCTTGCACCAAGACTGAGCCGCTTAACACGACGTCAGCATCTGTGAAGCGGGCAAAGCGAATGCTCGATTCAAATTCCGCGCCGTAATGAGATCCGTTCCCCAAGTTTCCTGGTTGGGAGTCATCCAAGCCCAATGGGATAAGGTCTTTGACGTCATTAATCCGGCGATAAAACACGCGGCCATTGATAACCCCTGCCCCATTTGCGAGCCGATGCTCGGCTCCGACTTCAAAGTCCCACGACTTTTCCGGCACCAAGTCGGGATTACCTGCAAGGACTTCGTTATCCTCGCGGTTAACTGTGGCCACGAAGTCATCGAAGTCTAACTGTCCGACATCTCTTCTAAACGAGAACCAGACTTGCGATGCCTGGGTCGGGTTGTACCAGATGTCCAGACTGGGTTTGACAAACTTCAGACTGCGCTCGGAGCTAACATCACTGCCAATTTGAGTCAGCCAAGAAAACTCAGCCGCCAGCCCGGTTTCTATTTCGATGCCATTGATCGGCTTCCAGCTGTGGGTCGAGAACGCTTCAACACGATCTTCTGTAATCTTCTGATCGCTGTTGATGATCGGCACGTTAACGGGCACGCCATCGACGATCACACTGAAGTCCAGATCCTTATCGAGTGTATTGATGGCCCCTTCCACTCCGACCTCGAGATCATGTTTTTCGGCCATCTTCCAGTTAAAAGTGCCGCGCAGAATCTTTTCGGTAGATGTTTGTTCACGCGCATCTGACCCTGTCGGCACTTCGACATCGCTAAGGATGTCAAAGTTTTCGTTATTCCGATCTGTCGTACTCCGCGAGTAGATAAACAAACCGGTGAAGTTTACCTTTTTGCTGAGCGGTTGGGCGTAGTCACCGCTGATCTCCCACGTCGTGTCATCACCACGGATATTGTCGATAAACGTCCCTGTGTTAAGGAGTGATCCGTCGCCAGGATCAACAAAGGAAACCGTTGTATCCTGATTATCTCTGGGAAAATGATTGATGAGGCCGTTGAGTTGAAAAACTTGGTTCGCTTCGCCTGAATAGGTAATCGAGCCTCTTGCCTCGATCTGCGACTGGTCTTGCCGCCGTTCCTCTTGAATGAGTGCAATTCTGTTCCCCGCAGAATCGACTAGGACATCAACCACATCCGTGGGCGTTAATCCGGGCCTTAGAGATAAAGACCCATTGTAATCGATCTGGCCCGCCGTTCCGCTGTAGGAGAGCGTGCCCATGGGGCGATACTGATCGCTCGGAAAATAAAATACGCCGGCCTGGGCGACGCCACTGCCCCGCCCCGCCCCCTCTTTGAGGACAACATTGATGACGCGCACGCCGACATCGGTATCGAGTTCCCGGACATTACCTGTGATCAATTCGATGCGTTCAACCGACTTCGCAGGAAGGCGCTCCAGGAAGGATGAACTTTGGTTTTCTTTGCCGGTTAAGCGCTTTCCATCTATGAGAATCTGATCGGTGTTGGACCGCAGCCCGCGGCGCTCCTCTTGGTCATTGCCAAATCCACCAACCAGCCCTTCGGCCCCGGGAATACGGTTGATCATATCTTCGGCGGTGATTGGATTGTATGGCGCGAAGTATTCGGCATCATAGACGACCACAGATGCGGTATCCGCCTCGTCCCGGGAGCGCACCTCGGGCTCTTGCGCGAATACCGGATAACTTTGGGTCGCTGAAAGAAGTGTCAGATACAGGCCAGAGATGGCCACCAAACCCCTGTACATCATGGGATACATGCTACCTGGGATTCGCCCTTTCACCTATGCGGAATAGGTGTGATGTCGAGGGGTGGACGTGTAAGGTCGGCAGCACTCGGATGCAAAAAAGTGGATCAGCACGATGAAACTCAGCCAAATGGTGCGCGCCGCGCTCCAAGTGTCAAATCTGGATCAATCCCGGGCGTTCTACAGTGAAGTTCTTGGCCTCACGGAGGTCTACAGTGAAGGAACAGCGCAAGGCGGCAATATGCATGACCTCATTGGCATGCCGGACGGCGTGACCACCCGGGTGTGCATCTTGAAGCAGCCGGATTTCACCGCCTACGGAATGGTAGGCCTGTTCGAGGTTACTAACCCCTCACCCCCCAAGATCGAGCGGCCCAGTCAGGGCTCGAACATCGGCGAGCTTTGTATGGTGTTTTATTGCAGCGACCTGGATGAGGTGATCCAGCGCGCAGAGAAACATCCGCATACCATTATTTGCGCACCGGTCCGGTTGCGGGTTCGGGGTTACGTCAAGCAACGGGAAATGGCGATGCGTGGCCCGGACGGCGAAAAAATCAATCTGATCGAGTGGGATCCCGACAAAGCCATTGAAGGGGACCGGCCCGAGAAATGGAAAGGGGAGCCGGAGTAAGCGGCTCCCCTGGTAAACGGCTTTGGTTCGCCCGACTCAGAAGGCGTAGGACAAGCGGCCGATAACGGCGTTGTCTTTGCCATCGGAATAGTCGATCGACCCTTGGTAGCTGACCTCTAGCGAAAGCCGATCACTCACGAGCGCAATCCCGGCATTCGCGGCAATCCGGTCATCAGAGGCGTTGCCGCGGCCAACGGATACGAGTTGGCCAGTGGACGTTTGAATCGTGGTGCCGTAGCCGACCTTGTCCAATTCTTTTTCATAGGCGACGCGCACCAAAGGAACGATACGCATACCATCGGACGAGTAGGTTCCGCCGAGCTCCACACCGATGGAACCGATAAGACCACTGGAGCGCTGATCCAACACCGTCAAATTCAGCATCGCAGCACCTGTTTCTTCGTAGGCGCTAACGTCGCTGGACACGAAGCGCACACCGGCAAAGGGCGCGGCCCGAAACCCGCCGGTCTCGAAGGACCAGCCCGCTTCGGCATTGATCATGGCGCTTTTGCCACTCGTGTCACCGAGCGCTTCGGGACGGGGTGTAAAGAGAGTGTTGCGGACCGTGTCGTAGCTCTCGGAACTCAATGCGGCGCTGAGATCCACGAACATGCCGCTTTCGCCGTTGAAACCGACGTAGGCTGATCCGCCGAAGGAATCGATATCTGCCTCGCCGCCGCCAACGAGTTCGATTTCGCCGGAGCCGTAGGTTGCAGAGGCACCGACAACCCAGCCCGAGCCAACGACCTTGTCGACACCAATCGTGATCATGTTGAGGTCGTAGTCGAAGCCGTTCAGGCTGGCCCGGTCGTCCCGGTCACCACTGCCGTGACGGTAAGACACATACACATTGGCCGGCGCGGAAGACCCATTGCTGGTTGACCGCACGGTCATCAGCCGTTGTTCAATAGACTGGCGATACCCATCCATGACGATGTTGCCGAAGTAGGACGTTGACGCGACAACCCGCGGCTGTTCAAACATCGCCAGCGTCGCCTGGGCAAATTCGGCAACAATACTATGCGCTGCCCGGGTCGGGTGGATGGCGTCCCAAAACAGGGCCGCGTCTGCTGCCGCATCGGTCGGGCACGCGCCGGTCGGCTGCGCCAGACCGTCCAGACACGGTATGGTGACGTTGGCGAACCCGTACACGGCCGGATTGGCGATCACGTCATCGAACAGACCTTCGATGTCCATGATGAAGATTTGCACGCCAAGCGATTGCTCAAGGCCAATCAGGGTCGTGTGTAAGTTGGAGTTATAAAAGGCCGCCAATTCATTCAGGCTGTCGGCCAATCCGGTTGCCGCCCCGCCCGGCGTATTGCCGAACTTGGGCAAATTCGGAATCAAGAAGGTATCTGCCCCGAACGCGTTCAGCGTACCAATCGCCGTACCGATGTTGGTGATGACCGTATTGGTCAATACAGAAGGCGGCGTGGTTGCGGCATTACGCAAAAAGTCGTTGTTGCCCGCCCAGACGATCGTCAGGGCGCCAGCGGGCACTGTGCCACCGCCGCCGACAAACCCGTTGACCTGATTGCCCACATCGATCGCGTTTGTTGTGCCCGTCTCGGCACCGGCAATCGCAAAATTTGTCGCCTGCACGTAGGGAAAGCCAAGCGCGGGCGCCAAGCTCTCAACCCAGACCGGACCGTTTGAAACGCGCCCATTGAAATAGGGCGGACTGGGCGGATTGGTGCCACCGGTCAAAGCGAACAGATTGCCTGAGTCGGACAGACTGTCGCCGAACACATACAGTCCGGAAAATTGCTGCGCGGCTGCTGGTTGAGCGACGCCAGCGAACCCAAGGGCCAACACTGACAAAAGCAATGTCTTGGTTCGTGTCATAACGAAGCACCTTCTTGGCTGGAACGGTCAGGCTACCTAACCGCACGTTTCAAGTGACTGTCTTCATTCAGTAAATCACAGATTGTTGGGTTTGAAAATTCCCCAGAACAGCACTCAGAATGCGAAAAGCCAAGGAAATGCAGGTATCTAGACGAGATACGCTGTCGTCCGCGTTACGGTATGGAAGCGAAGATCAGGGAAAGTGCGCAATGCTCATCAAGCGACTCCCGTATCTCCGTTTGGAGATTGGCGTGATCCGGCGAACTATCGTAAAAAGAACAGTAGGTATTGAGCTGAAGAGAGATGAGCCATGAAAGACGATCATCAGCGTGAAACAATGCTACCCGCTGTAGAGAAGTTTGTCTCGGCCGTGCGCGGTATGTTTGCAGATGGCTTAACCGCGGACGAAGTCTGGCCGCGTGCATGCGATCATCTCAAGGAAATGTTGCGTGACCCTGACGTCAGGGAACATGCCAAAACGTGGCCAACAAGTCCTGCCAAACTGGGGCTTGAGGGCAAACACGCCAACCTTCTGTTTTATGAAGATTCTGACTACGGCTTTGTCATCAACGGCCTTATCAAAAAGCCGGATGCCAAAACAACGGTGCACGACCATGGCAAGTCCTGGACGCTGTACGGTGTAGTTGAAGGCGGCGAGCGCGTGCTCAGATTTGAACGCACCGACGGCGGTGAACCCGGCGACTTACCGGAAAGCGCCGTGGTTGAGGAAACCGATGTCGTGACCGTAGGCCCAGGTTATGTCGACTTCATCAAGCCCTGGGAAATTCACGCGGAGTACAACGACAGCGCACCTACGGTCGCGGTTATCGTCCGCAGCCAACGCTGCGGTACCTACGTGCAAAACATCTTTTATCAAAAGGATAATTCCGTAGAGCAGTACTACGGGCCGGATCAAATTCCCTTCCGGTTTGGTTAGGCGACGTTAGAGCACGTCCAGGACTTCAAACGCACAGCGCTCGCCGGACTCCATCGCGCCCTCCATGCCGCGGTTCGATGTCGCCGTGTGCTCGCCGCAGAAATGAATGCGCCCGGCGGACTGAGCCAGAACCGGCTGGAACCTGTGAACCTGTCCCGGCTCCCACTCCATCCAAGTACCACCGGCAAACCTGTCCATTGCCCAAGATTTATACCCGGCAGCTCGAATTTTTCCTTTCGCTGCCGGACGGAGTTTCTCATATTCAGAGACGACCATCGCCTGCGCGGCCTCAGGACCAAGGCTATCGAGCCGGGCCGCGACATTGCCGCGGGACCGGGCAATCAATCCGGTGACTTCTGTGGACTCGGCATTCTGACGGAGGACACCGATCTGGCCGGCGGCTGTATCCGTCCACATGCCGGGGCCGAACCCGTCATCGTCCCAAAAAGGTTGCTCAGCAACGATAAATGTCTTGTTGATCATCATCGCCGGCAGAAGATCAATGGCCGCAGCTTTGCGCGGCGGCAGCAGCGGATCGAACCGCACCCAGCGGAGCGGTGGTAAAGGAGTAGAGTTAATTACGCGCGTCGCGTTGAACTTGGACCCATCCTCGCAATGCACCTCGACACCCGACGCGGTTTGGCGAAGTCCCGAGACCGCTTTGCCGAGATGGACATCGCCAGGCAGTTCCGCCGCCATGCGCTCGGGAATGCGTTGATTACCACCAACGGCCTTAAGGGCGACATTCTCGATTTCGGTCTGCACTTTGTCCCAGCCGATGCGGAAGAACCACGTGAGGATCGAGCAATCGTGCGCCGACGTCCCACGGCCGATATTGGTTTCATAGTTCTGCTGAATGGTTTGATCCGACCATCCCAGCCCGCGCAGAAACGCGTAGACCGAGCTGTCGTATTTTTCACTTTCCGGATCAGTCCAGTCTTCAAAGGCTGCAAGTGGATTGTTGGCCTCGACCACCGACTCAAAAAACCGCCGGCCGGGAAACGCGTTCTTAGCGTCCTCCGGCATATGATTGAGCGGATGGGACGGCCAGGCGTCGCGCGGAATGACGGATCCGCCCAACGCGATTTCGGTTTGTGAAAGACGACCACGCGCACGATGATCGACCAGGCGCAAACCCAACTGGTCAGCCATGTCGCGCATACGCCCGTAGCCGCCGAGGATGGAGTCACCACCGGCTTCAGGAGAACCTTCGAGATGGTTGTAACTCTCGATCCGGCCGCCGATGCGCTTGCGCCCTTCCAACACGGTGACGCGGACACCTTGCTCTGCCAGCAGCCGCGCCGCGTAAAGGCCGGACAGGCCCGCGCCTATGACGATGACATCGGCATCCGTTTGAGCGCGAGCAGGACGATGGCGAGTCACGACGCCCGCCGCCGCGAGCGAGCCAATAAATTCACGCCGCGCCAGGACCATCGGCTTAAATCGCGTCGAGAACTTCAAACGCGGCGCGTTCGCCGGACTCCATAGCGCCTTCCATACCGCGGTTCGATGTCGCGGTATGTTCACCGCAGAAATGCAGGCGGCTTGCGGGTTCCATGATCGCTTTGACCATCGTCGTCACGGTTCCGGGCGACCAGACCGCCCAATCACCCGCTGCGAAGGGGTCCGACTGCCACGACTTGATACCGGCCAACTCGAGTTTGCCTTTGGCAGCCGGGCGTATGGTCTCATAGTCCTCAAGCACCCGGGCCATCGCTTCCTCATCGCCCATCGCATCGAGTTTATCGGCCAAATGACCACGCCCCCAGGCCATCAGGCAGGTAATCTTGTTGGCGTCTTCCCCTTCCCGGAGGGCGCGGACCTCGCCGCAGTCTGTATCCGTCCACATGGCGGGGCTAAAGCCGTCTTCTTCCCAGAAAGGCTCTTTTGGCACCAGGATCACCTTGGTAATTTTCTGGACCGGGACCGTCTGAATGGCCTGCGATTTGAGAGATGGCAGAATCGGATCAAACTTAAGCCAGCGCATGGTTGGGATGGGCATTGAGCAAACGACACGCTTAGCGCGGTGCATGCTGCCATCCCGGCACTGAACTTCCGCCATGCCGCCATCCTGGCGAATGCCGATGACCTCTTTGCCGAGCAGAACCTCTCGCGACAATGAGGCCGCCATGGCTTCTGGAATACTTTGGTTCCCACCAGGTGCCTTGAAGGCCACCCGGTCTAGTTCGCCCTGCAGCTTGAACCACGCCTGGGTGAAGAACCACATCAGCGCCGAGATATCGTGGGCCGACGTGCCGTACTGAACATTAGTGTTGTAGTTCAGTTCAATGGCTTCATCGCTCCAGCCGATCTCCTTAAACACGTCGTATATCGACGTATCGAACTGAGCGCTGTCAGCGTCCAGCCAATCTTCAAAGGCATCCAGCGGATTGTGCTCGCCGATGACAGCCTGGAAATAACCACGACCGGGGAAACGATTCTTCGCCCCGTCGGGCATTTTGTTAAGCGGATGCGTCGGCCACTCTTCCATGGGAATGACCTGGCCCTGCAGCGCCAGCATGGTGTTGGTCGGATCCTTGTGGGCTTCCGGCGACAGGTCACGGCGGGCCTGATGGTCGACAAGTTCAACACCGAGGCGCGCGGACACATCTTGCATGCGCCCGTAACCACCTAAGATCGAGTCCCCGCCCCATTCTGGGTTTCCTTCGACGTCGCGCGCGCTGAACAGACGGCCACCTAGTCTATCCCGCCCTTCAAGGACTTGGACGGACACGCCAGATTCCTCAAGAAGCATGGCCGTATACAGACCCGATAATCCAGCGCCGATCACAATGACGTCCGTATCCGTGGCCGCCCTTGCATATCTGCTGCCCAGGGAACCCGCTACTGCCGCCGTCGCGCTGGTCTTGAGGATTGTCCGCCGAGAAATGGTCATAGTGCGCTCCTATCCGTTTGAACCATGGTACCGCTAGGGCTCAATCTTTGACCAGATGGCCATTTCGCTTACTCGCCTAGTGATATTAGGGGTTGGAAATCACCAGGCAGAACCGAGTAAGGTGCCCCCCTGCCTGAGGACACTGCCATCTATGACCCTAGCCGCCTGCTACAATATTGCCGACCTAAGAGCAAAAGCCCGCCGGCGCCTTCCCTCGCCGATCTTCAACTATCTGGACGGTGGTGCGGATGACGAAGTCACGCTCAGACGCAACACGAGCGCGTTCGATGACTATGAGCTTTTGCCAAATTATCTGACTGATACATCAGCGATCGACCTGAAAACAAAGGCACTGGGCGTGACGCTCGACATGCCGCTGTTCCTCTCTCCGACCGGAATGTCGAAGCTGTTCCATCACACCGGTGAACCGGCGGTCGCGCGCGCGGCGCACACCTTCGGCACCCTGTATGGCCTGTCGACGTTGTCGACAACTTCAATTGAGGATGTCGCAGCGGCGACGCCCGGCCCGAAGATGTTTCAAATCTACGTCTATAAAGACCGTGGCCTCACCAAAGAGTTCGTCGAGCGCTGCAAGGCGGCTGGCTATACCGCGATCTGTCTAACCGTTGACGTGCCCGTCCCGGGTAACCGGGAACGAGACTTCCGCACGGGCATGACCATTCCACCGAAGTTTGGGGTATCCAGCTTGATGAGTTTCGCGCTTCATCCCCGATGGAGTTGGCACGCCATACGCGATGCGAATTTCGACCTGGCCAACGTCACGGACCGTGGCGACCTCAGCGTCAAAGGGAAGCCGGTGTCGGTTATTCAGTACCTGAATGATCAGATCGACCGCACGGTGACATGGAAGGATGCCGAGTGGCTCGCCCAGGAATGGGGCGGACAATTTCTGATCAAAGGGGTGCACTCCGTTACCGATGCCAAACGTGCTTCAGAGATCGGCGCCCATGGGATCATGGTCTCCAACCATGGCGGCCGTCAGCTCGACGGCGTTCCTTCGTGCATTGATGCCCTGGGTCCAATCGCCGATGCCGTTGGCGGGGAGCTTGAGATCATCCTAGATGGTGGTGTACGGCGCGGCTCCCACGTCATCAAAGCCTTGGCGCAAGGCGCAACAGCGTGTTCAATCGGGCGATCCTACCTCTATGGCCTCAGCGCCGGCGGACAACCCGGCGTCGAGCGCGCCCTCACCCTTCTGCGCAGCGAAATTGAACGGTGTATGGCGTTGTTGGGCGTGACTAAGATCGAGCAGATCACATCCGACCTCATTCAAAGGCGATGGCAAGCTGGTTAGTGCTTCTGCGCGACAGCAATGAACCAGTGCAAGCTTTGATCGAGTTGCTGGAACTTACCTTCCCACACGTGGTCCGCATCAAAACCGGCGTCGATGAGCATCCGAGCAGGCTCATTTGTTGCGTAGACGCGCCAATACGGTTCGTTGTTGTTGATCTGGTCCCAACCGCGATGAAATTGCATCCACGGTGAGTACTCGTTGAACCGGATATTCACATCGAGATGAAAGGCGATCCCGCCTAGGCGTAGGAGCCGGAAGCTCTCGTGCATCATTCCCGCCGTTGTTTTGTGAGGGAACTCATGCATAGCGTTGTTTGACATCACCAGATCGAACGACCCGTCATCAAAACCGGTATCCGCAGCATCCCGTTGATGAAAATGCACCGGCGCGCCCATGGCCTCTGCACGCGCATGAGCGTACCTCAGAATAGACGGCGCTATATCGATGCCATGCACTTCAGCGTCCGGAAACGCCAGTGCATAGGGCACGGTCGAAGAGCCAGCAGAGCAGCCGATGTCGAGAATCCTCTTGGGCGTAAAATCGGGATACCGCTCACGCAAAAAACGGATGCCGACCTCTCCCTTACTCTCCGACTGCCCGACGCCGCGACCGGTGGTGTAGAGGTTCCCGCCGTATTCATAAAACGCTCCAGCCAGAACGTCGTCCTCGCCGTAATCGGCGCAGTAGCCGCCTGGCTGCAGGTGAATGTCGACCTCCCGCATGCCACGAGGCAGCTCCAAAGCGGGGTCAAGCTTAAGCGATCCAAGGCGCGCGTTCGATTTTGAGAGACGGCTGAACGTCCCGGAGAGACGATCCCGCTCGCGGTAGATTGTGTCCGCAGCGGCATCCCACATCATCTCCTGACCGGTGCGATGGAGCCGGCTGAACATTTGATAGGCCGGATCGGCCCACATGACGGAACCAATGTCCTGCTGGGATTTCGGTTCATGGCCGTGGCGCCGCATAAACTCTGGCCTTGCCCGGCGTTCGTAGATGTCCTCGTTGCGCGCGCGCACGTGATCACGGATGTAATCCTTGAGCGACAACGTGTAGTGCTGCCGGGCCCGTTCATCATGAACGGGACGCGCGAGCATTTCATGGACGGGGTTTCGTACCATCAGGCGTTTCCCAGCCGCGAGGATGACTTAAAAGGTAAGGAAATTCTTCAACGGGCTAAAGCTCCGTTAGTCCGTCTCGCTCAATAGCCGGACACGAGAAATGCGGTCACCGAACACTGTGCCAAAGTACAAGTCGCCGTCACGCTGAAGCGCTACGGACGCGCCGGGAATTTGCCCCGCATCGTGGGAAAAGATTACGTTTTGCTCATCGGTCTGGGGATCAACAGCCACGACCGCGAACGGGAAGCTGCAAGGCTTGCCTCCTGCGCCACGGCACCCACTGGTGCCAATCAAGGGCAGGCCGGTATGCCCGACCGCAAGAATGCGCCCATCTTCGGACCACGTGATGTTGTCGCTTTGAACAGGAATGCGAAGTTTGCGCCCGCCACTCCCATCTAGCTTGGCGATCGACAGAGTCTGCCCGTAGGTCGCTCCGACGAGTACGTCGCCAGTGCGTTCGTCATATTCGATTCCGTTGGGAAAGGACGCGTCGCTGCCGGGCACCTTCTGCCACCCGTTACCGGGACTCCACGCAACGGCATACCCCGTGTCCAGGCCGAGAAAAAACTTAACCGTCTGCCACGTCGAACGGGGCGGCGGATACATGTGGCTGAAAACGAAGCCGTTACCTTCAGTCGCTGCAACATCATTGGGCAGATAGGTGCCCGGAACAGTGACGCAGCTCTGCCACATGAGCTGCGGAACGTCGTCTCTAAGTTCGACCCTATAGCGCTCTATGCGCTGCGGCTCCGAGCCGTTGACGACGAGAAGGCGGAATCCTCCATCTGCCAGGTCAGACAGATGAAAACCACGGGGTCTAAAGATAGACGGCGGAGACTCACACGTCCCAGCTTGTGCGTCCGGCGCGATTTCTGCCTCCAGCCGAAGGACCTCACCATCGGCTGGGTCGAGCGCAACGATGGCGCCCGCCCTTTCACCCCCACCTAACTCGCTGACAAGGATCCAACGGGAATCGCCAAGAGATTCTAAATCCTCCGGCTTCCCGAACCCACAATAGGTTTGGACGGTATCGCTAGACTCGCAGCCATCGATCATCATCGGATCACAGGCCGCTAGTGCCATTAGCGCAACGAGTGCCGTTCCGGCACTAACGAATGTACGTGCCATGCTTCGCCTCCTAATCGGCGATGACAAGCTCTTCAAAAACGATTCCTGTGGGCCGGGACACGAGCCCTTCGATACGGCTGTTGAACGCTGTCGTATAAACCGCATTGGTCAGCCAGATCGCCGGCGCCAGGTCATGAAGCCGCGCCATAATATCTTGCAACAGGACCTCACGTTTCGCTGGGTCCATCTCAGCATTTGACTGATGAATGAGGTCGACCATGTCCGGTTCACAGAAGAACGGCTGGTTGCGGATGCAGGAGAAATATTCGATTGGCCGGATGGGATCCTGAAAAGCGGCGTTGTTCCAGATCAGATGAAAGGCGTCGACCTCACCCCATTCAGATACCGCGTATTTGCGCGAATACTCAGAAAACGGAATGGCTCTTAGAGTGACGTCCAGACCCACGGCCTGTAAATCCTGCGCGACTTTTTGGTACATCAGTCCGTCCGGAGTCGTGCTATCCGTGACGACTTCTACCAACAAATCAAACCCCTCCGGATAGCCCGCCTCGGCAAGAAGAGTCCGGGCGAGATCGGGATCATAGGTAAAAGGCTGTAAATTAGGATTGTACCCGACCGTATTGCGAGTCACTCCCTGGCTCGCCACGTCAGCATAGCCAAACATAATGAAGTCAGCGATCGCCTGCTTGTCGACCGCATGGTTGAGAGCACGCCGAACGCGCACATCATGCAAAGGATGATCTTCCCCATGTAGATTGTTGGGTAAAGCGATCGACTTCACCTGTGGATTGGGCTGCACATCAACGGTATAGCCCAAACCTTCAACCACGCTGACGTCATCAACGTGAAGGCCCGTCACGATATCGACTTGATCGGAGACGAGAGCCTGAATGCGTGATGTCTTATCAGCGACAAGGCGGTACTGGATTGACGTGACGGACTCGGGCGCGCGCCAGGAGCCGGAAAATGCCTCCAACTCGGCAGCTGCATTTCCGCGACCGAACGTTTTTAGCTTGTAGGGGCCGGTGCCAACGGGGGCTACGGTATATCCATCCACCCCGATCTCATCCCACAACTCGGTGTCGATGAGCATCAAGGTGGCCAGGCGTTTCGGAAGAATCGCATCTGGCAGAGATGTCGTGATTTCGACCGTATAGTCATCGACTGCGCGGGCGCCGGAGATCAGAGCCAATTCATTTGGAATGAGGTAACGGGCCATCTCCTCACGCTTGATCAACTCAATGAGCTTGACCACACTCTCCGCCTTAAACGGCTTGCCGGTGTGATAGGTCACGTTCCGGCGCAGGTTGAATACCCAGGTTGTCGGCGTGGTGTTTTCCCAGGATGTTGCAAGAGCAGGCTGCGGACCGCCCGTCCAATCAAGCCGGGTCAAACCATCGTAGATTGACCACCACAACTCCGCTGAGGGCTGGCTGGCTCCTGTAAATGGATTGCCAAGAGTCGGGGGGAAAGAAGCAACTGCAACGCGGAGTGAGGTTGCCGTGACGCTCAACGGAACAAGAAATACGAGGATAGCAAACGCGGCGATCACAAATCGAGGCATGCAAGGTTTCTTTCTTCTATGCGGCATGTCCAAAACCAACCAGAGGTTCGCCGAGCCGTCGTTCGCTGCTAAGTATAGCAATCCGTGTCTTTATTCTGGTTCTGCAGTCTAGATGTCCAAGGAGATGATGTCATGATCTCTCGCCGCACAACCGCTCAAGCAACAGCGACCGCTCTATTCGGTCTGCTTTCCGCAAACTCAATCGCGAAAAAAGCGCGGGCGCAAGAACGCCAGACATTTGTTTTGGTGCACGGCGCCTGGCACGGCGGGTGGTGCTGGCGGGACGTGCGGCAGATGCTGGAGAACCAAGGACACCGGGTCTTTACGCCGACACTCACCGGCTTAGGTGAGAAAAGCCACCTGCGCCCCCCCGATGTAACGCTGGACACCCACATCCAGGACATTGTCAACCTATTCACTTGGGAAGAACTGAGCGACGTCATCCTTGTTGGCCACAGCTATGGCGGGGTGGTCATAAGTGGTGTTTGCGACGCGATGAAAGACCGTATCAAGCATGCAGTTTTTCTCGACGCCATTGTCCCGAAAGACGGCGATACCGTATTGCCCGGCGGCACGAAGGAGATTGCTGAAGAACGCTTCGGACCACTGATCGATGGTTATCTTGCACCAGCGCGAGAACCTGTATCCTTTGGAATTCCGGACAATATGCCCGAGGCTTTGGCCTGGGTTCGCCGGCGGGTTACGCCCCAACTTCTTGGCACATGGATCACCCCCATCCGCCTGCCTAACGGTGGATCGGACGGTGTTCCCCGCACTTTCATTTATTGTTCGGACAAACCGGCGCTGTCACCAGCACAAGTCGTGAGACTGGACGGGTTCAAAGCAGATACTTCTTGGAACTATGCGGAACTGCCGTGCGGCCACGACGCAATGGTGATCCTGCCCACCGAGACAGCAGAGATGTTCGAGCAGATCGCGATCGCTGGCTAAGCTTTTCTTACGCCTGCCGGCGGTGCCGGCCCAGAATAAACAAAGCAATCAAGAGCGCTATGAATATGCCGGTGGACAACGCATAGCGCTGGACCCGCTGTTCCGGGCCGCCGGCGTAGTCAGGAGAGACATCCCAAGCGAGCTCGAAACTGGCGCCGTCGATTTGCGCAGGGACAGTAACAGTCTGAACAGTGTCCACGCCTGGTTCAGTCGGTCCTGCAATATGGCGCATCCCGGACATCTCGCCGCTATTTGGGAAAGACGCGCTTAGCCGAAGCGTCATGCCGTATGGAACCCATTCGTCATACATGCGCTCAATCAGGGCTTCATAGTTGATGAGGCTAAGGACCACACCAAATTGCCGCGTGTTTCGGATGGTGACAGCGTAGTAGGAATACTGCGCGCCCGACTCCCGCTGAAACGCGGGCCCGATCACCAGTTCATTTTCTTCCAACAGGGCGGCATCAATCGTCTCAACCATCGGCCCGAAGCGGGAGACGTCAGAACCGGGGCGTAGAACTCCGCTCTCGTCAGTGGAGTAGGCAACCATCCAGCAACCGCCCTCTTGGCCGCAACTCGCCGGCTGGGACTTGGTCACAAACCCCATCGACTCAGGAAACAAGCCGGACCGATGGCCCTTGAGGTAACCAATGGTGTTCTCAAACTCATCAGCAGCAACGCGTCCGGAACCGTTGAAGAGTGTCGCGAGACTCTGTAATGGGCCGTTGGAATGATCCAGGAGAAGAGTAAACGTCGCCGCCAGCCGATTGGCGTCGGCCTCGGCCTGCGCTTGCCACGACTGCACGGCTTGATCTCCGAGAGAGCGGCTAAAAAAGATCGATCCCACGATCCCGAGTACGAGCACGGCGACAAGGCTAGCCCTCCCCCGCTCACCAGCCCTCCCCTCTTCTGGTCTGAGCTGATCTTGGGTCATGTCTTGCTCCGCTATTGAAATGGACGTGTGTTGCCCGGTATTCGCCGCATGATCGCAATACCTAGCAAAAACTATAGGGCCTTGGCTGGTTTCGGATAGCCTTTATGGTGAAAGTCCTTAACACGGTCGTTTACGCCCTCAGGAAGAGTTGCCATGCGAAGTGCCATCTCGTTGTTGTTTTACTCAGCGGCTCTTGCGATTTCACTAGCCGTGTCACTGGCGGTTGCGGGACTGACCGCTGCCCAAGGGCAAACCTTGCTGAGCGAGACTGAGATCCAGATTCCGCCTCAGAACGGCCCCCTCACCCCGGTGAAAATGACGTTTGACCCTTCGGACCCCAATCGCTTCGCCGTGGTTGATGTGTCAGATGGCAGCATCTCAGTCTGGACACTCTCAGACGGTTTTGAACAGGAATTAGAAATAGATGCGAAGGCCGTGGCGGTGGCGATTTCCCCGGACGGGGAGATCATTGCCTCAAGCACGATTCACGGCCAGATCTTTCTGTGGGACCGCGACGGAGAGCAACGGCGATCGCCGTTTCTGGGGCATGAAGGCTCGATCCAGGATCTTGATTTCTCGCCGGATGGATCGCTGATTGCGTCCGCGGGCTATGACGGAACGGTGCGCGTTTGGAACCTAAGCGGCGAGCAGGTTGGGGACTCCTTCGAAGGCCATACAGCCTGGGTGCGCGGCGTCGCGTTTTCTCCTGACGGCAGACAGATCGCGTCTTCGAGCATCGATGGCACGGTCCGGGTGTGGACCCGCGAGGGCGCGCTTGTCGCCGGCCCCCTGTTAGGCCATGAGCGCTGGGTGGAAGCGGTAGAGTTTTCACCGGACGGCAGCTTCATCGCCTCTGCAGGAGACGACGGACTGGTCCGGCTGTGGAACCGGGACGGAACTCCGCGCCAAGACCCACTGTCAGGACACCGGGCTTGGGTGGTCGATTTCGCACCTGAAGGCGGGGTGATGGCATCTGCTGGTGACGACGGTTCGGTGCTGTTGCGAAATCTGGATGGAACCTTGCGCCGCCCGGCCCTGCGGGGCCATGCCGGTTCGGTTCAAGCGCTGGCTTTCTCGTCCGATGGCAGCTTTTTTGCCACCGGCGGGTACTACGACGGAACCGTAAGGTTCTGGAATATAGACGGCTCGCCGAGGGGTGAACCACTGCGCGCCCATGCCCCCTGGTTCCGCGCTCTTGCATTTGCACCGGACGGGCAGACCGTCGCCATGGCGGGGGACGACGGCAGCTTCCGGTTATATGCCAGCGACGGAACGCTCATCGACAAACCTTTCCTAGGGCATGGGGCCTGGATCGAAGCCATAGCGTTTTCTCCAGACGGCGAGCGTATCGCAACTGCCAGTTACGACGAGACCGTGCGCGTGTGGGCTCGCGACGGCGAAACACTCGCCGTCCTGCGCGGCCATGACGCCCGCGTGACCAGCGTTTCATTTTCTAACGATGGCACGAAGGTCGCCTCAGGTGACCAGGCAGGTGTGGTCAAGACTTGGTCCGCGGACACCGGTGAGGTCGCGTTCACACTTAATGTTGGTGACGGATCGGTCGGCGCGATCGCTTTTTCCCCCGGCGACAAAGCGGTTTTCGTCGGGAACGAGAATGGATCGGTGATTGCCTCGACAATGTCAGGTGATCTGATTGCGAATACGCAAGGCGCTCACACAGGACCGGTACGCGCGATCACCTTCGCCCCCAGCGGCGCGATCTATGCTTCCGCTGGGGAAGACGGCCAGGTTCGGTTTTGGAGCGGCGATCATGAACCCGCCGGAAAGCCCTTATCAGGACATCAGGCGTGGGTGCGCGCCTTGGCGTTTTCTCCTGACAGCAACATGCTTATCTCCGCTGGCGATGACGGCGCCGTGCGCGCTTGGTCTGTGGACGGCATCCCACTCGGCCTGCCGATGTTTGGCCATGACGGGTCCGCCAGCGCGATCGCGTTCACTGGAGACGGTACAGAAATCGTCAGTGGTGGATTCTTCGACGGGAAGATTCGCACGTGGTCACTCGACACCCCACCCAACGGCTAGCGGTTCGCAGGAACGTCCAAGGCTGACCGGTCAATCCACACACCCCCCTTGTAGGCGGCATGAATCTTTTGGGTATTGCTGATGTCGATTGAAGGATCGGCGTTCAGCAGCAGCATGTCCGCCAACTTACCCACTTCGATTGAGCCGATTTCGTCCTCTACGCCAATGTAGGCTGCGGCATTCAAAGTGCCGGTCCTGATGGCTTCAAGTGGGGTCAGACCGGCCTCGACAATTTGCTTGAGTTCCTGATGCGGGAACGGACCGATCGACCGGTCGGTCCCCATGGCCAAGATCACACCCGCATCGTGCAACGTCTTGATGTTGCGCATGATTGCTGGACGCAGAGAACTCAGCCACCCCGTATATGGTGACCCGTTAAACCGCTCGCTCTCCTTGATTTCGCGCCGTTGCTCTTCATCGATCACAGCCATAAAGAGCGGGGTATCCAAGAATGTTGTGTCAGCCTCGATGCGCGTCATAGTCGTAGAGAGAATGACGCCTTGGTCGGCAATCTCCTTAGCAAATTCGAGATTCGCATCGTCGAGGTATACAGTGTGGGCGAAGGCATCGGCCCCAGAGGCCATGGCCTCACGTGCCAATTCGACCTCGGATACGTGAACAGTCGTGCGAATGCCGTTATCATGGGCGTAGGCGACCAACTTGTTCATCAGGTCCTGGGACAGCATCGGCATGCTGCGGGCTCTCGGTCCCATGCCGCGCCGCTCACGTGTAAACTTCAACAGGTCCGGTTCAAGTTCAAATAGAGCGTCGAGCTTCTCTATCCCGTCGTCATAATCATAGACCACCGTGCCGCCGGCACAGCAGCCATGCCCCTCTGGTGGCGCGATTAGGCTTACGGTTGCATAGATGCGCGGACTTTGAATGCGCCCCGCTCTCTCATCAGAACGCATTTTTGTGATGAATTCAGCGTTGTTGCCCGAGTCATAGAAGGCCGTCACACCGCTGTACAAATAGCCATCGAGCATCCTTTGCCCAGCGGCGAGGTCGATCACCATTTCCCGGTTGCCTTGGCCGGCACGTCCGCCAGGCAGGTGAATGTGGCTGTCGATGATTCCCGGCATCAGATATTTGGCCGAACCATCAACCACCGGAACACCTGTTGGCGGTACAATCGACTCGCTTGAGATTTCAGCGAAGCGTCCATCCAGGACAAGCACAGAGGCGCCATTGACCGGGGAGGCACCGGTGCCATCAATCAATGTGACATTCTTGATGAGCAGCGACTGCGCAACGGCAGTCTGAGCCACGAAGGCCGTCAGCCCTGTCACAAGAAGCAATGCTACACGGACACTCTTTGTCATGACCTTTCCCCTTCGATCACGGATGTGGCATCGAAAGGGAGTCTAACCTGAGGCCGTTGGAAAGCGTCAGCCTGCAGATGCTCTAGCGCGCGCTACGTGGTCATAGGAGGTCCATGACCTCGAAGGCTGCCCGTTCCCCGGACTCCATCGCCCCTTCCATACCGCGGTTCGACAGGGCCGTGTGTTCGCCGCAGAAGTGCAGGCGCCCCTCTGGGCGGCCCACGTCAAGCAGGTAACTGGCGATCTGGCCGGGCTGCCAAACCACCCAATCGCCGCCTGAGAACGGATCGAGTTGCCAAGACTTAAATCCAAGCGCCTCGATTTTGCCTTTTGCGGCCGGGCGGAGTTTTTCAATCGCCCTCACCACCGCGGCCTTGGCACCGTCCTCGCCCAAAGTATCGAGGTACTGCGCGATATGACCCCGACCCCAGCACAGGAAGTTTGTAATTTCATCTTCCGACTCACCGAACCTTTGAGCCGTAACAACACCTGCAGGGGTATCGGTCCACATGGACGGATCCAAACCATCCTCTTCCCAAAATGGCTCCTTAGGGAACACATGCACTTGGGTGATCAGCATTTGCCCGACGTTGAGGATCGCGCCGCGCTTCTTCGGCGGCAAAATAGGGTCGAATTTCATCCAGCGAAGGGGCGGTAACGGAGTCGAACAGATCAATCGCTTCGCGGTGTACTTGGTGCCATCACTACAATGTACTTCCACCTGCTCTTTTTCGCTGCGCACACCTTCGACAATCTTGCCCAGGAGCACTTCACGCTTCAACGTGTTGGCCATCGCTTCTGGGATGAGCTGGTTTCCGCCGATCGCCGCGAGCGATACAGGGTCAATTTCATCCTGCGTGGCAAACCATTTCTGGATGAAGTACCACATGAGCAGCGACGCATCGTGTGCGGACGTCCCGTATTGCGCATTGGTATCGTAGACCTGCGCGATGGTCTCCTCTGACCAACCAAGATTCCGGAGAAGGCCGTACACGGGTCCGTCATACTTCCACGACCGCGGATCGTACCAGTCCTCAAACGAGTCCAACGGATTGTTGCGGGCGATGACGCCCCATATATAGCCGCTGGGACTGCGGTCGCGCGCACCGTCCGGCATCTTGTTGAGGGGATGAGACGGCCAATCCGCCTTGGGAATCACCGACCCGCCAATAGCGATCTCTGGGCTTGAGAGCGCGCCGCGGGGCTTGTAGTCCATCAGCGGGACATTCAACCGGTCCGCCATATCGCGCATACGGCCGTAGCCACCCAAAATCGAGTTTCCGCCAGCTTCAGGATTCCCCGGCAGGTCCTTAAGTGTGTACATTCGTCCGCCAATGCGGTCGCGGCCTTCAAGAACAGTGACGGTGTAACCCGTTTCCTCCAGCAGCATAGCGGCATAGAGGCCGGAGAGACCGGCACCGATGACGATGACATCGCTGTTGGTTTGAGCGTGGATAGGCCGCGGCAAAACTGCCGCAGCGCCACCCGCAGCAACGACATGACGACGCGAGAAACCTCTGGAAAAACTAGTCATTCTGATCCCTCAACGTTGGGTTCCCAAGCCTTGCCCGATCCTCAAGGACGGGCCGCGACATGTTGGCAATGAGACGCCAGCCGGTCTCCCGCTTGACCCAGACATGAATGTTCTCGAAGCGCTCATCGACTTCCTCTCCGCCCGCCCGGCGCGTGCGGTGTGTTTCGAAAAAGGCCAATGCCGTATCGCCGTCGAACGAAATGCCCTTTTTCGTGACGGAAATTTTCTCTCCCGGGGCAAACAAGCGGCCATCGCCGATCTGCTGAGACAGTCTCTCGTAGCTCAGAGGCGTCTCGGCCGGCGCCGGCCAGGCCATATATCCTGGGTTCGCAAGCGAGAGGTAATACCCCATGTCACCCTGCGCCCGTTGTTTGAAAATCTCCAGCTCCTGCGCCCAAATTTGCTCCGCATCTTTTTCGCGCTCCGGAGGGACAGAGAGCTGGGCGTGACCGTCGGCAAACGAAGAGGGTGTTGGCCCGAAGGCACAGAATACGAATACGAATGAGGCTAAGATGTATCTCATACCGGTCGAATCCTCAGGCTGGTGTCCATGGATGAAAGCGCTTCGTAACCATTCTCCCGCACGACAATCATGTCTTCAACATGGGTCGTACCCCAACCGATCTCACTGTAGGGCATATCAAGGGTGAAAACCGTACCGGCCTCGAAGACAAAATCGCGAATGTTTTCGCCGGGTTTCTCGGCCCCTGTCGGCCAGGGCTCATCCGCATGCTCCATCCCGACATTGTGTGGCGCGCCATAAGCACGTTCGACGCCTTCCTGACGCATCAGATCGGTAAACATGGCCGCAGCTTCGGCAAACTTCATACCCGGCTTGATCGCGTCGTAGATAATTTTAGCAACCTTAGTGTTTGCCTCTATCCGCTTAACCAGGCTGTCGGGCGGATCACCGACCATGACGGTGCGTCCGACATCGCCGAGGTAGCCTTTGTAAGCGCCAACACTGTCCAGCTTCATAAAGTCGCCAGGGGCGATACGGCCCGAGTTTAAGCCTCGGATGTTCGCGATCAGCCATTTGCTGCGCCCGCCAAGTTCAGCCCACTTTTTGGCGTGGTTGAACTCGATCTCCTCCAGCGGTTGGCCCGGCTCAATGAGGTTCATCGCGTAATCTAGTGCCTGCTCGTTACGTTGTGCCGCTTCCCGCAGAATGTCGATCTCATTCTCGGTTTTAACCATGCGGATCGACTTAAAGATATTCAACGCGTCGACACCGGTGACGTCCGGAACACCATTGTCTTGCAGCCAGGGTAGGATGCGGGGGTCGTCAAATCCCAGACGGCCCCTAGCTAAGCCAGCGTCTTTGAGTGCCTTGGCCAACGCCGCGAGCGGACTGGCACTGGTCTTGCCGTGATAGGTCTCCCCCAAGGCAATAAGGAGGTCATCACGCTCTGTTCGCTCGCCATCCCCCATCGGCCAGAACGCCGCCCTTGGATTGGCGACTGGCAGACCATCTGGGTCGAGGAGGACTTGGCCCTGATCGTCGACCTGCGGCATGCTGTAGACCTGGATTGTTTCGATCCATGTCGGACGGTAGTCCAAGTGGTAGAGCATCACGCTCGGCAATATCAGCGCCGGCGGTGCGTTTTCCTCGCGGGGAAGAAAGGCAAACGTCGAGAAGTGCCGGCCCATCCACTGCATGATGCCGCTGTGGCTTGAGAGATAATAAATGTTGGCCGGCGTCGCAGCGACCAGTCCATCAAGGCCGTGCTCATCCATAATGGTGTAAGCACGCTCGAGGTTCACCAAACGCTTCGCACTGAACATATGTTGGAGAGACTTTGGGACGCCTGTCATTGATGAGAATCCGGAAACCCAGTTTGAAAACGCATAAGGTTGACCCACATTAAACCACGATCGGGGAAATCCCACGGCTACGAAGCCGGCGCTTTGCCTGGCGGGAGCCTCCGGTCACCTAGCGATGAAACTGCTCTGCAGCACCTCCCTATGGAGCCTGCGGCGCGGTACCCATTAGACTGCAAGAATCGGCACAAGTAAGAACTGCCCAAGACGTAAACTTTTACCACTCTCAGGGACGGCTATGACACTCACACTCACGTCTACTCGCTCAATCGCGTTGGCCGCAGCATTCGCGATGGCAACCGGGCTTCAGTCCGGGAACAGTATCGCCGACGGCCACGACTCCACATCGGCATATCCCGCCGAAGCGGAGGAACTTTATCTCTCGCGTTTCAACGCCATGATGAGTGGTGCGCGCGGACAAAACGGTGGCTTCAGTTACGATCCACTGGAAGCTGTTCCGGGAGCAACGACATGGGGGCCACTGCCGGCGACGGATAACACTCAACAGAGCACAATCCGTGTTGAAGCGATTGATGAAGCCGAAGCCTATGCGGCCGAGCGCAACTCGCAGGCCTTTATCGTGTGGCGCAAAGGAAAATTGGAACGCGTTTCGTACTTCAACGGCGCGGACGAAAATACTTTGGTTGTCGGCCGGTCCTTGGCCAAACCCTTAACGGTGATCGCGGTCGGCCGTGCCATCCAAGAAGGCTACATTGAGTCTGTTGATCAGCCTGTCAGCGATTTCATTACCGAGTGGAAAGGTACCGATCGCGAACCAATGTTGATCCGTCACCTGTTGGACATGCGCACGGGCTTCCTGCGCCAGGCACTCGCCACCACTGCCGAAGACATCCTCAACCGTGCGTATCTTCACCCGTATCACATAGAAGTCATTATCAATGACTATCCCCTTACTCATGTACCAGGTGAGAGATACGACTATTCCAATGCGACTTCGGAGATGGTTGCTCCGGTCATCGAACGGGCCACCGGAGTGCGCTACGCGGAGTGGGTATCAGAAGAAGTGCTGAAACCGCTCGGCGCTAAGGGCGGAGAAGTGTGGATCAACCGGCCGGGCGGCACCGCCCACTCAGGGTGCTGCATCATGCTTCCGGCCCGGTCGTTCTTCCGGCTCGGCATGTTGTCTTATTTGGACGGCATGTGGGGTGACGAGCGGCTCCTGCCCGAGGGATACGTTAAAGAAACCAAGCAGGTCACGCCTCAAAATCCCTGGACGGGCATGGGACTATATGTCGCCGGCCCTTACAAGGAGCGGCGCGGCGCGGCGAATCCTGACCTCGAAAACATGCAGTTGAATATTCATTCCGAGCGGTATCTTGCTGAAGATTTGTACCTGTACGACGGCAATGCGAATCAAGTTGTCTACATCATCCCGTCCGAGGATTTGATTATCTTGCGTGTCGGCAACGCTCCGCCGCGGGACAAACCCTGGGACAACACCTTCGTGCCAAATACCATCATGCGCGGGATTATTCGCGCGCCCGGTGAAGTACCTCCTCAGCCCCAGTCTTAAGATTCGGCGAAAAGGACCTCGACCTATGAAAGCTTTATGTATTGCTCTCGTCGCCCTGACCGGGTTCAGCTTCGCAGTGCAGGCGCAAACCTCCGACGAATATGAGGCCGCTAAGGCCGCCATCTGGGCGAAAGAACTGGCGATCTATAAAGCCCGCGCCGAAACGGGGTTGGACTATTACATCGCGAATTCCTCTGAGAACTATGTCGGCTGGCCGCCCGGTATTCCAAGACCCTCACCTCTTTCCCAGCTTAAAATTAATAACGAGCGCATAACCGCGCCCAATTCCGAGAAGCTGGAGCTTTTCTTTGACGACCTCGCGCTCGACGGCGACACGGCGGTGATCTACTACAACACGCACCGCACCATGCTGCCGAACGGCACGCCCGTCGATCAGCGTTATCACATCACCCATGTCTGGGTGCGTGACGACACCGACGATTGGAAACTGCTGGGTGCGATGGGCCGGCTGGAAAGCGAGTAGAGACGAAAAGAGACGGTCAGGCCGCCTGCGGCTGCACGTCAACAGACACTTTTACGGTGTGCTCACCGCCGCCGATCATGAATCCGTTGATGGGGCTAACGTCACCGTAATCCCTGCCCCATCCGAGCGTGATGTGCTCGTCGCGAGGGATGAGGTTGTTTGTCGCGTCGAAATCGACCCAGCCGATCTCAGGGCACCACACTGAGATCCAGGCATGGGACTCATCTGCTCCGATAAGCTTTTCCTCACCCTCCGGCGGATGAGTCAGCAAGTAGCCGCTGACGTAACGGGCAGGTAATCCAAGACTGCGCAAACACGCCAACTGAACATGGGCGAAGTCCTGGCACACGCCGCGGCGGGCTTCGATGACCTCCACCACGGGTGTGGAAACGTCCGTTACGCCGCCCTCATAGTTGAATGTCTCGAAAATCCGGGTTGTCAAATCCATGGCCGCTTCGAGTAGCGGACGGCCGGGCGCAAACGACTCTTCCGCGAGAGTCCGGGCCTGCTCGATCCCAGTGACATAGGGTGAAGCGAACGCAAATTGATAGGCGTCCAGCAATTCCGGTTCCTTAGGAGCAGCAAATAGGGCAACCACCTCTTCCCAGGGGGGGCTCGCCGACAATTGAAGCTGCCCAGGCGCGGCCACCTCGATCTCGGAAAGGGCAGAAATCTGAAGAGTGTCATGCGGCTCTTGGATGGTCACATAGCTGACCTTGTTGCGGAAATAGTCCAGAGCTTCCGACCTGACCGATGGCATCGGATCAATCTGAATAAAAGACCGCAAGCACTGCTGCCGCTCGGCGCTGCGCGGCGCCATGTGGAGCAGATGGTGGGATATGGAAACAACCTGTGAATATTCGTAGGTCGTCGTGTGCTGTACCTTGTACTTCACACCTCGCCCTCCGACCAGCGCGGCCCTGAGACGCGGTGAGGCTGCGCATGAATGAAGTAGAGAAGACCGACAGCGTCAGAGAGATCCTCCAAAGCGCCGTCGAGCCGTTGCAGCAAGGTTTCCAGCTCCGCCCGTTTACCACTGTCTTCTTGCAGGGCACCAACCCGCTCGACGTCAACGAGTAGCAAATCTGTCTTGAGGCCGAGCGCGAGCTTCTTTGCACGGCCTAAGCCTTCACCCTCGTTTCGGGAGGGCAACGCGTCGATATGGTCATCCAGGCTTACACATTGATAGACGATAGAGCGTGGATTGGCGTCGTCTGCCATCAATAGGTCGAGCACACGCGGCACATCGGGTAACGCTTTGTAGCGCGTCCGGTAGGTCATGGTGCTGTCGGCAAGATCGAGGAGTAGGTCGAGCCAGTCCGTATGCTCCGCCTTGCCGTCGATGGCCAAGTTGCGAATCAGACTAACACCACGGTAGGCGCGCTCAAGCCGCCGGCCCATATCGAGAAAGCGCCAGCCACTGCCGCGGGTCATATTTTCCATCACCATGCCGTTCAAAGCGGACAAATGCTGGATCATATCGTCGAGAAGTTCCAACGCGTCGCTGAGTTCCTGGCCGTGGCGCAGTTCCACGTCATCCGCCGCGGTACACAGCTTTCCTATGATGCGCCATGTGTCCAGGGACAGGCGTTCGCGCACCAAATCCGCTGTGCGCTGTACGTTAGACAAGATCAACGCGAGGCCATCCGGACAATCCGGATCGAACAGAATCTTCCACAATTCCTTCTCGACCTCGGCGACGCCGCGTTCGGCCACTTCCTTCGCCCGGGCCTTTGACAGATGCTTTTGACTGACCAGCAGTTTGACCAGCATATGCAACGCCTGGGGATCTTCCGTTGGGCCGAATTCGCCACTCAGCCTCGCGACGAGGGCGCGGTACAGGCGAACGGCACCTTCGGCACGCTCGCTATAACGTCCCAGCCAAAAGAGATTGTCAGCGGTACGGCTTGGCAGGTCGCGGCCACTGCGCCGGATCGACAGCTCTGCGCGCTCCTTGGCGAGCAGGCTAAATGTATCGACCGGCTCATCACTGACAACCCAGGCGTCCTTGCTGAAGTCTCCCCGTCTGAGCGCTGAAGTTGCGGAATTCGTAATCTCAGACACACGCGCGAGCCCACCGGGCATGGCCTTGTACCCGTTCTGGGTTTTGGCCACAAACACTCGGAGCGACAGCTGTGCCGACTTCACTTCGTGTGGACTGCTCCACGCCGGTGTTGTTGAAAAGGAAACGATCTCCTGGGCGGCGAAGTTGTGGCCGTACTTGGAAATTTCGTCCCGCAACGCCGCCTTTTCAGACTCACTGAGTTCAGGGCCGATGTAAGTGTCCCGTTCCGGATTAAGAATCGATTTCGGGCGAAACGCCTTACGCACGACCAGATGGTCAAGATTTGCCAGCACATAGTCGCGTTCGCTCTGCTGGCCGCACCACCACGTTGCGACGTCGGGCATCAAGGGCTCTTCATTTAGAACGGCACGGCAGAGACCCGGGAAGAATCCATTAAGAGCGTCGTTCTCCAGCACGCCGCTACCCAGAGCATTCGCCACGGTAACATTCCCGGCGCGCACGGCCTTCACCAGGCTGGGCACACCAATGTAGGAGTCCGTGCGCAGCTCCAGGGGGTCACAGAAATCGGAATCGACGCGGCGCAAAAGTAGATCGACCGGTTTAAGACCCTCGACGGTCTTGAGATACACCCGGTCGTCGCGGACAGTGAGGTCCGCCCCCTCAACAACCGAATATCCCAGGTAGCGGGCAAGGAAGGCGTGTTCAAAATAAGTTTCGATACCCGGACCGGGCGACAAAATGCCGATCACCGGCTCGTCTTTGCCCGTCAAACTTTGCAGGTTGTGGTTAAACTCCTGGAAGAATGAGGCCAAACGGCGCACGTGATAGGACCCGAACAACTCCGGCAAACTGCGTGAGGTGATCAGCCTGTTTTCCAGCGAGAAGCCAAGCCCGGTCGGCGCCTGCGTACGGTCATTCAAGATCCACCATTGCCCGTCGGGAGACCGCGCCAAATCGAACGCCAGCAAGTGAAGATGGGTGCCACCTGCGACCTCAATGCCATGACAAGGCCGCAGAAACTGTGGATTGCCAAACACCAGGGCGGGCGGGATCAACCCGTCTTTGAGCAGGACTTGCTCACCGTACAAGTCTGTCATAACCGCGTTGAGCAAATGGGCACGCTGAATCAACGCCTTCTCAATCGCATCCCATTCACTCTGGTGAATGATGGCGGGCAACAGGTCAAGTTGCCACGGTGTATGGCTGCCGTCCGCGCTGTCTTGGGTGACATAGGTCACGCCGTCATTGGCGAGCATACGCGCAGCTGTATCGTGAGCAGACACACGATCCTGCACGGAATAGGTCCTAAAGTGATCAAACAGTCCTTGCCAGAGGGGGCGGACCGCACCGTCCGGGCCGACCATCTCGTCATAGGCGTCTGGCCGGTGAGTGTATGACGCCAACAGATCACCGCTGTCGCGGGGTGGCGGCAGGGTATCTGACTGTTGTGGTTCACTCATGTGGATGGCCTACACGGTGAGGCGCGCACTATACGGCTGAAGACCACCGCAAGTCCAAGGTGCAGGGAAACTCCGGCCGTGAAATGTCTTGCGGCCGCTCCTTCGGCCCCGGCGTATGGCCAATGGCTTCGAAGCGCGACAGGCGGCGGCTCTCAGCCTCGTAAGAGTTAACCGGGAAGTGCTCGAAGTTGCGCCCTCCCGGGTGGGCCACATGATAGGTGCAGCCGGCCACGGCGCGGCCTGTCCAGGTGTCATACAGGTCGATCGTCAGCGGCGCGTCGACGCCAATGGTCGGATGCAGACTGGAGGACGGCTGCCAGGCGCGGAACCGGATGCCGCCGACAAATTCACCGTTCGTCCCGGTCGGCGTCAGTGGCACACGTTTGCCGTTGCAGGCGATTTCGTACCGGGACTGCGTCAGACCGGTCGCGCGGACCTCCAGCCTCTCGACGGAAGAGTCAACGTAGCGGACGGTACCGCCGATGGCGCCCTCCTCGCCCATGACATGCCACGGCTCAAGCGCCTGGCGGACTTCAAGCTCAATGCCTTCGTGGACAATTGACCCATAGCGGGGAAAACGGAATTCGAAGTGCGGCGCAAACCAATCGAGATCGAGGTCATAGCCGTGCTGATTCATATCCTCGATCACGTCTTTGAAGTCCTGCCAGACGAAATACGGCAGCATGAATTTATCCGCCAACTGCGTGCCCCAGCGGACGAGTTTGCCCGAATAGGGTGTCTTCCAGAAACGCGCGACGAGGGACAACAGCAAAAGCTGCTGCGCCAATGACATACGTTCGTGCGGCGGCATCTCGAAAGCACGGAATTCCACCAGACCAAGGCGGCCGGTCGGTCCGTCCGGTGAATACAGTTTGTCGATACAAATTTCGGACCGGTGAGTGTTGCCGGTGACGTCGATCAGCAGATTGCGGAAGATGCGATCAACCAGCCAGGGCTGAACCGTCTCGCCGCTGGCCGGATCGGGCACCTGGGAGAACGCCAACTCCATCTCGTAGAGACTGTCATTGCGTGCTTCATCGATGCGCGGCGCCTGGCTGGTCGGACCTATGAACAATCCGGAGAACAGGTAAGACAAGGCCGGGTGGTGCTGCCAGTAGGTGACAAAACTTTGCAGCAGGTCGGGGCGGCGCAGGAACGGGCTCGACGCCGGTTCCGCGCCACCGAGCACGACGTGATTGCCGCCGCCCGTGCCGGTATGACGCCCGTCGAGCATGAACTTCTCGGTGCCAAGACGCAGTTGCCGCGCTTCTTCGTAAATCGCTTCGGTGATCTCGACCATCTCATCCCAGCTGGACGCCGGCTGAATGTTGACCTCCAGCACACCGGGGTCGGGTGTCACCTTGATTTCATTGAGGCGCGCGTCCTTGGGAGGCGCATATCCGCCTAGGTGAATGGGCACCTCCATCTCGGCGGCACAGTCTTCGATGGCCGAGACGAGTTCGAGGTAGTCACCCAGGCGCTCGACCGGCGGCATGAAAATACTGATGCGACCGTCCTTGGGCTCGACGGTCATGGCGGCGCGAACAAACCGCCCGCTGCCCTGGCCAACCTGTCCGACGACCTGCTGCGGTCCGCGCTGCTGCCGGTCGCGTCCCCGGCCACCGCGGAGGAACGGTTGCCGGCGCTCTGTGGCCTCGGGCAGTTCTTCGGCCTCCTCAAACGGGTCGGACGGCACGACATAGGGGTATTGCGACGGTGTGATATACGGCAACGACGGCAGCGGCAGGCGGTAGCCGACCGGTGAGTCACCGGGCACAAGAAAGAGATGCTTGGTGCGCGTCGACCAGGGCTCGCTGACCCAGCTGCGGGAACCGTCCTTGGCGTTCCAGCGCTGAATGGGCAGGACGAAGCCGCGCGGCGTTTCCAGCCCGCGCTCGTAGACATCGGCGAGACGCTTGCGGGCCAGTGGATCATCGAGCTTGTTGGTTTTGGGGTCCAGATTCTCGGGCAGCTTGCGTTCCTGGCCGATGAAATGCCACGGGTCTTCGAACGCCGGCACGATGGCCTCGGGATTGACTTCTAGTCGTTCGGCAACACCTTCAAGAAAAGCTTGAGCCTGCTCGACCGTGGGCTCGAGATCCTTGTCTTCCTGGGCGATCAGATTGGCGTCCGACCACAGCGGCTTGCCGTCCCGGCGCCAGTACAACGAGAACGCCCAACGCGGCAACTGTTCGCCCGGATACCACTTACCCTGACCGTAGTGCAGCATGCCGTTCGGGGCGAACTTCTCACGCAGGCGCTTGATGAGGGCCGCGCCCTTAGCCCGCTTGGTCGGGCCGACGGCAGCCGTGTTCCACTCATCGGCGTCCGGGTCTTCAATAGATACGAAAGTCGGTTCGCCGCCGATGGTCAGGCGGACATCGTTATCTTTGAGTTCTGTATCGAGCTTTTTACCGAGTGTGTTGATCGCCGCCCACTGCTCGTCGGTGTAGGGCATCGTCACCCGCGGCGATTCATAGATGCGCGTGACGGACATATCGAAACTGAAGTCCGTCTTGGCTTCACCGACGATCCCGCTGATCGGCGCCGCACTGGATGGGCGCGGCGTACAGGCCAGCGGGATATGCCCTTCTCCGGCGAGCAGCCCGGACGTAGGATCGAGACCAATCCAGCCCGCACCCGGCAGGTAGGCCTCGCACCAGGCGTGAAGGTCCGTGAAATCAACGTCGGTGCCGCTTGGCCCGTCGAGGGCTTTGACGTCCGGTTTCAACTGAATCAAATATCCAGATACGAACCGCGCGGCGACACCGAGATGGCGGAGAATCTGCACCAGCATCCAGCCGGTGTCGCGGCAGGAGCCCTTGCCGGACGCCAACGTTTCATCGGGTGTCTGCACACCCGGCTCCATGCGCACGACGTATTGAATCTCTTGCTGGAGGCGCTGGTTGAGTTCGACAAGAAAGTCGACCGTCTTTGCTTCTTTCGGAACGTCGAGCGTGTCCAGCCACTTCTGGAATAGCGGCCCGGGGTCATCGACATCCCGGTAGGGCTCAAGATCGCGGGCCAGGAGCTTGTCGTAGGTGAACGGATAGGTTTCCGCCTGCGGCTCAAGGAAAAAGTCGAAGGGGTTGTAAACCGCCATGTCGGCAACAAGATCAACCGTCACATGGAAAGAGGTAACCGGCTCCGGATAGACAATCCGAGCCAGATAGTTGCCGAACGGGTCCTGTTGCCAGTTGATGAAATAGCCGTCCGGCTCGATCTTCAGAGCGTAGCTCAGCACCGGCGTGCGGCTGTGGGGCGCTGGACGCAATCGGATGGTCTGCGGACCCATTTCGACCCGGCGGTCATAGGTGTAGTGAGTCTGATGATTTAACGCGGCGTGAATCGACATGCCCGGAGTCCTACACCAGACAGCCAGTTGCTGGCTACCAGACCGCCTACATTGCTCACACTAGATGAGCAGAAATGTGATCCCGCTAGACCGCGAACCCGTCCAGGGAGAGCGGAAGCGAGCGGATTCGACGGCCTGTCGCCTCATAGATCGCATTGGCCACCGCAGGGATCGCGGGCGGCAGGGCCGGCTCTCCAAGACCCGTCGGCTGGTGCTCCGATTGGATAAAGTGCACGTCGACATGGGGCGCATCTGCCATGCGCAACAACGGATACTGATCGAAGTTGCCTTCTTTAACGCGCCCGGCTTCAAAGGTCAGGGTTTGCCCGAACATAGTGCTGACGGCATCGACGACAGATCCTTCGATCTGGTTTTTAGCGCCGCTCATGTTGACGATCGGCCCAACATCGGCGGCGACAGTCGCCTTATGCACACGCACGTCCTGGGCGCTCTCGGCGCTGACTTCGGCTACCACAGCAACATGTGCCGCGTGACTAAAGTAAAACCCAAGGCCGAGGTGGTGTCCGTCGCTGCGCGGCTCACCCCACCCAGCCTTCTCCGCCGCAAGCGTGATCACGTCTGCCGTGCGCCCAGTATGCAGGGCGCGCAGGTTGCCGGGATCGAGCCAGCGCGGCTCGCCCAGAATGTCGAGCAGAAACGCGACATAGTCGCACCCCGCCGCTTCGGCGAGCTCATGCAGGAACGATTGGAAGACAAAGCCAAAGGCATTTGAGCGCGGCGCCCGCAATGCCCCGCAGGGAGTTTGCCACGGTAGCATCGTTTGTGTGATTTCCGAGTTGGCAATCAGTTGCATCGGAAACTCGTCGGCGCTGATGTTGCCACCACTCACGGTTTTTTCGCCATCGGCGGTGAAGGTAACGAAGTGATCGCTGATCGCCGTCAGTTTGCCATCGCCATCGACCGCGCCCTTGAGGTGATGGAACCCGCCGACCCGGTAGTGATCGTGGCGCGTGTCGTCTTCGCGGGTCCACTGCAGCTTGACCGGCGCGCCGACGCGCTGAGAGATGGCGACGGCCTCACAGACGAAGTCGTTATAGAGCCGCCGTCCGAACCCACCGCCGCCGCGGATTTGATGCAGCAGAACTTGCTCTTTTGGCAGATCGAAGATGCGCGAGACGAAGTCAACCGCGCCGGCGGGACGCTGGGTTCCCGACCAGATTTCGACATTGTCGCCCTTGTGCCAGGCCAGACAATTCTGCGGCTCCATCGGCACATGGGAGAGGAAGGGATAGGAGTAGGTCGCTTCGACTGTCGCCGCTGCGGACTGCAGCGCGCCGTCGACATCACCTTCACGATGAATGACGTCTTTACCCTTGGTCCCGGCCAGGCTGCCGGCGGTCGCTGCGGCAGAGGACCAGCTGTCCTTGGCGGCGTTGGTTTCATCCCACTCGATTTCGAGCGCCGACTTCGCGCGCATGGCGGCCCAGGTTGAGTCCGCGACGATGGCGACGCCGGACATGATTTCCGCTGGCTTGCCCGTGCCGTCGAGCAAAAAGGCGTCAAGCACACCGGGCATTTGACGAACTTCGTCGAGGTTCGCAGAAGCTACAGTGCCACCGAAAGCCGGGCACTTAGTGTATGTCGCATAGACCATGTCCGGATGAGACTGGTCAGCGGTGAACAAGGGCTGACCGGTGACCAGCTTGTCGTTGTCGACACCGCCGATCCAACTGCCGAGCAACGTGTATTCGTCACGCGACTTGAGCGCCACCTCGTCAGGGACCGGCATTTCCGACGCGCGGTCGGTGAGTTCGGCGTAGGCAATCTTTGTCGCACCGTCCGGGTGAATCACATGGCTGTCCGCGGTGGTGCAAGCCGCAGCCTCGACGTCCCAGGATTCGGCAGCAGCAGCGACAAGCATATGCCGCGCGGTCGCACCGGCCGTGCGCAGGTTATCCCAGCCGCGCAAGATCGAGAGCGACCCACCCGCCGCCTGCCAGCCATAGACCTCCGGCTTGATCGGCGCCTGTTCCGCATCGACATCGGCCCAAGCGGCATCGAGTTCCTCGGCAACGATCATCGGCAGGGAGGTCTTTACCCCCTGCCCGACTTCGGGGTTGGTTGAATAAATGCGGATACGGCCCGTCGGCTTCACTTCCAGATAGGCGTTGGGCTCGAAGGACCCTGTTGCCGCCTCAGCCTCACCGGGAAGGCCAACATGAAAGCCAAGGGCCAGGCCACCGCCCGCCGCGGCGGACATCTTGAGGACGGTCCGGCGTGAGGACTTGGGAGTCCGATCTGGCTTGGGCATGACGGTCATGTCTGGCTCTCCGATAGGGCTTAACGTGCTGCCGATGGGCGTGCCGGGAGTATACACGGAACTCAGACCGGACCTCGATTCACACACGAAAAATTTATACTTCCGGATTTTGCGAGGTTCGAGCCCATGCACGCGACGGATTTCTGCGGGTCTAGTCTGAATTCATAAACAAATTCAAGGGTTTAATTTTGAATCAAACGAGCCCATGCACAACATTGTTTCGTCCGCGAGCAACAAAAACAGGGATAGTAGGCAGGTGCGGGAAAATCGTGCTCATATGTCGCCGCAGGTCAGCAAGGGGACTTCACAGATGAGACGCGTCGCCGCAGCCAGTTTTATCGGCACGGCCCTGGAGGGGTATGATTTTCTTCTTTACGCCAGCGCGGCGGCTCTGGTGTTCGGGCAACTGTTCTTTCCGGTTTCCGAAGACCCGCTGATCGGCATCCTGCTGGCCTATTCCACCTTCGCGGTCGGATTCATCGCCCGGCCCATCGGCGGCATCATCGCCGGCCATTATGGCGACAGGATCGGGCGCAAACCGATGCTGGTGATCACCTTGATGGTGATGGGCGTCGTCACCACCGGCATCGGGTTGCTGCCGACCTATGCGACCATCGGCATCTGGGCGCCTATCCTGCTGACCCTGCTGCGGTTCATTCAGGGTTTGGCTTACGGCGGTGAATGGGGCGGCGCGATCCTGATGGTGATCGAATACGCCCCGGAAGATGAACGCGGCTTCTGGGGCAGTTTGCCGCAATCCGCCGTGCCCTTCGGCTTCCTGCTGGCGACAGCTGCCCTCAGCGCCTCCATCGCCATCAGCGGTGATGAGTTTCTGAACTGGGGCTGGCGTATTCCGTTCATCCTCAGCATCCTGCCGGTGCTTGTGGGGCTCTATATCCGGTTAAAGATCGACGAAACGCCCGAGTTTCAGGACATGCGGGATAGCGCTAAGGTCGAGAAAGCCCCGGTGGTGCGGGCGTTGACGGCCTACTGGAAGCAGATCGCTCTGGCGACCGGCGCTTTTGTCCTGGTCAGCGGCCCCTACTACATCATCATCTCTTTCATGCTGTCGTACGGCACGACGACCTTGGGCGTGCCCCGCGAAGTGATGCTCAACGGCGTCCTCATCGCATCGGCCATACAAATTTTCGCCTGCATCGGGTTCGCCTCATTGTCCGACAGAGTCGGTCGCAAACCGGTTCTGTTCGGCGGCGGTCTCTTTATGCTGGTTTATGCCTTTCCCCTGTTTTGGATGGTCAACGCCGCCGACCCGATGATCATTTGGTTCGCCCTGAGCCTCGGTCTACTGGCCTTCGGCGCTTTGTACGGACCAATTGCCGCCTATTTCGGCGAGTTGTTTGTCTCCAACGTGCGTTACACCGCTGCATCGCTGGGGTATCAGATCGGACAGGTGCTGGGGGGCGGCATCGCGCCGTTTATTTCCACGGCGCTTTTGTCCATAGCTGGCGGTGCCTATTGGCCCGTCGCGGTGTATATGATGGTCCTGACGGTGATCGGGCTCGCCAGCATTTGGGGACTGGCCGAGACCCGAAAGCCAGCGGCCGTGAGTTGAGTTAGAATAAGGTTATGAGCGTGCAGAAAAGGTTAGGTTTTGCAGGCGCCCTGGTGGCCCTCGCGTTGGTGTTGATTGGTCTGTCACAGGTGTTATCGACACCCGAGGGTCTTGCGGCGATCGAGCAGGTCACCCAGGACGAAGTGGCACTGTTTAAAGAGGTGTTTCCGCAGGGTGAGGCGTTCTCCACGAAAAGCGGCCGGCACCCGCACCACAAAGCCTATGTGACCGATGCCGATACAGGCGAAGCCGAGGTGGTGGGGTTTGTGTTCTATACCGTCGAAATCGAACCCGACGAATTCGGCTATGAAAGCCGGCTTGAGTTTCTGGTGGGGATGACGGTCGACGGCACCATCACGGGCATAAAACTGATCGATCATTTCGAACCCTTTGGCTACTTTTCTATTGAGCCGGAAGAGTTCGTCAGGCAGTTCGACGAAAAGAGCATTCTCGACCGCTTCGAGCAAGGCGACGACATCGAAGCGATTTCCCGGGCAACCATCACCATCGACAGCGCGGCCCGGGTCATTCGCCTGAGCGCGCGCAAAATCGCCCGACAATACCTGGAAGAACAGCAGCGGTGATACGCGTTGCCGTAAGTGGGCTTGCCGCTTTGGCGGTGGCGATGCTGTGCGAACCCGCTTTGGCGCAGCAAAGCGGGCTCTCGCTCTCCGACCTCGATGCACTGATGGAAGAAGACACGGTGACACGTCCCGTGTTCGACCGGGATACCGTGATCGAACTGACGGTGATGGCCGTGTTCTTCACCCTGGCCATGGTCAGTTTCTTCAAGAAAAGCCGGGTACTGAAATACGCGACCATGGTCTATGCCATCGCATACTTGGGATTCGTAAAAGCGAACCTGGTGTCGGTCGTGCATATTTTCGGGTTGTTGGAATGGAACTTCCCCATCTTCCAATACAACCTGCCTTGGTTTTTCCTGATCGGGTTCACGGTGATCACGACGGTGTTGTGGGGGCGAATTTATTGTGGGCGCATCTGTGCCTTCGGCGCCCTAACCCAACTGATGGATCGCATACTGCCATCAAGCTGGCGCTATGACCCGCCGGCCCACATTGACCGCAAAGCCAACTTGATCAAATACGGCATTCTGTTTGGCGCCATTGGCTACTTTCTGATCACCGGCAACAATCAGTTTTACCGCTACATCGAGCCGTTCTGGATTTTTACCCTGAGCGGCACCACGTTGATGTGGGTGATGGCCGGACTGCTGCTGCTGGCCTCCGTGTTCATCCGTAATTTCTATTGCCGCTATCTGTGCTCCCTAGGCGCCGGTTTGGGCATTCTGTCGCAACTGACCGTGTTCAAGATCAAGCGCTGGAAGCAATGCGACACCTGCAAACTGTGCGACAAGGAATGCGAATGGGGCGCCATTCAAGGGCCGAAAATTTCTCTGGCTGAATGTGTCCGCTGCGATGATTGCGAGATTCTCTACGACGACAAAGCACGCTGCGTGCATCACTTGATGATCGCCAAATGGGCGCGTCAAGAAACCGACAAAACAACACCTTCCCTCCCCTAGATGGGGAGGGGCTGCGTTGCGCATCGGCGTCACAGATATGAATAGAATTCTGGCGATCTTGGTGACACTCGTATTGCTGGCCGGATGCGACGGCAGCGATCCAGCCGCCTCTTTGTCCGCCCACAAGCGGGCCTGGGCCATCATGGGCACGACCCTAGAGATGACGGTCTACCGGCCTCAGCAGGCGGACGCCGCAGCGGACTTCGATGCAGCCTTCGCCGAAATCGAGACCATCGACCGGTTGATGAGTCTGTACCGCGCGGACAGTGAACTGTCAGTGCTGAACGGGTCCGCCGGCGGCGCAGAAATGTCCGTCAGCGCCCAAACCCGGGAGGTACTCGCGGCATCGCGGCACTTTTGGGAGATCAGCGGCGGCACCTTTGATGTATCCATGCAACCCGTGATCGAGCTTTGGGGTTTCTATGACATCGCCGTCGCGCGCCGCCCGTCCGAAAGCGACATCGCCGCAACTTCAGCGACGACGGGCATGGACCGCGTTGAGTTGAGTGAGGGCAGAGTGCGCCTGCGTCCAGGCACGGCTCTGGACTTCGGCGCCATCGCCAAAGGTTATGCGGTGGACCGTGCTGTTGCTGCCTTACAAGCGCGTGGCGCCTCAAGCGCGATGATCAATCTAGGGGGTACGATTGGAGTCACCGGCCCCCATCCGGACGGAACGCCATGGCGGATCGGTCTGCAGCATCCGCGCGACGCGGCACTGTTATCAACTGTCGAGTTGTCGACTGGTGCCGTGGCGACCTCGGGTGACTACGACCGCTTCTTCGAAGACGACGGCGTGCGCTATAGCCACATCATCGATCCGCGCACAGGACGGCCGGTGGCCGGTATGGCCTCGGTGTCCGTGATCGCGCCCAACGCCACCACAGCAGATGCGTTATCGACGGCGGCATTTGTGCTTGGTGCAGATGATGGCCTCGCGCTCCTCAATGACTGCGCCAGTGTGGCCGGTGTGGTTGCATCGGTTGATAGCGAAGGCCGCATCGGAGTGACAGCAACGGACTCTGCGGGCCTACTGTCTGTGGCAGTGCCGGTCGCCCCGTTGGCGGGTGCAGACCGCGCGTGTGTGTGGGCTGTGCCTTAAGTGCTGCGCAAAGCCACTATCGGATCAAGGCGCGCTGCCCGCAGCGCCGGGAAGGCCCCGAACAGGACGGCAATCCCAAGCGAGATGAGGAACGGGTAGGCCACCGCTTGCCAGGTCAGCACCATGGTCCAGCCGGTGAGTTGATTGCCGAGGAGAATCACGGCACCGCCGAACAGAATACCAGCGAACCCGCCGAGCAAGGCAAGCAAGACAGTCTCGGTAAGAAACTGTACCAAAATGTCGCGCGGCAGAGCGCCGATGGCCATGCGCAGACCGATCTCGCCATAGCGTTCCCGTACGCTGAGCAGCGACACGGCGAGAAGACCAACTCCGCCCAGTCCGAGCGCCAAGGCCGCCAGACCGAGGGTCAAACGGCCGAAGGAACCGCTCATTTCATCCTGCGTTGCGAGTAAGGCGTCCTGATCCTGGATCTCAAAATCATCGCGGTAGTTCGGGCGGCTGAAGCCATGTTCGTCGCGCAGCAGAGAGGCCACTTGGACATGGACGTCCTCGATGGCGGGCTTGGACACCGCCTGAACGAATATCCGCGACAAATGGTCGGTATTGAGGACGCGGCGCTGCGCCGTGGTCACAGGCACAACGATCTGGCCGTCATCGCTTGTGCCATCCGGGTTCAACCCCTTCTTCTTGAGAATACCGATAATGGTAAACGGCACATTGCCGATGCGCCGGTTTCCCCGAGCGGCCATTCGCCGAAATAAAGATCTTCAATCACATCGGCGCCGAGCACGGCAACACGGCGGCGGTCGGCGATGTCATCGTTGTCGATAAAGCGCCCGGCGACCAGCTCGAACTTCTTGGCCTCCTGGAACTCAGGCGTGGTGCCGATGATGGTGAAGGACTGGGCGATGCGCCCGACGCGCAAGGTGCGTCCGCCATCTGCAATAGGCGCGGCGCGCTTGACGCTGGGTAACTCGCGGATACGTTCCCAGTCCTGAAGGGTGAGCGTCTCGTACATGGTGCTGGCACCGCGCAGGGCGTCTGTCTCCGTGCGTGCGGCATTCACCGCAAGCAGGTTCTCTCCCAGCTTTTCAAGATTTTGCTGGAACGCCCGTTCAGCCCCGGCGCCAGCGCCGATGAGAATGGCGACCGCGGCGATGCCAATGGCAACGCCGCTGATCGACAAGAGCGCACGCGAACGGGCACGGTTCAGGGCCCTGACGGAAAAGCGAAGATTTTTGGCCCACCTCACTTTGGGCCCACCTCACCTGAGCGCGTGGACCGGATCCAGTCCGGAGGCCTGGCGCGCCGGCATAAACCCGGCGACAACACCGACAACCAGGGCCGCGCCCAGGCCGAGCGCCAGAGAGCCGAGAGTGACCACCATCGGTTGCCCGCTGATACTGCCGTATCCCATAGAGGCGATGATCCCCAAGCCCGCCCCGATAAGACCAGACGTCAAGGCGACGACGACGGTCTCACTCAGGAACTGGAAGTTGATTTGCCCGTCCTCGGCGCCGACAGCTTTGCGCACTCCGATTTCAGGCACCCGCTCTTTCACCGCGATCAGCATGATGTTGGCAATGACGATGCCGGCCACCAGCAGCGCGACACCTGCAGCGGCTGGCAGATATTGCAACAACACTCGGTTGGCATTGCTGACGATGTCCTGAACCAGCCGGGGTGTGATAACGACCACGTCGTCCGGCTCATTCTCGGCCAGGGAATGACGTTCGCGCATAATGCGCTTGATGTCGGCGGCGACACTTTCCATGTCGTCTGGACTATCAAGAACCAGGCGCCCGGCGAACACATGATCGACATTCATCAGACGGCGCATCAAGGTTGTGACGGGGACGTGTATTTCGTCGTCCTTATCGGCGCCGTGGGTGTCGATCCCCTGCAGTTCCAGCACACCTTTAATGCGCAAGGGAACAGACCCAACCTGGATTTGCTTGCCTATGGGATCTTCACTGCCGAAAAGTGCTTCGGCGGCCCGTTGCCCGATGACCGCGACACGTGATGCGGATTGCACATCGTCCTCGGTAAAATAGTCCCCGCTGACAACACCGCGTTGCCATACAATAGAGGGGTTCTCCGTGTAGCCGTAGATACTCATTTGCCGGGTATTGCCTTGATACCGAATGTCCTGGCCCGGCAGCCATTGCATCGCCCCCCACATCTGGATACGCGGAATCTCGTTGGCGAGAGCACGGAAGTCCTCGACTTTGAGCGACGTCACCGGCCCGCCCTGACGCGGCCCCATATGGCCACCACCGGCAACGACATTGATGGTCGACGTCGAAAACGTGCGGTTGACCGTTTCCATCATCTGCTGTTCGGCACCGACGCCCATGGCGCGCATAAAGACCAGAGCAGAAACACCGACAATGATGCCGATAGCCATAAAGAACGTGCGCATCTTATAGCGAAGCATCATCCGCGCACTGCCGGCGAAGAGAAGTTTCGTATTCATGCCACATCTCCAATTCTCGTTTCACGGGGTCCAATCTGAGAGGGTTCAGAAGTAACATCACGCAATTCGCTGAGGCGGCCGTCATCAATCCGCACCACCCGCTTCGCCCGCTTGGCGAGATTTTCATCATGGGTGATGACGATGATGGTCCGGCCACCTTCGTTTAGTTTTTCGAACAGATCCATAAGGTCTTCACCGGACGCTTTGTCCAGATTGCCAGTAGGTTCGTCGGCGAGGATAATTTCCGGATCGGTCACCAGGGCGCGGGCAATGGCGACCCGCTGCTGCTGTCCGCCCGAAAGTTCTTCCGGATAATGTTTCAGCCGTTCGCCAAGACCAACCTGCTTGAGGGCATCGATGGCGCGCTGTTCCGGATTGTCGGCGTTGGAATAGATCAATGGAATTTCGACGTTCTCAATGGCGTTGGTACGGGGCAGCAAGTGAAACTGCTGGAACACAAAGCCGATCTTGCTGTTGCGCAACTTGGCGAGGTTCGACGACGACAGGCCGGAGACCAGTTCTCCATCCAGCGTATACTCCCCGCTATCAGGTGTATCGAGCAGACCGAGAATGTTCATAAGGGTGGACTTACCCGAGCCGGACGGCCCGACAATGGCCACGTATTCTCCCTCATCAACATTGAGGTCGATGTTTTTAAGCACCTGGAGCGCGCCTTCATCCGGCCGCGCGTAGGACTTACAAATACCACGTAACTGTATCACCTGCCGCGTCCTTCCTCAGATCAGCTCGGATTGAGCTGGATACGTTCGCCTTCCCGCACGCCGTCGACAATCTCGACGCGCTGGTCCGTTCGCCATCCGGTCCTGACCGGCTGCTGCGACCAGCCGCCGTCGCGCTCGACAACCAGCACTTCCCTACCATTTTGCCGCCGCAGGGCACTTCGCGGCACGGTCAATACATTCTCCCGGGCCTCCATTTGCACGCGCACGTGGGCGGTCATCTCCGGGCGGAGAATGCGGCCATCCTGGCCTTCGAAGTCCAGCACCACGACATAGTTGACCACTGCGTTCTGCAACTCGGCCTTCGGATTGATCGCCGTGACAGTGGCTTCGAATTCGGTGTCTGAGTAGGTATCAACCTCGAATTTCGCCTTCTGCCCGACAAACACGCGGCCAATGTCGGTTTCATCGACATAGGCCTGAACTTCAAGCCGGTCGAGGTCGACGATGGAGACAAATGTGGGCGCGGCAAAATTGGCGGCGACGGTCTCGCCCTCGCGGGTGGTGACATCGGCGATCACGCCTTTGATCGGCGCTGTGATGCGGGTGTAGCCGAGATCGATTTTCGCTGATTCAAGTCTGGCTTGGTTCAGCGCCAAGCGCGCCCGGGCCACATTCAGATCACGCAACGCTGTCTGCAGATCGGCCTCAGGGCTGTAGCCTTGGGAGGCGAGATTTTGTTTGCGGCGAAGATTGCTCTCAGCCAGTTCGATCTCGGCGCGGGCCAACTGAATTTCCGCGTCGGCCTGAGCGACAACGGCTTCAAACGGTGTCGGGTCCAGCTCAGCCAACAAATCACCGGCTTCAACCGTGTCGCCGACCTTGACTGGCAGATTGCGGACGATGCCGGATACCCGGCTGCCGACGTTGATTTCGGCGCCCACGACCGGACGGATCACCCCGGTGGCGATGACTTCGCGGGTCAGGGTTTCACGCGAGATGCGGGTTGTTTGAACGTCAGCCTGGGCGGGCGCGGCAGGGTCGTCCTGCCACAGGTAGAGGCCGATGACCGCGGCCAGCGCGATCCCCAGCAACGCCCAGGTTTTTGCGGTTAGACGCATGGCCAGCCCTTGGTTTCCCTCTCCCCAGACTCGGGCGGATCAGATGCCCTGCCCGAGTCGGAAAAATCCTAGCCGCTCAATGTAACACGACGATGTCGGCCAGTTTTAGTGCAATCGGGCTCAGGACCCGTCGCTGTTGAGCCAACGGCTGTTGCGGTCGAGCAGGTCTTTCATGTCCATGCGCGACTGCGGCAGTTCGTCGGCCGGCATGTCGAGGTGGTTAAGCGGCACCTCCTGGACGTACTGATCGAACACCGGCGCGATGACTTCCATCGGGTAGCGCGGGATGCGCCGGTTCGCACGGAACTCGGCAATGGGAATTTCGGCCTCGATGAAGCTTTCGTTGTTGGACGGATCCTCGGCCAGCACTTTGCCGCTTGGATCGACGATCAGCGAACCGCCACCGAACTCAGCGGGCACGCCCGATTCCGGCGGGAAGGTGATGTTCGACATGGCGGAGTACATGTCGTTGTAGAACGCGATGGCGCGGACATCGAGGCGTGAGAACAGCGTTGCCGTACGCATCATGATCTCTGTGCCGCGCATGGCGAAGGCCGCGAAGACCATTGGGTCGATCTGCACGGTGGAAACCGCAATGTTGCCGAACTCGGTCATCAGAACGGGAAACTCTTCTTCGATGCCGTACATGGCGCGGTACTTGTCGCGCACGTTCTCCACCGTTGTGGTGGGAATTTCTCCGTCATCGCCCAGGCGGGTGATGTTGCGTGATTTCCAATAGACTTTCTTGACCTCGCCATCACGGCCGATGACCGGATTGAGGCTGAGAATGTGTCCTGGCCAATCTGGGTCCGTCGCGTAGCTGCCGAAGATGATGTAGGTGTCGCAGGCCTTGGCCAGCTCGCCGATGCGAGCCGTTTCAGGCCCCGGAATTTGAATGGTGAACTTGAGTTTTTCATCGCGCGACCCGGACGAATAGCCGGTAAGCGGAAATTCATTGAACAAGATGAAGTCGGGCTTTTTGCCGTTGGTGCACGCCTGATCAATCCAATAGGCCATGCGCTCAACATTGGTGGCGAGGCCCTCTTCGATGCTCGGCGCGTCTTGCAGATTGACCGGCGCGTTCTGGACCACCTTGACGACAACCACGTCTTTTTCCAGCGGCACGGTGGGATAGCTGCCGTCGGGCTGGACCAGCGTAGGTGTTTGTGCCGTAACGGCGGACGCCGCCACGCCAAGGCATAAGGCGGCGCCTAGTCCGATGGCGGACTTTCGAATGGAAAATGTCATGTGCGTTTCTCCCCAATATCGGCCCATGTGGTGGGCGTTCCTGGGAGAGTTTAACGGCAGCTTTTGCGTCCGCCAACGGCGTTTGGACCGGTGATTGTAGGGGCGTCTACTCGGCTTTGACCGTCACCTTGTCGAACAGCGAGCCGTCGATGCGGAAATTGGGGATGTCCAGCTCAGGCTTGTACGCGACCAGCCCTGAGAACTCGACCAGCCACAAGGCCGCACCTTGATCCCGCAGGCGCAGTACAAGCTCACGCATGAGGTCTTCCCGGCGCTCGGGGTCCATCTCGGTACGCGCGGCAGCGATCAGCGGCATGGCTCCTTCGTCGCAGTAAAATGGCGCGGTGTAACCGCAGGAGAACTGCTCATAGGAGCGCTGCGGGTCCCATAGGATGCGGTTCATCCAACCGATGGAAAAACCGTCCGCGTCATCCCAATCGGCGGCGAACAGACGGCGGACGTAGTCGGGGAAAGAAATCTGGCGCAGTTCGGTGCGCGCGCCCACCGCCGTGAGATCCTGCGCGACCTGTTGAAAGATCAACGTATCGCCCGGGAGCAGACCGCCGTAGACGTAGAACTTGAGATCGAAACCATCGGCATACCCGGCGTCGACCAACAGCTGCCTGGCCTTTTCAGGGTCGTAGTCGAACGGTTCCGCGTCCGGGTTGTAGCCGATCAATCCCGGGCTTGAGGGTTGGTGCGCCGGCCGGGTGGTACCGCCGAGAATGAAATCGACGATCGCCTGTTTGTTCACCGCGTAGTTCAAGGCGCGGCGGACCCGGGCATCTTTGATGGGCGAGTCATCATCGCGCACGGTGCGCAAGGCGATGGACAAAATATCCGGACTGCCGAGCACCTTGGCTTCGAACCCATTGGATTCAAGAAGCGGGATGTCGTCGCTGCCAAGACCGATGGCGATATCGAACTCTCCGGTGATCAGACCGGTCACACGGGCACTGACATCGGTCACCACTTTGACTTCGACACGGGTTATCTGCTGGGCCGGACGCCAGGCATGATCGCGGGCGGTGAGAACGGGACGGGTGTTGTTGCTGCCCCAGGACTCAATCACGTAGGGGCCCGTCCCCACCGGACTTTTTGAAAACTCTGCCTGGCCAACCTCCGCCCAGACATCGGGATCGATGATGGGCACCAGTGACAGGCGCTGTGGCAACAAAGGATCAGGCTCAGGCGTAACCACCTCAACGGTCATGGCATCGCGGGCCGCGAAACTCTCAAGCTGACCGACGTCGGCGGTGCGGGGATGATTGACGTCCGGGTCGTACATCGCCGCGAGCGTGCCGACGACAGCGTCCGCATCTACCGCCCGGCCATTGCTGAAGGTCACTCCGGGACGCAGTTTGAAGACCCAGACTGTCGGCGACTCATTTTCCCAACTCAGCGCGACCGCAGGCTCAAGGCCGCCTTCGAAATTAAGCCACGTGAGCGCATCGTAGATGGCAAAGCGCACGCCACCGCCTTCGTCACGGGCAAATGGGTAGGCCCCGGAAACGGCAGGTGTTGGATGTCCCACAACAAGGGTTTCGGCCTCGGCCACTTGGACAAGCGCCAAAAAGGCGATCACCCCCATAAACCATCGTGTCATAACGTTGCCTGCCACTGTTTTTTTTAAGCGGAGTTGGTCCCGCGCCGTGGCGGGGGATACCATGCGCCCATCCAAGTCTTCGATAATGCGCCGCGCTTTCGCCACCAGTTGACCGTTGCCCTCCAATTCGCCCCCTGCTCATTCACCCTCAGTGAAAAAAGGGGCGCCTTCAAGGCACTTCTGCCCGAAACCCACATGTTCACGATTCGATAGTCCGCCGAACGATGGGGTGAGAATGTCTGGACCAATTATCGCGGCCTTACCATAATCCGGCCTCGCGGCGGTACAGCTAAGGCAGAGACCACACCTGAAGACTGAGGCGGTTAGGACGGACATGAGCATGGAAAGACGGCAATTCATGGGCTCGGTGGCAGCGGCAGGGATGGCTGCGTCGACCAGCTCGCGGGCTCACAGCAGAGAAGCGGACAGGATGACCTACGATTTCTTGATTATCGGCGCGGGAACAGCCGGTTTGCCGGCAGCTATTTTTGCCTCCCGCCGGGGCGCGACCGTCCTTTTGATCGACGCTGCGGATGACGTGGGCGGCACCCTGCACCTCGCCAATGGACAAGTCAGTGGCGGCGGTACACGCATCCAACAGGAACAAGGCATCATCGACAGTCCCGATGCCCACTTCACCGACATCATGCGCATCACCGAAGGACTGTGTGACGAGGGCATCGTCCGGCGCACAGTAGATGAAGCGCCAGACACGCTGAATTGGCTGCTCGACAACGGCCTGACACCCCTGCCCGGCCACCCGGTGACGGGATCAGACCCTGGACGCCCAACCTATACGACAGCGCGCTACATCTGGGGTGAGAACGCCGGACGCGACATCCTCGCGGTCGTACGTGCGGAGCTGGAGCCGGAACTGGAAAGCGGGCGTGTGCAGACTCTATTGAATTCAACCGCTACCGCTTTGATCACGGATTCCTCCGGCGCGGTGACCGGGGTACGCGTTCAAACACCTGAGGGCGAAAAGGACTTCAGCGGCAAGCACATCCTGATCAGCACGGGTGGCTATGCCATGAACCCTGATCTGTTTGAGGACCTGATCGGGCAGCCTGCGTATTCCGTCGGGTCCTACCCCAGCAACCAAGGCAAAGGTCTGGAGTTGGCGACCTCCGTTGGCGGCACGTTGCGCGGCGTCGAACTGCATCGTTGCGGCACCGGATCGATTCTGACCGCGGCGGAATTTCCAGCCAACGTTTACGCACGCTTCGAGACCCGTCCGCAGGCGCGCCAACCCTTTGAGATTTGGGTCAATAACGCCGGCGAACGGTTCATCCGCGAAGACGAGTATTACCAAGAGGTGCGCGCGGCCGCTTTGGCGGCACAAGATAAGTTCCGCTACGCCATCGTTTTCGACGAACAAATTCTGCTGTCGAGCGAGCCCGGCCTATCAGGGTGGTCCTTGGAGAAGATGCATGAGCACTTCGCCAGTCACCCCATGTTCCACACCGCTGACACGCTGGAAGAACTGGCAGCGAAAGCAGAGATCGACCCCAGCGGCTTGGTGCGTACGGTCGCCAAGTACAATGCGGCAGTGGAAAGCGGTACAGATGAGGAGTTCGGTCGCTCATACATGCCGCGCAAGATCGAAAGTGCGCCGTACTATGCCATTATTCACCTGGGAAGCTCGGCAACATCGTCCGTGGGTATTGTTACTGACGACCAGTGCCGGGTTCTCAAAGAAAATGGCGAGCCCGTTCCCAATCTCTATGCGGCGGGTGAAGTCATGGGCAGCGGCGCCACACTTGGCGCGGTGTTTACCCCAGGCATGATGCTTACGCCAGCGCTGTCGCTGGGCCGCTGGTTGGGGCTGACTCTACCGGTTTAGCTCTTCGGTGCCTGATAGGGTGTCTGATTGGGCGTCTGAGATGACTCAGTCGGGCCCGTACCAGACGATTGCGATGACGGTGAGCACCAATGCGGCCATGATCCACAGGGGCACGGGATCGCGTTTCTTCTTGTTGGGGTCTTGGTTTGGATCGTCTGACATGTTTCGTCACCGTTTCTGCTGGCTCGCAGTGATCAATCACCTGCTTCGCCAGGCCATATACCAACTAGACTTGAGATTGCGCCAATTGAAAAGGCTGCGGAGAAAAAAGAACCGCCGCGCGGACAGCAGTCACGTCGACGCGAACTATAGATTCAACTCATCAACCTTGACTTTGTAGGACCTGCTCACCGGCACCTTGAGATCATTCTTTAGCGTGAGTTCGTAGCTACGCCCCGAGCGGTCAACAGAATAGATAGCGTCGGTATTCACCCAAAAAGACCGGTGAACTTGGAGGCCTTGCCCGGGCGCCATCTCCTTCACCGCGTCTCCAAACCGATACAGTATGAGCGCTGTTCCTTCCCCGGTGTAGACCTGGGTGTAGTGCTCCTGCGCTTCGAGGGCGACAATGTCTTTGCCGATCTCAGGTGGCAAACGATCAAAGAATGCGGGTGCGTGGCCGCGGGACACCGAAAGGGTTTCGTCACCGACAGGTGGGTCAACTGGCGCTGGCACCGCAGCCGGCGGCGCATATCCGTAAAGGCGAAAACCTAACCCACGCCACAGCGCAAGATTGAAGGACACCCAAATAACCTCGTTTGTCAGAAGCGCAAGCAAACCTTCGGTGAGATAGTCCGGGTCGGTATAGCGCCATGGCCAGAGCTGATAGAATTGGGACCCTTCGGCTAGGTAAGGCGCGAACAAAGGTTGCCAGATTAGGGATAGGGGTGCGTTCAGCACGATGGTGAACACGGGCACGATCAACAATAGGGTAATGAAGCGCGGATTCCATGGCTTCAAAACCGCGACCAACACATACATAACGCTGATCGACACCCACCAGGACAAAATGCCACGGAAAATGTAGCGCAGGATATACCACTCCTTGGAGACCATGCGCGCGCTACCGCCCTCGTTGACACCTGAGACAAAGCCGATAACGACCGGAACGGCCAATGCGTAGACCGCAATCCAAAACGGCGTCATGCGCCGCCCGGAAGAATGATCTATGTCAGTGCCAGTGCCCATAGCCGATTCGATCTGCTCAAAGCCCTAAGAAAGGGGTGACTTTGTTGACCCATTCACGCTTCTTGAAGGGGACTCGTTCAGTAATCCGCCCCATTTTGCCATTTCACGATACTTGAAACGGCACAAAGTAATTGAAATTGCCGCTCATCTTCGTCAGCAGCCAAATACGCTCGCCTAAATAGGGCTGATATTCAATTAGGGGAATGGCGATGACGAAAACTTTTTCAGGGATCTCTAAGACGCGGTTATCCGGAAACGTGAGTGCTCTGGCGCTGACAGCCTTGCTGATGGTGCCCGAAGTGGCTCTCGCCCAACAGACGGCTCTGGAGGAAATCGTTGTCACAGCACGTAAGCGCGAGGAATCGCTGCAGGACGTGCCGCTGAGCATCACGGCCTTTTCCGCCGACTTTATCGAGAAAAACGGCATCCGCTCCATTGATGACGTCGCCAAACTGACTCCGAGCTTGGTGTTCGAAACAGCCTTCGTGCCGCAAGATACCCGCCCGGTGATCCGTGGCTTGTCGGCAACCCGCGGCCGCCAGCCCATTGGCGTACTGCTGGATGGCATTGATGTGTCGTCAGAATCCCTGCTGACCGGTGGTGGTGGGATCGGAGTCAACCTGCGCCTCGTTGATGTCGAACGCATTGAGGTTGTTAAAGGTCCCCAGAGCGCTCTTTACGGCCGCGTCGCGTTTGGCGGCGCCATCAACTAGGTGTCGAAGAAACCGTCCGATGAATTCGAGGGCCGCGTGTTTACTGACGTTGGCAACAACGGTCAGTTTGAATTCACCGGCAGTGTCAGCGGCCCTGTTGTGGAAGACACTCTGGCCCTTCGCGTCAACGCGTCCTACGCCCAGCACGACGGCTTTTACACCAATAGTATTTCGGGTGAAAAAGTCGGTGATTATGAAAGCATCGGCGGTGCCATTGCGGCCCGGTTTACGCCCAACGAGCAGTTCACAGTCGACGCGCGTGTGTCGTACTCGGAAGATGAGGCAGGACCAGCAGCGCAGTATTACGTGGGCTTTGCCAACGGCGGTACGGCTCCCCTGCCCATGCCGGCCGGCGCGCAGCCACTGATCGACCAGGGCATTTTCCCGGCCGTTCTAAACCAAGCGCCGCCGGGCGAACTGCTGGCGCCAACATCGATCGCCCTGAGCTTGGATCCCCTAACAGGGGAAGATTACGAAGGTTCAGAGACAGAAGCTCTCTACACCAGCTTGCTCACCGAGTACGACCTCGGCGGTATTAGGCTGAACACTTGGACCGGCTACAGCAAGGTGGACGGTGAGTACCGCGTCGATACCGATTTCTTCGGACTTCCAGCCGCTCCGGTGCTCTTCCCGACCCCTGGCGGAGTAGCCGAGCCCCTCGGCAGCAGTTTTTTGTCTGACGCCAGCACGACAGCCGAACAGTTCAACCAGGAAATCCGCATCGGCGACCTTGAGTCCGATGGCCTCCGCTGGGCTATAGGCGGATTGTACTGGGATGAAAACTACGACATGGATGCGCGGAACGTCATCACGGTCGTGGTCGGTCTGCCCGGCCTGTCATCTGCCGAATTGAATACCCAGTTGGCCAACCCGCAGGTGTCTCAGCCAGTCTTCCGAAACACGGAACACTGGTCTGTGTATGGCATCGTCGAATACGACATCAGCGACCAATTTGCGGTGTCGCTCGAAGCCCGGTATTCCGATGAATCCTTTGACTACCAGTGGTTTTCCGGAGGCACTGTGGCCGTCTCAGTGTTCGGGCCCGCGGGTGGGATCACGGGTCCTGGAACCCAGTTCAATGCCTCGGCCTCGGAAGACTTTTTTGCCCCGAAGCTAACCCTGGAGTACGAAGCGACGGATGATGCGTTGCTGTACGCAACGATCTCAAAGGGAGTGAAACCGGGTGGTTTCTCGACCGTGGCAGCACCGGACTTGAACAACGCCCGGTATATTCGCGAGAAACTTTGGAACTATGAACTTGGCGCTAAAACAACCTGGGCCGACGGGCGCTTGCAGCTGAATGGATCGGTGTTCTTGCTAGACTACACCGACAAGCAGTTCCAGACGTTGATCCCGGATGATGACTCTCCGAACGGTGTTACCGGCAAAACTGTCAACGCGGCTGACTCGGAAGTTCTGGGTTTGGAGATCGACCTGACTGCAGCTCCAACCGACAATCTGTCGCTTGGTTTCGGCTACACCTTGCTCGACAGCGAGTACAAGGATTTCACCAACTTCGCGACGTCTGCCGTTTCAGTCGCTTTAGCCGGGGTGTGTGAAGCGACCACCGTTAACGGAGCGCCAGGATGTAACATCATCGCTGACGGGAATTCGATCGAGCGTTCGCCCAAACACAGCTTACGCGGCACGATTGGCTATACGGTCCCCATTACAAGCGATATGGATGCGTTTGCCGAAGTTGATGCCCAGTACCAAGCCAAACGTTACATCGATGTGAACGAACTGCATTGGTTCGGCTCCTATTGGAATGTCGACACGCGCATTGGTGTCGAAACGGAAGAGTGGTCGATCTTCGCCTACGGCCGCAACATACTCGACGATGACACGCCGCGCGGTGGCACTGGCACAGGCGATTTCCACCCATTCGGCAGTGCTGCGTTTGCCCTGAACGCGGCGCCAAAATCGCAATATGGAGTGCGCGCCAGCTACGCCTGGTAACACTCTAAGCGCCATCTCCCCTCGCTCCTGACCAGGAGCGAATTTTCCCGCCGCCCAAACCACACTGGGCGGCGGGCCTCCTTTCAGGAATAATGCGGTATGGCCCGATTACATGTCCTCTTATCATGCCTCGTGCTTTCCAGCCCTGCTTTCGCCACTGATGCGGCAGATGTCTTGCAAGCCTGGGCGACGCAAGAGGGCGAGTGGCGTGGCTATATCGACATATATTCTGCAGAGTCTTCTGATCCGACGACGGTGATATTACTGTCTTCGTGGGATGCGGTGCCCAGCGGGACGCGCCTCACCCGCATTGAAACGTTTGTCTCCGATCAGGGCGAGAACAGCTCGGTGACGGTGATGTACGCCGACCCGGAAACCGGACACATCGTAACCCCTTACTTTGCCGGCGGGCCACAGCGGGACTACCGCTTCGCCGTCATATCCGCTGATTTGATCGATGACACGCATTGGACAACCGTTATCGCCTCACCCGAAGGTCGAGAGGAATACGAGGGACGGCCGGCGGTTCTGCGCTACGTCCGAACGCGCACCGGCGACACCCTTGTCAGCACAAAGGAAGTCGATTTTCTCGACGACAATGAAGACGCATATGAATTGCGCTCTTATATCGAACAAACACTCATAGCAGGGACTCAAGCTCTCAAATGACAGAGACAAACACACACATCTCACGTCGCAGCGCGCTCACCGCTGCGGCTGGCCTCACGGCGACTGCGGCCGCTGGAACAGAAGTTCATGCCGCGACATCGGCTTCATTGACCGGCCCTTATCTCGACCTCACCACCGGCGAAGGCAATATGCTGGCGATGGCCCGCATCGTCGGCGACCTGGACCTGTCGAAGCAAAAGCATGGCTGGTACCGCGGCGTTGGCATGGGGTTCCGCCCCAGCGAAGCTGGGCGGGACCTGTTTGGCATCATGGGACTGGGATCGAGCCGCTTGATCCCCTTCGAAGACAAGCCGGGCTTCACCAACGTGCGGCGCGAGTGCGGCTACTATTATGACCTCGACACCGGAGAAGTGCTCGACACCTGGGTCAATCCATATACCGACGAGGAAGTCGAAGTCCTGCACATTGCCAATCCGCAGATCAATCGGCCACTGGAACCCGTTCTGCGAGGTGCACGGTTGTACGACGACCCGGTTGAAGCTGAGAAAGAACCAGAACCTTATCTGCTCGACTGGCAAGTCGCGGGCGACATGCTGTTCGCCGAACAGCATGCCCATCTGTATGCAAAGAATCCGCTCGACCCGGAAGTGTGGGTGCGTGAAAGCGCTGGACCGATGGTACGCATCACCGACAGCACCAGCTATGTGTGCTCCCTCGCCGATATGCAGAACCCAGACCTGACGTCGATCGATGAGTCGGGCAAGTGGGTTCACGTGCGGCCTTGGCAGCCCTTCATGCTGATGGGCAATGCGCCAGGCTTCTTTATGTTCCGCTGCTTTACCGGGAGCGCCTCGCGATTGGATGATTTGCCGCAAGATATTGTGGCGACAGTCGAAGAGCGGAATCCCGACTTCCTCACTGCGCCAACAGAAATTAAACCCAGCGTGCCCGGATTGGTGCGCTTCATGCGTGATCGCACCCCTGCCCCGCCGCGCGCCGAATAGGAGGCTCAAATGACTCTGTCCCGCAGAACGCTCTTCGCCGCTGGGGCGGCATCACTGTCCGTCGCGGCCACGCGATCCCATGCTGCAAGCTCGATCGACTTCAGCGACCCACAGCAAAACCTGGATGCCTATGTGCGGATGCGGAACCGCGGGGATGGCAAGAGGTCTTTCACCCGGTACTCGGGCACATTCTTTGTAAAACCGGAAGGCGAGAATGCGATTCCAGCGATGGGAATCGAGGGTATGAGCTGGGGCAAGTGCGAACGCCAACCGGACGGAACGTATCTCTATACGATGCAAGAGGCCGGCTATCACACGGCTTACGGCACGACAGATATTCTTGACGAGTGGGACAACCCGATTAATGGCCTGACCGTGCAGCCGCAGCATTACCGGTCGGGTCAGTCGAGCATCTTCACGACCACGTCGGTGCTGCCGCAGCTGAGCCGCCGGCCTGAGGGTCTGGAATACAACGGTGTGATTACGCCTGCGACGGTCGTGGGCGATACCGCCTGGGGCAGCGAAGAACTCTATGTAAAGTTTCCGAACCCAAAAGAGCGGTACGAGGATGAGCGAGAGTGGAGCGGGCCTTTTCGCATTTCCAACTCACTGGCCAGTCATGCGGCACTGATCGCAGACCTGGAAGATATGGACAAAGCCTTCGTTCCATCGACCTTGTCTTACACGACTCTGAACAGCTGGAGGTCGTGGATGAAGATGGGCCGAACACCGGGCATCATCAGCTGGCGGCTGCATGGACGGAAGTTCGAGCGTGCGGATGATATCAATGACTGGTTGTTGGACCGCGTCGCGCAGGATCATCCAGACCTGCTGGCATAGATTGGTCTGGCCGGGTCAACGCCAGGTGATGCCGTCGATCTTCTTGAGGCGTTCCTCGACTTTGCTACGGGCGTAGTAGGGTTCGTCTTGATCCTCCCGGGGCGGATAGGTGCCGCCGTCCGGCCGCTTGGCACCATCGTCTCGATCTCCAGCCGTCGCTTTGATGATATCCGCAAGCCAGTCCTGCGGAATCACCACGACACCGTCTTCATCACCCAGGATGACATCGCCGGGATTGACGATCACGCCGCCGCAGATTGCCGGCACGTTGATCCATCCTGGCTTCTCGGATTTGTTGGCGCGCGGAATTGTGCCCCGGCAAAACAGAGGAATGTTCTCACGCTTGCGGATGACTTCAGAGGTGAGGACGTAACCATCGACAATGATGCCAACGCCACCCACTTCTCTTATGCCGTTGGCCATTGACGCGCCAAATGCTGCAGCGCGCGTGTCACCAGCGGCGTCGACCACGAGTACGTCGCCAGGTTTGACGTACTTTCCGGCCATGATTGACATCATCACATCGTCGGTATGCTCGGGACGGACCGTCACCGCCGGCCCGCACACCCGCCACTCCCGTTCAAGCGGCTTGATGCCGGGATCCATGACATAACGGGGGCCGACTTCGCAGCCGACCAGACAAACGTAAAGATCCTTCGCCTGCGCGATGAGGTCCGCAGACGGCCGCTCAATCTCGGAAACGATCTCGTACATTCTCGAACCCATCACCGCCAGCCGCGCACTTGATCTGAATAGGTTTGTTGGCCCACGCCAACTCAACCTAGATGCGATGGTTCATACAGGTTTACCGCTAAAAAAGCTATACATGGCATAGGGTTATGGGTTTGGGACGAGCGAACCTCGCCGATAGCCTAAGTTTGGCGCGGCCCGGCGTTGCGTCGCTTGTTCGAAGGCGTAGGCAAGCGCCAGAAGGCGGGGCTCGCTGCACGCTGTGCCGCTGAACGTCACGCCCAGCGGCGCCGGTTTGGGGTCAAAGCCCTCTGGAAAGCCTGAGCCATTTTCGACAAGTCCAAACGGCACAGTGACAGAGGGATAGCCCGCTTTCGCCAGAAAACTGCTGCCGCGGCTGCCGGCAAAGATAAGGGCATCGAGATTGTGTGCCTTGAGGGCGGCGTCAGCGCCCTCCTCGCCGGCAAGCCGGATGTCGTCGGCGCGGTCGCGCGCATAACGCTGGCGGTCTTCCAAAAGGTCGGGGTCCATCTCATCTGAGATGTCCATCGAACCTTGGCCATAGCGCAATGTGCCCAGGTTCTCATTGGTGAGGTTCCAGGCGCGCATTTCAGTGAGATTAGCGAACGGCGCGGCATCGCCGAGACTTGCCAGCCAGTCATTGATATCGCGTTTGAATCCGTACTTGAGAACGACCGAACACTCATCGTCGTTGCCCTTGAATAATGGTCCGCGCGAACAGGAGCTACGCACAAGGACGTTTTCATTCCAGTCCTCGGCAACGGCGCTCGGAATGTCAGCGGGATCAACGACCGTCGCGCCGAGATCGCGCAGGATGGCGATCGCCTCGGTCATCATAGCGATCTGATCAGCGGGCAGTCCGCCGCTGGGACCTCCAGCCCGCGGCAAGGTGTACCGCTCGATGAACCAGGCGCGGGGCACACCGATGCGAGCGCTCTTGAGAGCATCTTTGTCGAGAAACTGCGTGTAGTCGCGGTTGGGCGGTGGCGCGCAAATGCCTGTCGCGGGATCGTTGGGGTCGGGGGACGCGCTTTCCATGGCGCCGAGCATGATGGCGGCATCGGTCACGGTACGCGTCATCGGGCCGGCGGTATCCTGATCGTAGGTGACAGGAATCACGCCCCAGCGGCTGACCCGGCCAACGGTGGGTTTAACTGCAGCGAGCATCGCAGCAGACGCAGGCCCAATGATGGAAGTGGTCGTTTCCGTACCGACGTTCGCGGCCCAAAAGCTGGCAGCAGTACCGCTGCCCGACGACGAGCTGCCTGTTGGCAGCACGCCACGGCCGTCGTTGAAAGGCGGACGAACTTCACGCCGTATGTCATAGGGGTTGAAGGCATAGCCACCGATAGCCGAGTAATTATTGGCCATACCCAGCACCATCCAATTGGCCATTTCCGTCAACACGGTCTTGGCAATGATGATCGCCCCGGCCTCCCGCAAATTAGCGACGAGCGTTGCGTCGTAAGGAGGCATAAATCCCGCCAGGGCCAACGTGCCCGCAGTTGTGGGCATATCGGTGGTGTGAATGTTGTCCTTGATGGCAATGGGAATGCCGTGCAGCGGCCCCCGCACCTGACCGGCGGCGCGTTCTTGGTCACGCTCAGCGGCAACGTCGAGGGCACGATGATTGACCGCAAGCGATGCATTGATCTCGTTTTCATACTTTCCCATGCGGACAAGATACTGAGTGACCAGCTCATGAGAGGTGACCTCCCCTGCCTCCAGAGCCTGTTGGATGTCCTCGATGCTGGCCTCAACAATCGAGAACCGCTCTGCTTGGGCAGGCACCACGAAGACGAAAAATGCAATCGAAGTTGTTATGCGTAGAAGTTTTGACATGAGCCCCCCGTCTCGATCATCGCGCGCGCTGCGAACTGCGCAAGACTGCGCCGAACGCGTCAACGAGGGCAAGGGATCAGGGGTTTTTAGCTCAGTCTATTGAAAGATCGCGAGGAAGGTCGCGGCGGCGTCACGCTGAAGAGCGTCAAGCTCCTCCTCGGAGACCGTTTGGATACCGATGGGGAGGTTGACTTGCCCCCCGACCGAAATAGGAGATGGACCATCTTGCGAAACGGTCAGCACAGGCTCGTCCAGACCGCTGCAAGCCGTTGCGGCGTCCGCTATGCCCTGACTCACTAATACGTTTAGCGAAAAGAAATCGTCTGAATCAGCCAGAAGGGTTTCGAAATCGCAGGCGATATCCACAGCAGTGCCATTCGCCCCGGTGACATCGAACTGGCCATTCGCTGGCAATGGCACGGAGGTGAAAGACTGTGGATCAATAGTGAATTGTCCGTCAGCCCCGATGGTCAGCACCCCATTGGCAGCAAGGACGTCGGCGAGATCGCCGAATTCGAAGACGACGCTGGGCTGGATGGATACGATCTGCCGGAGGGAGACTGATGCCTGAACTTGGGCGGATGACACCCCGTTATCTTGGCCGAATGAGGGACCGCTGGCACCGGTGAGGAAAGCCCCGAAAAGTGCCGTTAATCGCCAAAGTCGATAAGCGGATAAATTCATGAGCCTAGATACTAACAAATTTAAGATTTGGTTAAGTATCTTGTCGACTCAAAAATATCTACTGTTGCGAGAATGTAGCGTTCGCTAGGCGTTCAACATAAGCCCAGTATTTTGCGTTTTTATGGAGCCTCAAAGTTGATATCGGCCACAAATGGTTGCTCTGCGGTAAGAGAGATGTCCCTATATTGCAAGGCTTTACCAGACACTTCGGCAATTTGTCCGGACTGAGTTGCCCGCGAAGCGGGCACATTGAATTGAACCCGGTAGTCCCCGAGCGGCAGCTCGGAAAAATAGTAATAGCCGTCGAACTCGGTGCGGGTCCGGGCGACCACTTGGCGCGACTCGTCAAGCAACAGCACTTCCGCGCGCGCAACACCCACCTCACTGGCCAGATCAGCGGTGATGTCCTCAAGCACGAAGCCGTCTACCTCGCCGGATACCTTTACCGGGAAATCGATAATCGGCAGCACCCCGGGCCGGGTTTGCACAACGACGTGGCTGTCGGCGGGACGGTAGGTCACGTCCGGCAGCGTGCGCTGATCCACAGTGATAAAAGTTTGCGGACCGGGGAGAAGATTCGGCACCCAGGCGACACCTTCAAAATTCGTCGTTGCTTCCGCCCGCCGGCGGGTTCCCGACACGACAATATTGGGCAACGGCGCTTCTCCGTCGTCGTATACACCATCGCCGTCGGTATCGACGAAGACCCGCACGCCAAGGATGGTTGCGCCAGTGCGCTCTTGCGCTCCAGCGAAGCGGTAACTGAGAGCCTGGTCTTTTGGCAACAGCGTGGTCCGCAAGTTTAGCCCGACGGCATAGTTGCCCCGGGTGTCGATTGACGGTTCGAATCCGACAGAGACCTTGGCAAACGCAATGCTGAGGTCGAGACCGAACAAAGTGTTCTTGCTGACGAACTCCCTGTCGATATCCATCGTCGCCGTAAAATCCCGCCCGAAACGCTTGCGCGCCTGGAACGATGCCGTTTGCAAAAACTTATCTTGGGTCGGGCTGTAGTCGGCCTGTAAACGGTACAAAACCCCTTTCGCCTGACCGCGTACTGCAAAGGTCCCTGAAATCACCTTCGGCACGCCGGTACCGCTAAACCAATTGAATCCAATTGAGTTGCTCGCGCTCCATCCCAGTAAGTTCAGGGACAGGCGGTGGTCGACGCCGTATGTGGTTGGTTGGCCCAGACTTTTTTCGCGAGACGCTTCGAGCCGCTGACCAATACCGAGACGCGAAATTTTGATTGGACGATGGCCAAAGCCGATCACAGTTTCGGATTTAAGGGCCGCGCCGTCAGCCGGCGGGTCAAACCGCTGAAGGTGTGCCGCGGATACATCGATCTCGCCAAATCGCGTTTGCAGTTCGGTGGCGACGGAGTAGCTCCCCTGCTCTTCCGCGGCAGCATCGATCGACGTGTACACATTGCCGAGGCTCGCGCGCACGCCGGTGAATAAGGCAACCTGGCCGGAGCGACGGCCAACGGTGCCGAATGACCCCCCGGCAACGACTGAAAACATATCGGTTACACCGTACTCGAAACGCGCAACCACAGCCGGCTCATCATCCAACGCTTGGCTGCCGCCGACACTCAGCAACGTATCTGAGGATTCAACGACCCCAATCTCGTAGGCAAGCGCCCCAGCGGACAAAAGGCCGGGCCCCAGAAACACGCGCTCTATACGCTCGTCGACTTCACCGTTAGGTCCGTAAGCAACGATACGGAATTCATTGGCCCCGAGGCGCAGAAACAAGGTCGAAAATTCATACTGCCCGTCACCGCCGATGGTTTGGAATCCGACCAGCCGGTCATCCTGATAAAGTTCGACATCCCACCCGGGCGGCACCGTGCCGATGAGCACAAAGTCATCGGCCTGCGACACCCGATTGGACCCGATATTTGAAACGTAAGCCCCCCGGCCACGACGCACGGTGGCGAGGATCGGGACGGCAGGCATGAGAATGTCGCCCAGCGCGACGGTCGATGCTTTGAGCGGACCTAAAAGTTTAGCCGACGGATCTTCCCGTTGCAGAAGGACGTCGAACGTGTCGAGACTGAAGCGCCGGTTGTCACTGTATGTCGCGAAGGCGTTTAGTGAGGACGAGAACCCGAGCAAGTCGCCTTGACTTTGAACGCTGAAGGTACCGAATGTCGACGTTTCCCCACCGCTCTCGGAGACGGATCCCGACGTCGTGATGTTAATGGCCGGGACGGCAGCCCACTGATAGGGCACTTTAATGGCACCCGTTTCATCACGGTCGGGACCGCTCCCACTGGCCAGGAGACTCCCCTGAGCCTGGCGCTGCTGAGCCTGCTGGAACGCGAGCGGCTCGTCAGGATCGATCAACAGCACTTGTCGCAACAGATCGGGTTGAACCTCGAAAGGAAACCATTCTGCAAGCTGAGCGACGGTGACATAGATGTCGTCATCATGCAGTTCTATGTCGCCGCCAGCATAGGGAAGAACTTGGCCGTCAGAGACAACAATTTCACCCCCAACGCTCAAACGGAAAGTCCGGTCTTCAGCCAGGAACCAGCCTTCGGCCGTGCCAGCGTAGGGATCGACCTGAATGGGAAAGGATAAGACGGAGCTTATCGCCCCGAGCCCCACCACAACGTCGCCGCGCTGCCGTTTGTATCCGAATACGAACTCGCCATCGAACAACGTGCGGCCAACCCTTACCGCGAGAATGACGGACTGTTCATCCGGCCGAAAAACTCGGGTCAGACCTGACGTTTCATCAAACGTGCGCTCGACCTCCGGCACGGCGAAGGCCTGCGCGTACAAAGCGTCGCCTGACGCAGGGTCAATTGCAGGCAATTGCTGTGCCTGGAGCGGCATATTCAATAGCTGCAGGCTGGCCGAAAGGCACAGAGCCCGAACACTGGCAAGACGTTTTAGTGTTTCAGAAAGCCGATGCAAATTACTGCAAAGAGACGACAAATTCGTCGAGTACATCGGTATCGCTCCGCGATTCCGGCATCAGCTTGATTTTGAGATTGCCTTCCTTTGGTTGGCGCTCATTGGGCCATGCTGGCTCGAAACTTCTCAGGATCCAATCACGTTCACGATATATGCGTATGACGGATTCGGGCACAACTTCTCGAGTCACTCCGTCCGGCATAACCCATTCTGCAGACATGCGCACGGCGGCATCAGCGTTACCTTCTCGGCGGAGTTTTACCTGTAATTCATTCGCTTCAATACTTGCTGACTCGACATCGATAGCGCCGCTGTACTCACCAACGGAAACGACTACAGGAATAGCGACATTAAACCGGAAGCCGATTCCAAAACTTGTGCCCCCAGGCGCCGGTGAGCGATCCGTTGGCCCTACTTCGGGAACTTCGACTTCGCGGAAGACCATGTGGGTGCGATAGGTACCGTCATTTAATTGGGTAGTTCGACGTCCAAGGACCCGAATCGTTTGCGTCTCACCGGGCTGCAACACGAACTGGCGAGGTGAGAAGCGGATCATGCGCCTGGCCGAATTCTCAAGAGCATCAACTCTCTGCGTGATGCCCGTTTCCGACATCGAGTAGTCTTCAAGACCGAGTTCATAGGCAGCCGCACGTTCAGTGCGGTTTGTCACGGTGAGAACTTCCGACCGGCGGTTATCAAACAATTCCACCCGCTGTGGAGAAATGAACAGCGGTGCCTGCGCAAATGCCTCCAGCGCGATGGCCATTGTGAGAAGCGCCGAAGCAATAAATACCAAGGCGTTCCTGAAAATCAAATTTGTGTGAGTGATCATGGGATCACCATTTCAATAAGAATTGGGACTCCACCCGAATTGGCAGTGTCGTATTCCCCGTCGGACTCGACACCGGTGGTTTCGAGTGTCGCCCCGATATATCCCCAATTCAAGTTTCCGTTGCCAGAAATCAATCGCACGACGTTCATACCTATTCCCTCGCAATCCCGGGTATTTCTGCGGGGGCCGTCACGGGTACCGCGCGAAATGCGGATATTCGTTAGATCAATTGTGTGGCTGCCATTCGACAATGTCGCGGAAGTTGAACAAGATATTTGGACCGGTGTCCCGCTCCGACCAGCGATACGAATCTCTCCGGTTGATCCAAAGCCATCCCCGATCAACCCGCCAGAGTACGCAATTGAGGCGTCTGTCCCGAGGCTCGCAGTTCCCGGAAGGGCCGCGATATCCATCAGGCCGAAGTCCAAATCCTCGCGAACCTGAAGATTTTGGGCGGCGGCTGGGGTTGCCGCACTAATAGCGGCGATCAGCGCTAGCAGCCCCATGGGTAACATCAGTCCATTCAGTTTCGCGTGGAAGAGAAATGTGAACATCGCAGATCACCGATTCTAGTCCTTTGCGCCAGTCCCATCACATTGTTGTTTGGAGGCCGGAACGCACGCGCCGAAGCGCGTGCGTTGGAGACCAGCCAATGTGACAGGAACCTTCTATAGAATGGCTGGCCTGGTTATTACTGGTAGACGGCCTGGATGTTCGCCGCACTGCCGTTGGTGTTGGTTGTGCTAAACGCACCCGTCGACGACACGCCACTCATGTTGGCGATGTCGAGTGTGGCGCCCATGTTGATGGACGTGGACCCGGACGTCAGGGACACCGTAACGGCGGTGGTACCAACTCCGGCGCATGTCGTGCCGGACGCGGATGCACCCTCGGCAATGCTGGTCGGAACCGAGATGGTCTGACCGGCGCTGTTCGCCACTGTGGCGGTCGAACAAGATACGTCGATGTTCACACCGTTGGAGCCGGACACGGTGATAACACCCGCAGATGTTGTCCCACCAGCTGAGGTGATATCTGTTCCGGAAGCGGCGAAGGTGCCATCCGGGCGGAGTTCCAGAGTCCCGGAACCGGATAAATTGACGTCCACGTCACCGAAGGCAATGTCGTTCTGGGTGGAAACGGTCACCGCCTGACGCAGAGTTGCCGTCACTTCGACGGTATCGCTTTGCGCCAGGGCTGATTCGCTCACCAGAGCAACGAACAAGCCGATAACGGCGGAGAACTGCCATTTCTTAAGATTAAAGTTGGTCATTTCGAAGGTCCTTTCCTGTTGATCACGTTTGTGACAGCCAGGGTTTTAAGGACCACGCGTATCAGTAGAATAAATCACTTGTAAAAATCTTGTAAAACCTAATAATGTATTAATTCCAGCGGGTTAGGAACTCCCGGTAGAAAAGCCGCCGAAGGTGTTTATGGCAGGATCAAAGCGGATTTTGGCCGTCGAGGACGATGTTTTTATCCTCGACTTGATTTCGCACATATTGGAGGCCGCCGGACATAAGACGACGCGCGCCACGTCCGCTGCAGAAGCAAGCGCGCTGTTCTCGACGTCCAAGTTCGACCTGGTGATCCTCGACCTCAATCTGCCGGATGAGGATGGACTGACCGTTGCGCGCCAATTGAGGGCCAAATCTGACGTGCCCATCATCGTCTTAAGCGGGCGATCCGAGAGGGACAGCCGCATTGCCGCGCTGGAGATCGGTGTCGATGATTACGTCTTGAAGCCGGCTGACCCTCAGGAATTACTGCTGCGCGTCAAGAATCAGCTTGAGCGCCGTGGCAGCGGGAGGAATCCGAACCTGCCAGCTCAGGATATTTTCAAGTTTGGCGACTGGCGGGTCGATACCGGCGCACGGGCCCTCAAAGACCCGAGCGGCGAAACGGTTCACTTGACCAAAGCGGAATTTGATCTTCTCAGCGCGCCTGTGTCGTCGTCCAATCGCGTACTGGAACGCGACTTCTTACTCGATGCGATAGGCAGAACAGACTCCCCTGCGACAGACCGCACCATCGATGTCTTAATCGGGCGGCTTCGTGCCAAGATTGAGATAGACGTGAAGAATCCGGATCACATACATACCGTATTTGGTGTTGGATACCGGTTCGCCACACCCGTCGAGCGCACCCAGACCGCAAACTGAATCTGCGATTCTCCCCGCGTTCGGGTTAGGACAAGAACGCGGCCTGGTCGATCAGCTCGGTCACGGGAACTTCACCCTCACCGACATCACCGCCGTTTAACTGATTGAGGGCCTGCCAAGCCGCATTGGCCACGGATCCCATTACCACGTATGGGAATAAGACAACGCTATAGCCTTCATCCTGCAGGTCAGATGGAGAAGGCGTTCCCTCGGCTCCAGGCTTCATGGTGTTGAACAGCAGCGGTACTTTGTCGGATAGCAATGAACACAGGCGCGTCCGGTGTTCCGCGCTCTTAATACCTTCAACGAACACCATGTCTGCGCCGGCTTCGGCATAGAGCTCGGCACGTTCGAGCGCATCTTCCAGACCGTTACTGAACATGGCATCGGTTCGGGCGCTGATCACCGTCTCCGGCGACAAACGCGAGTCCAGAGCCGCTTTCAGCTTGCCAACCATGGCTTCAGGCGAAACCAGAGGCCGCGTCAGCACCTCATCCACAGGCTTTGAATCGAGTTGGTCCTCAATCTGAATGCCTGAGGCTCCGGCGCGCTCAAACGCACGTACGGTGCGGGCGACGTTGAGCGCGTTCCCAAACCCCGAGTCCGCGTCGACAAACAGATGAATGCCAACCCGGTCGCGGATGCGGGCAACGGTGTCGGCCATCTCGCTCATGGAGACCAAACCGATGTCGGGCCGGGCGAGCTGGCTGTAGGCAACCGCCGAGCCGGACACGAACACCGCCTCAAACCCCGCTTTTTCCGCCAGCGCCGCGGTGAGCGCATCGTAAACACCCGGCGCGCGGAGGATCTCGCGTTGCGCCAGACGCTGCTTGAGAGTCACAGTGTTACTCACCACTCCACCTCTACCCCGATGTCTTTGTCCGCCGCATTGCGGGCTACGGTCACCGCCGCAGCCAAGTCCTGCGCCGACACGCCGAGGGACTTGTAGACCGTGATGTCGTTGTCGGACTGACGTCCGGCAGCGTCACCAAGCAGAACACCGCCAATTTCACCGGCGATATGCTCTTCAGTCACCAGGCCGGCTTCGACCGCGTTGACGAACTCTCCAGCCTGTTCGACCGCCGATGGAATGTAGTCAACGAAGAACCGGCTGCGGGTCACGACGTCGATGTCTGCTTCCGCAAACGCCCGCACGGCCGCGCCAACCAGATTGACGTGGACTCCTGGGGACAACCACGACCCTCGCAAGATCGGCTCAGGCGACGACGTCACCGTGCATAATATCTCGGCTTCCTGCGCCGCTTTCTCAGCACTCGGCTCGACCGAGATGGTCACCCCGGCCGGCAAATCCTGCTCATCGGCGAACGCCCGCGCGCGATCTGCATTGCGGGCCCAGACGATGATGTGTTCAATCGGTTGGACCGCCAGAATAGCCTTGATGTGGTGATGTGCTTCCTCACCCGCGCCGAACAGGGTAAGCGACTTTGCTTCTTTGCGGGCGAAAGTGCGGGTTGCCAACGCGGTTGTTGCCGATGTGCGTATGGCTGTGAGCTCACTGCCATCCATCAGGGCGAGCGGTAGACCTTCATTGGTGTCGAACACCATGACCGCGCCGACATGGCTGGAATGCGGGCTCTCGGGCGCCCGGGGAAATTTGCTCACGATCTTGATGCCAAACACGGGTTCGTTTTGTTCCGTGCCGCCGAGGTAACCGGGCATCATGCCGAGCTTGCCCTTCGTATCCGGCACGGCCATGAACTGGCGCAGGGGCATTTCGACGTCGCGGCGAGTGACCGCGCGCATGGCGCCGTCCATTAACTCGACGCACTCAGCATGAGTGAGGCTGGCCGCCACGGCGGCGCGGTTAAGAACTCTCATCGGAAACCTTGGCTACTGGGGTTGAATTACTTGGCGTCAGGGCGCGGCGGAATGAACTTCATGTTCTTCATCACGTCCATCACATCGTCAGGCCGGGAGAAGGTATCGGGCATGGGATCACCGGGTGTACGTGGACGACCGATAGCCCGGAACCAATCTTCGAGAGCCGGCGGGAAGAACACCCAAAACAGCTTCATGTCGACGTCGCCGGTATTCTCCAGGAGGTGCCTGGCGTAACGGCCGAACAGGACGGTGGAACCCGGACCGATGTCATAGGTGTCATCCTCAATTTCGCAGCGGCCAGTGCCTTCATAGATGAAGAGCAACTCATGGTTCTGGCGGTGGCCATGCTCGCGCACGTGGCACCCGGGCGGCAGCACCTGAATGCCGGAGGAAAAACCGTCATAGGGCATGTTGTCCGGGGTCAGGTTCACTGTGACGTAACCCCGGGAGGGTTCTGGTTGCCAGATGCTCTCTCCTTCATCTGGTCCAATAACCTTCCACCACGGCGCTTTGACATCTACGGATGTGGGCATCTCTCTAGGCCCCCTTGCCTACGGATTTGAGAAACGAAACGACTGCAGCGTTATACTCTTGCGTTGAGACATGCGGCACAAAATGTCCGCCGCGCGGCAGAATAACAGCTTGCGCGTTTGGAATAAGCCGGGACAACTCGTGCGAATATCCAACGGGCGTAATTTGGTCGTCTGCCGCCGCGATGACCAGAGTTGGCAGATCAACACCGGAAACACGATCCCGCAGATCATGCGCCATCACCGCATTAACGCGGGACGTCTCGATCGCCTCACCAGGAAACGCAGCGAGCCGTTGCTCACGTGTATCCGTCAGGATCTTCGGATGGTCACTCAGGTGGTCGGGGGGGTAGGCGCGCAAGATACCATCCGTGAGATAGGCATCTGGCCCCGTATTCTGAAGCAGAGCCAGGCGCATTTCGAACAACGTCTGGAAATAGATGTCAGGACCCGCCCAGGTCGCGCTTAATACGATTCCTGCGAGGCGGTCTTTGTGATCCAACGCAAGTGTTTGCGCGATGGCACCCCCGGTAGAGTGACCCACCATCAGCGCGCGGTCGAGACCAAGCGCATCCATGAGACTCAACACGTCGGCGGCCATCTGCGGCACCGAGTATTCGATATCTGACTTGGTGCTTGCGCCGGTGCCCCGGTGATCGTGGGTGACGATGTTGAAATGCGGGGTGAGCGCGGGCATGACCGGGTCCCAAAAGACAGCACGGCCGCCTAGGCCGGAGACCAGGAGCACGGTGGGACTGTCCTGTGCCGGACCAGGATAACGCCAAACGGCTAGCTCGGCGTCACCGATATTCACCATTTCCATGCCTGTTGCCCCGAGCGTTACAGTTCCTGATTTTGCAGCAAAAATTAATACGAATCAGGAAGATAAGACCAATTCAATCCCCGAAAGGAACCATCACATTATTTTATACAAAGCTGTCTATTTGTGATTTGTGATTATATATACTCCTATCCATACTTCGCCGCGATTCGAGTGGGATGGGGCGATGGAACTCAAGCACTTACGGCACTTTGTGGCAGTGGTCGACTGCGGCACGCTCTCAGCAGCGACCGCGGTGCTTCATATCACTCAGCCCGCCTTGACCCGCAGCATTAAGACCCTTGAGCACCAGCTGGATGCCCAACTGCTTGAGCGGCGTGCCCGTGGTGTCGTGCCCACCGAAGCGGGCGCCCGGCTTTACCGGCAAGCACAGACCATCCTTAATCAAGCGGCCCGCACCGCCGAGGACATCAGGGCCACGGCAAAAGGCGAGCGGGGATCGCTCAGCGTCGGCGTCGCAGCCATGTTCAGTGGCGACGTGATGGCCGCAGTGCTGACCAAATTGGGTCGGGAGGTGCCGGAACTCAGGGTCAACGTGAGTGAGGGCTACTTCGAAGAGCTTATCGACGGTTTGAAAACATCGGCCATTGAAGTGTTGGTCACTAATTTTCCGCCAGGCCCGGCGGAGCCCGACCTGACGTATGAGCCATTGATCAAAGTTCAGACTCAGTTTTTGGCCGGGGCCGATCATCCACTGGCCAAAATAAAAGAGGTCACCATCTCTGATCTCGCCGATGCCCGAATGGCGATGGTTCGACAGACACATGTGCAAGTGCTTGTTGCCGAACTGTTCGCGGCAAAAAACGTCGGCCTCACCTACCCGGCGATTGAGACGAACGCGTTGCCTTTGCTGCGTTCCCTAGTGCTGTCAGGCGAATACGTGTCTTTGCTGCCCGGCCATTTGCTGGAAGAGGATATTAAAGCCGGACGTATAGTGACTCTGCCGGTTGCTGGCGCGCCGTTCGAACGATCGGCCGGACTGGTCTTGCGTGACCTTGAGGTTCAGCGGCCGGCGGTGCTGCGGTTTGCTGAAACCGTAAGGCACGCGTTGTCGGCTTGGCCGGAGATCAAAACTTGAACGCTGTAGATCATATCGTTGTCGGCGGCGGTTCCTCCGGTTCTGCACTGGCCTATAGACTTGCCAAGCTGCGTCCCCAGGACCGTGTCTTGCTGCTTGAGGCAGGTGGCCGTGACATATCTCCGTTTATTCACGTTCCAGCTGCGATCATTAAAGCGATCGGAAACAAAAACCTCGACTGGATGCATGTGGCCGAGCCAGACAAAAGCCGGGCCGGGCGCAGCGACCTCTGGCCGGCGGGAAAAGTGCTCGGTGGATCCAGTTCGATAAACGGCATGCTGTTCGTCCGCGGTCAAAAAAGCGATTACGACCGCTGGGCTGCGAACGGATGCGATGGCTGGGCCTACGAAGACGTGTTGCCGGTTTTTAAACGCCTGGAGCGTACGGCCATCGGCGATCCCGACCTCCGTGGACGCGCGGGTCCCATGCATATCGACAGGCTACGCACTATTCACCCCCTGGCTCATACCTATATCTCTGCAGCCAAGGAGAATGGGCTGGCGTTCAACGCCGATTACAATGGCGAAAGCCAGTTGGGGGTTGCCTATAGTCAGGTAACCCAGGCGCGGGGATGGCGGTATCACGCGGCCCGGGCCTACCTCTGGCCGGGACGGAAACCACGCAACCTAAAGATTGTCACCAGTGCGGTGGTCAATGAACTCATGTTTGAGGACAAGCGATGCACCGGCGTCACTTACCGGCGAGGCGGCGATACGCACGCGGTAAATGCGCGCTTCGGTGTCACGCTCAGCGCCGGGACTATGGCGAGCCCCAAACTTCTTATGCTGAACGGGATTGGCCCCGCAGAGCACCTCAATGAGCTCGGTATTTCGGTTCGTCATGACAGTCCAGAGGTGGGTAAAAACCTGCAGGAGCATCCAGAGGGGATGGTCAGCATCGAGGTCAATCAATCGACTTTCAATACCGAAATCAACAGCTGGAAAATCGTCAAACACGCCCTGAATTGGTTCGTTTTCGGCCGCGGGCCGGCGACGAGCCCCTACCCGCACGCGGTATCGTTTATGGCATCAGGCCGACATGGCGGTGAGGCAGATATCCAGGTTCAGCTTGGACCTTACGCCTTCACGTTTGACGAGAACGGCGTGCTGCCGCACGACAAGCCAGCAATCTCGGCCGCAGTGAACATCGCCTACCCTAAGTCTCGTGGTCAGGTCACTCTAAGGTCGAGCCAAGCGGACAATGCCATAAGAATTGACCATGAAATGTTCGGCGACGAAGACGACCTGACACAGTTGATCGCGGCATGCCGGTCGGTTCGAGAAATACTCGCAAGCGACGCCTTTGCGGCTACACGCGTCGCTGAGCGCATGCCCGGACCGGAGGTGCAAAGCGATGACGAATGGGCAGACTTTCTGCGCCGCACCGCGTTTCTTGGGTATCATCCTGTCGGGACCTGCCGCATGGGCCAGAATGGGTCTGACGTTGTCACCCCGTCACTGAAAGTGCGAAGTGTAGAGGGACTGCGGGTGGCTGACGCATCGATCATGCCGGACCTGATCAGCGGCAATACCAACGGCACCGCTCTGATGATCGGAGAAAAGGCCGCCGATCTCATCGCGGCGGAGTGTTGACCGATGAGTGACGCGACATATAAGGCCGAGCCAGACGGCACCTTTGCCTTCCGTAGTAACGGTTATGCGTGGCTCGTTGTCTTTATCCTCTGCTTGGCGCAGATCGTTTCTTTCATCGACCGGCAAGTCATTAGCCTACTGGTCGAACCGATCAAACAAGATCTAGGGATTTCAGATACCCAGATCAGCCTTCTTCAAGGCTTTGCATTCGCACTGTTTTACAGTCTGGTCGCAATCCCAATTGGACGCCTGGTGGATGCCCGCCATCGCAAAGGCATTATCGCCATTGGTATCGCGCTCTGGTCGATCGCCACCTTTGTATGCGGATTAGCCAAGGTGTTCTGGCAACTTTTTGTAGCAAGGATGTTTGTCGGCATTGGCGAAGCGACACTGACTCCCGCCGGCGTTTCGATGCTGTCGGACTACTTCCCGCGGCGAAGCCTGACCCGGGCGCTGAGTGTATTCACTGGAGCCGGTTTTTTGGGCTCTGGACTTGCACTGATTCTGGGCGGCTTGGTCTTCGGCCAAATGGCGGCGATCGGCCCAGTCGAGTTGGGTATTTTGGGCACCATTCGCCCCTGGCAATTAACGTTTATAGCTGTTTCTTTGCCAGGCTTTTTTCTCGTCATCATTTTGTGGCTCGTTGTGCGGGAGCCGCCAAGAATTGGCGCTGCAGGCACCGCCACCGATGAACCGCTGTCGCTTAGAGACGCCTGGACGTACGTCACGGATCACAAGGCTGTCCTTGGACCGGTGGTGATCGGCTTCACCTTCATGGCCATGATGATGTTCTCGGTGGTCAACTGGACGCCGACACTTTTTGTCCGCACATTTGATATGCCGATCGCGGAGATCGGGGGCATCATCGGCCTGTATTTCATGACGCTTGGGTCGGCGGGCGTGGTGGCGGGCGGTATGTTATCTGACTGGCTTAAAGCGCGCGGGCACCAGGATTCAAATGTGCGCGCGGGGCTACTCGCAGCGCTTATGACTGTTCCGTTCCTAGCGACGTTTCCGATTGTCGAAGACCAGACCCTCTCTCTCATTCTTCTGGCACCGGTGATCTTCTTCGGAACTATGCCTTTCGGAGCTGGCCCCTCTGCACTTCCTCTTATTGTGCCCAATCGCTTGAGAGGGCAGGTTATGGCGCTATATCTGTTGCTAGGTAATCTGATTGGCCAGGGCTGCGGCCCATTGCTGGTTGCGGTGTTTACCGACTTTGTACTGAAGGACCCTGCACAAGTACGATATTCGATCAGCATTGTTTGCACAGCCATCGCGTTGATCGGTGCAATCATTTTGTTCATAGGACTTAAACCCTTCGCCCGGCACGTCCAGGCGATTGAAACAAACCAAACCTGACGATACCTGACCCTGAGGAGACACAGGATATGGATACGAACACCTCAAATGAAATGATCAGCCCGGATACCCAGGACAGCCGTGCATCGGCTTTGGGTGAAGAGATAAACGGAAATGGCAAGCAGTTCTTCGACAATGTTGTACTCGACAATATTCTCGAGGCCATGGTGGAACTCACCGCCCAAGTTTGGACGTACCGGGATCGGTCCATCATTCTGGAGCGGGTTCTCCAGGATGTTGTTGGCAATGGCAAAGATGTCGCTGCGATGATCGAATCCTACCGGCCAACGGAAGAAGACAATGCAGCACGTGCGGCAGAACGCGCGGAACTCGTCTCCAACGTGTTCCGCAGTTTCTCGCGCCGGCCCATTTCAACAAAAGACTGAGGAGTACACTCATGAGCAACGTAACCCTCCCCCGCGGATACACAGGTATTTTGCCCCGCACCACCAAGCTATCAGATGAGAGCTATCTGGATTTCGTCGAGACATTCCGTGGGATTGCTGGCTACGGCACCTACCCGCTGGTCGCCCAAACGGGCGATGCTGCCGTTCAGGAGCAGTTAGGTAAGACCGACGACAAAACAGATATCGAGAGCATAAAAGGCGTCATCAACGGCCTGCCACTGCCAGCCACCTGGCAGCGGTTTATGCGCTCCCACCAGGAAATGATGTGGCGGCGCACTCGCAGCTCCTTCGAACCCTTCTTGGCCGATCTAGAAGCGGCAATGGACGCGGCTGAAACCAAGGGCCCGGGCAAACTTGTCTACGATAAGGATTTTCATGTTCCCGACTACGCCCGCCGGGAAATTCACCTTCAGCCCGGCGGCTACACAGACGATCCCTTGGGGGGAATCGTCTATCACTACGGCACGAAAGTTTTCTATGCCGGCATGAACGATCAGGATGAGCTACACGCCGAAATCGTTGACAGCCTGACACCGCCTGAAGATGGCAAGGTGGATCGCATTCTCGACCTCGCCTGCAGTATTGGCCAGGCGACGATGATCCTCAAAGACAGGTATCCCGATGCCGACGTCACAGGGTTCGACGTGGCCCTTCCTTTGCTGCGCTATGCCCACTGGCAGGCGGTTGAACGCGGTGTCGATGTGAATTTCGTTCAGGGACTCTCGGAGGATACACAGCTCGATAGCGACAGCTTTGACATGGTGCTGGCTTACATCCTGTTCCATGAGATTCCCGTCGACGTCATCCATAAGACGATATCCGAGATGTTCCGCGTTCTCCGTCCGGGCGGAACGTTCTGCATTTACGAATTCCCGAGCGCCGGTCCTAACATGCCGCCGTCGCAACGCTGGATGATCGACTACGACTCCAACAACAACTGCGAACCCTATTCTCCGGGCTTTGTGTACCTAGACTTCCACCAAGCGTTGAAGGATGTCGGGTTCGACATCAAGCCGGGACCAAAAAATTCAAACGGGTTCCTGCAAACCATAGTCGCGACCAAACCGGCCTAGAAGACGACCTAGATGTCTGAACCTGCTGTGACTCTCCCGGACGATGCAGCGCACGACACCGTTGTCAAAGCGCTGTCAGAGATCGTCGGTCCAGACGCGGTCCTGGCCGACGAAGAGAGCCGTGCGTATTTTTCTCAGGATGTCTATGCCCACGGCGCGCTCACGACGGCCGTCGTCAAGCCAGCAACAGTGGAACAGCTGGCTGACGTCGTCCGGACCGCAACATCTAGAGGGTACGCGGTGTTCCCGCGCGGCGGGGGATATTCTTACACCGATGCCTATCTGCCAACGACCGAGAAAGGCATCACCTTAGATTTGACGGCGTTGGATAAGGTTGTCGAAATCAGTGCCCAGGATATGTACGTCACGGTGGAAGCAGGATGCACGTGGCAAGCCTTGGATGAGGCGCTGAAACCCCACGGCGTGCGCGCTGAATTCTGGGGGCCGCTTTCCGGGTTTCAGGCAACCATCGGCGGCGGCATGTCTCAAGGCGCGGCCAGTCTGGGGTCAGCCAAGGACGGCATTTCGGCAGAAGCCGTGTTGGGCATGGATATCGTAACGGCGGATGGCCGTGTCATCGCGACAGGGTCGAATGCACAAGACAGTAAGCAGCCGTTTTTTCGCTACTACGGCCCCGATCTGACCGGCCTGTTCTGCGGTGACGCGGGCGCTCTAGGCATCAAAGCGCGTATCACACTGCGCCTTCAGCGCCGTGCACCGCTCAATCAGGGCCTATCCTTCGGGTTCGAGACCTTCGAGGCCATGCACGAGGCCATGCAACGCATCGCTGCATCCAACCGGGCGACAGAATGTTTCGGCTTCACCGCCAGGGCGATGGAAGATGCAATCGCCAGCAAAGGATTCTGGACGGACATTAAACTGATGTTCGCCGTTGGCCGGGCCGCAGGCGGTGCCATAGGGGGACTGATCCAAATGGCCCGCATGGCCTTTGCCGGACGGCGCTTCGCCCGCCGCGCCAAGTTCTTCGCGCACTGTGTTGTCGAAGCCTACAACACCACCGAACTGCGTGGACATATCAAGACCATAAGGTCCGTGGCCGGCACGCTCGGACGAGACTTTCCCAACACCATGCCGTCCGTCATGCGGGCCGAGCCGTTTATGCCGTATCCCGTGATCGGAATTGGCGGAAGGCGGATGCTCCCCCTCCATAGCATCCTGCCGTTTTCGCAGGTCCCTGCCTTTCACACCGCGTTAGAGCAGTTACTCGAAGATCGAAAAGATGAACTTGATGCCGTAGGCATGAAAGTCCCCGCAATCTACACCACACTCAGCACCAATGGATTCTTATACGAACCGGTTTTGTACTGGCCGGATCAACCCGAGCTTTTCCACTTGAAGCATACGCCGGATGAATTGATCGCGCCGATGAAGGATCAAGCGGAAAACCGTCAGGGCCGCGACTTATCGAAACAAATGTTTAACGAGATCGTGAATTTAATGCACGAGCATGGTGGGGTACACCTGCAAATCGGTAAGGCGTATCCGTATGTCTTGGACCGCACGCCAGAACACACAGGACTTTTGCGGCAGATCAAAGCTCAGATCGATCCCAATAACTTATTGAATCCAGGCGCTTTAGGCTTAGCAGCAGAACAGGTGAAAAACATACCCTAGGCGCATATCTCCGATCCCTCTTTCTATTGGATTGGCAGAGGCGGCAGCGTCAAAGTGGCCGGACACACAGCAGGAAAAAGAAAAATGGCTCTCAATACCAAACCGCTTAGAGACATCACTGACGAGGATCGTGAGACCTACGCCCGTGATGGCGTTGTATGTCTGCGCCAGGTTTTCGATCCGGAGTGGCTGGAGACCTTGAAGCCGGTTGCACGCCGCATCACCATTGACGAGGAGGATGTCGGCCTATTGCCGTCGGCGCCCGGCCGTTACATGTCCCGCGTTATTCCGGAGTTCCGCCGCTTCGTTTTTGAGTCCCCCATGGCCGAAGCGGCTGCCAAAGCGATTGGGTCCAGCAAAGCCACGTATTTCTTTGAAGAAATCTTCGCTAAGCCACCAAACTCGGACTCCAAAACGATTTGGCACTGTGATCGCATGGGATGGCCCGTCGCCGGACAAATGGTGCCATCAATTTGGATTCCGCTTCATGATGTGAAGCAAGAGAACGCCTTAGAAGTTATCGCTGGTTCGCATAAACAAGATGTGAAGTACTGGCTGTTCTCCCCGAACGCGCGGCAGATGATTAAGCCAGACGACCGGGCAGCGCACCCGGATGAAGCAGCGTTGCGTGCCGATCCAAATAACAAGTTTCTGCAATGGGACTTGGAAGCCGGCGACATGCTCGTGCTGCATCCCTGGGCCCTACATTACTCATCGGGCAATACCGCGGATGACTGGCGCATTGCCATCTCCGCCAGGATTTTCGGCGACGACATTGTTTGGGACCCCCGGCCGGATTGTGTCAACTTAGCCGGCGTGTCCTTCGATGAGATGGTGCCAGGGTGCAAGCCGGAAGGGCCGCTCTTCCCCGTTTTGTGGTCTGAAGATGGGGAACGCGACTCGGATGATGATTACCCACGCGGTTTCGCGACAACGTGGAGTGGCCAGCGCCGCGACACAGTCAACGAAGACGCGCTGTTCAATGACTTGTTGAAGAAGAGCGCTTAGGCCGTTAGGCGTTCTGTGCGAAGTCGGCGGCCCAGTCCGTTCCGTCCGCCCATTCCCGCGTGACGCATCTTTCGTCGATGAGTGTTCTCATCACAAGACGGCCATCAAGAGTGTATTGCGCGGCGCGCGCACGGTACGTCCCGCAACTGCTGAGATTCACCAACTCGTAACAGATCGTACCCTTGGCGAGCTGAGGAGTTGCAGTGTGTACAGCCATATACAGAAGACAACTGTTGCCGTGGACGTCTGTGGAGTCGTCAGCCGCCCAGCCTGAGATATCGCGGTCGCTGCCAAAATGCAGGCGCTCTCCATCGAACCACCCCGTCGACTCAATCACTTGGTTTTGCCCATTGGGGAACCGGTACAGGTTGGTCTGGTGATACATCTCTTTTTCCGGCGCATCTTCACGAAAGCGCATGATGACGCGGGACGCGAACTCACCCATCAGCACTCCGTCCGGACCGTAGCGGCGATACATGCCGTCCCATACCCCCTCGTTGCGCGCAAGTATGGGAAGCTTGGCTTTTAGCGCAGCCGCGTCATTGGGCATCGGATACCTCGATATCGTGAAAGGATGTATATCCGAACGGTGCGCGATAAGACGTGATCCGTGACCCTAGCGCATCGAAGCGCGCCCGTTCGTAAAGGTAGAGACCGATCGGTTCGTCGTACGTGACCTTCAACAGCTTCTCGACAATGCCGCGGCGCGTGTCGCGGTCGAATTCAGCCAGCCCGCGTTCGATTAAGTCCGTCTGCTGAGGGTTACAGTTCCACGGCTTAAGCCAGAGGCATGAGTGATACTGATAGCCGATCAGGGGGTCGAGAGCGGGGAGAGACCCGTAGTTCATGCCGAACGCCTCGCCAGTCCACGTGCCCTGGTACATGCCTTGGATGTAGCGACTGAAGGTCATCACGTTGACGGTCATGCGAATGCCGACCTTGGCGAGGTCGCCGGCGACCTGTTGCCAGACCAAGGCATCGGTGGGCTGGGGTGTTACCACATCGGCTGTGAAAGCGAAGCCATTAGGGTATCCAGCTTCAGCGAGCAGCGCCCTGGCCCGGTCAGGATCGTATGGATAACCCTCTAGATCAGTATTGTAGCCGAACGTCAGGCGAGACGCGCCTTGAGTCGCCGGTTGAGTTTGACCATCGAAAATCACCGCCGCAATCAGATCGCGGTTGACGGCATAGGTCATCGCCTGGCGGATCTTAGGATCATCGAAGACGGACTCATTGACCAAAATGTACGATAGGCCAATCACTCCCCCTTGCGGATACGCGGCGATACGCCCCCCGGCGGCTTCAACCATGGGAAAATCTTCCGGCCCCATAAACAAAGAGATGTCGACAGCATCGGTTTGCAAGGCCGCCAGCCGCGAAGAGGACTCGGGCACGACAAGCATCTCAAGCGCGTTGGTCGGGCCAGGACGCCATGCGTATTCATTGGCGGTCAGATCGATACCTTGGGCCGCCCAGCTCTCAACAACGTAGGGGCCGGTTCCCATGGGTCTGCGGGCAAAAGCCTCGGCGCCGACATCCGTCCAATAGCCTGGCTCAACCATCAGCAACGCGGCGAAACGGGCCGGTAACATGAGATCAGGCGACTTGGTCGTCACCCTCACAAGGGTTGGCGAGACAGCCTCGACGCTTTCAAGCTTGCTGACCTCACGGATCATCGACCAGGTGGCCGCTTGCGGGGTAGAGAGAATCTCAAACACGCGCTCAACGGTCGCTGCCGTGAAGGGTTCGCCATTGGCGAAACGCACGCCCTCTCGCAACGCGAATTCCCACGTCAGTTCATCGGTCGCCTCCCAAGAGGTCGCCAAAGCGGGCCGAAGCTCGCCACTCTCGTGGAGTTCGGCGAGGCCATCGAACATCGCCATGTAGATGTCGATACCGGGAATGCTGCCGGTCGTGAACGGATTGCCTAAACCTGGCGGAAGCGCGGGCACAGCGACACGGAGCGGGTCGGCGGCAAAACTCGGGCCAGATAAAGTGATGCAGAGAAAAACGGCGAGGCGCCACACATGCGTCACAACTTGCCCTCCTCTTTCAAGGCGCGCATCTGCGCAAGTGTCCCATACGGCGCGCCATCCATACCGAACGGGTCATCAAGGAAACCGGAATGGTATTCGTCCACGCGCCGCCGGACCTTGTCTGGCAGATTGGTCGCGTCCGACGTTTTAAGCCCTGTACCGGACCACAACATATGTCCTGGGGCATCTCCCATAAACATCCACTGAATCCACGGAATGTCGGCGACAAAAGTAAGTTGTGCGGGCGCGAACGCGATGTCGGAGTTAAGGACTTGGTCAGCCTTGCTACGGTAGGTCGCGAGATCAACCGACTTTCGGCTGCGGCCCTCAGGCGCTGCGCCGGGAAACTCGCTGCTGCGCGTGCCGGTCATGAATTCGTTGCGGCGCCACTCAGTGGTCCAAATATCGTCAGCGACTGACTCGAGATCGGGACACAGCCGGCTTTCACGCAGAGGTGTCTTTCCTTTCCCCAAGGGCGCCGTGCCATCGGCAAAGAAGCGGAATGCAAAAATCGGCGACACATAGCCGATCATCGGATTCGGCTTGCCCGTATAAGGATTGTTGAACACGCCCCCAGTTTCACCCGGCTGAACATCAGAAAAGAGGCAGGACTCGCGCTGCCGGAACGTATAGCCACCCTCTTCGCCGGCCTCGTAGACCATCCACAAGACAGACTGAAACTGAAAAAGCGGCTCTATCGCCTCATCTGCAGGCCGTCCATACACGAGCCCCCCGAACCACAGCCAACAGCCACCTTCCTCGGCGCCGCGCAGACGTACGATGGCGCGCAGACGCTCTTGCGGGTTATCGAGGTTCAGGAGAGACATGGCGCCGATATACTTTATTCGCCGCAGCACGGGGTCAATGATAATCTCCCCACATCGATCCTATACCCATTGCAAGAGTGGTTCGAATGACACTGGACAATATAGTTGAAGTGCTGGGACAGTTTGCCGCGGCCACGCTCTCGGAATCCACGACCGCGCCATGCGACCTGCCACCCGAGATTCAAAGCATGGTGCCCGGCGCGCGCGTGACCGGCCCTGCCTTCACGGTGCGGTGTCCGCTGGTGACAACACCGCCGTAACCCGGGCCGTGGATGAGGCGCCGCCCGGAAGCGTAATCGTCATTGATTGTGGCGGCCCACCGCGAACGGCCGTATGGGGTGAAAACGCAACGTTTGCCTGCAGTGTCAAAGGGGTGGCTGGCTGCGTCACCAATGGCATGATCAGAGATATCGATGCGGTACGGGACTCTGGGTTTCCGCTGTTCGCGGTTGGACGGTCGCTCCGCGGATCACGTAAAGGTCAGCCCGGCGAACTTGGCGTTGATATTGTGATCGGCGACGTTTCTATCAGCCCGGGCGACTTCATCTGCGGTGACTCCGATGGCGTTGTGGTTATTCCAGCAGACGAAGCGGAACAGGTGATCGCTGCCGCCAAAGCGAAAGAGGCCGAAGAACAGACCCGCAATGAACGCGTAAAGGCGGGGGTGCCGCTGGCGGAAATCCTCAAAGACTCGGGAAATCGGACCTAAGATCAGTTCGTAATCAGTCCGTTACAGCTTCAGGACACCAAGGTAGACGCTCTCGTCACCCACGTCGACGGTTTGCGATAGGGGCGAACTGGCCTCGAAGGAAACGTTGATTTCATAGGCGCCGCTGTTGGGCGCAAGATGATCTATTTTGAACTCGCCGAATGCGTCCGTTGTCGCTTGCCCGACCTCTTTGCCGTCTTTCTTGAGCACGACTCTGGCCCCCTCGGCGCATTCTTCGACGCCGTCAATTGTCGCCACAACAGACCCGCCAACGAAACACATGTTCATCAAGTGCATGTTCTTGTAGTACACGCGCGGCTTGGTGTTTTCTTCCGGTTTGAGAACCTCTAGGTCCTCTTCGTCCGCGATGCTAGCCATCTCGGCGTCGGAAACCTTTAGCGCCCTGAACGCCTGTGTCGGGCAGCTTTGTTGAACGCGCGGCTCACTCCAGCCGTCATCAATCAGGTGGGCATCAAAGATCCAGTGCTGAGGAATCTGTTTCTCTTCGTTCCAATACACAGCGCCGTACGGACACGCATCGACGATCTCCTTCTGCCCTTTGGACTTCTCCGGGTCAATAATCACGATGCCGTCGTCGCGCTTTGTAATGGCCCCATCTTTCGCGGCCTTCATGCAGGGGGCGTCGTCGCAGTGGTTGCACATCACTGGCATGAAATTGGCTTCGACGATGGGGTACGAGCCACGTTCATGGCGGACGATATCGACCCAGCTGTGCTCTTTCTCCGGTTGCGACGCGGCGTAGCCGGGAAAGTCGTTGCCGATGTGCTCGTCTTTGGTCGCCAGAAAGCAGTTGCGGCAATTGTCACACCGCGCAACGTCGACGATCAGATTCCATTTCGCCGTCATTCCGCGGCCTCCATCCGGCGCCAGGTATCGACCCCGGTCCATTTTTCCATCTGCACCAAAGTCGTATTGGGCTTAATGCTGTGGGTGGCTTCCGTCATGTTTTCACTGGGATTGAGCATGTTCATGCAGCCGCCGAGGTCCGTTGAGTTTCCGGGCTCACCGACCGGCCGGTATTCGGCAGACGCCGTGGGTGCGCTGATCACGCCGGGACGGACCCGATCCGTCGGATAGGCAGCGCATACGACTGATCCGCGATGATTCCAGACCCGGATCAAATCATCCCGCTCAATCCCGCGCGCCTTGGCATCTTCCTGGCTGACAATGGCAACAAGATATTCATGACCATCGACGCGGACGCGGTGATCCTTGATATCGCGGATCGTACAGCCCCGTTCATCCCCCATGATGTGGAAGGGATAGCGTGTATGGGGCGTCAACAGTTGCAGCGGGAAATCCTTAAACTGCTCATCGCGCTCCGGGCTTTCGTAGGTCGGCATATATTTGTTGAGCGGCGGCCGGCCTGAGTCGTCGATATTATTCAACGTGCTGGCGACAAACTCGAACTTACCCGACGGCGTTTGCAGCCCCTCGCCCCAGTCGCCGACGTAGTCCGCCGGCAATGGGTAGGGTTCCGGCGTGTCCTTCTTGCGCCCTTCATAGAACCAGCGGTTGCCCACCGGTGCCCGCGCACCCTCTGTCACGGGTGGAACGACGTAGTAGCCTTTGCGCAGGAACTCTTTCCAGGAGATGTGCTTAGCCATGTCCGAGGAATCAAATGCGCGCTTACACCAATCGAGTTCGGTGTTGCCGCCCTCGGAGTAGATCGCGCCCAGATCTAGGCGCTTGGCGATTTCAAAGAAAATATCGTGGTCGGACTTGGACTCACCCAGTGGCTCGATACACTTGTGTTGCAAAGAGATGACCCGGTGATTGTTCATGGAATACATGTGGTGCACGTATCCCGCACCGACGTTGTACCACTCGCCGATATCCCAGTGCTCGAACACGGTACACGCCGGCAGAATGACATCGGCGTATTTGGTCTCACCCTCCCACCAAATCGACTGATTGACGACAAACGGCAAGTTTTCCGACTGGTACATCTCGACGTACCGGTTCGAATCCACCTGCGTTCCCATAGAGGAACTACCGTATTTGTACATCATGTAGATCTTGGCGTGGCCCGGTGCGGGGTAGCCGACCTTCATGAACTGGCCTTGCACGGTCGAGACGTCGGTTAGGTAGCCGACGGCTTGACCCTTCAATATCGCTTCCGGAATGAACTTGCGCGGAATGGCCTGGCGCACGTTGCTCATGGTGACGATGTGCGGCATGCGCTGATAGTTGTTCGCGGCGTTTGCGCTTTGCGTCAACTCGCCTGACATACCGCCTTCGGCGTACCCTGGGAAATAGAACGAGAAATCGAGCGGAGCGCCGAACTGCAGGTTGCCGAAGTTCACGCCCGGACGGCCATAGCCTTGCATCGCCCCGAGGATGGTCATCATCCGCGCCCACTGCGCGCCCATTGGGCCACGCCCAGCGCCCCCCAAACCGCAGCCCCAACTGCCGGCGCCAAGATAGGTTTTCTTCTTGCCCCACTCGCGCGCTAAGGCCCGCACGTCGCGGGCCGGGATGCCCGTCTCTTTCTCCTGCCACTCCGGCGACTTTGGTTCGTTGTCCGTGCGGCCGAGGATGTAATCCTTCCATTCGTCGAACCCGACCGTGCGATTCTCGACGAAGTCTTTGTCGTAGAGATCCTCGGTGATCCAGACATGGCATAACGCCTGCGCCAGTGCTGCGTCTGTGCCGGGCTTCGGCGCGAACCACTTGCCGCCCAGGTGCGCCGCGGTGTGATTGAGGAACGGATCGATGTGCACCATCTTGATGCCCAGTTCCTTCGCCCACTGACGGCGGATGGTACCTTCGTAGCCGTAGGTCTTGTCGGGATCGCTGGACCAGAACACCATCATCTCGGCCTCTTGCAGGCAGTCCTCGACGGTGCCATAGAACTCCGGCGTGCCGAGGCGCATGCTGTTGCCCCAATGGTGCATTGCCCCCCAGAACCAGCCCTCCCAACTATCGGGGCTGCCCATCATCTTGGTGCAGCCCAGTAGGTTGGTCAGGCGACCGAAAGCGCTGAGGTAGTGACCGAAGTTACCCCATTGGTGGTGCGACCCGGTGTTGGCGAAGATGGCGCCTCGGCCCCGTGCCTTGGCGCGCTTCATTTCCTTGACGACGATGTCGAGCGCTTCGTCCCAACTGATCGGGACGAATTCCGACTTACCCCGGTTCTGGATGTTGCGTTCCCCTTCCGGATCGAAATCGACCCGCTTCATGGGCTGGAGAATGCGGTCCTCGGAATAGACCATCGATTTGAGGCAGAGCCCGTGCGCGGCAAGAGACGTCTTGCGCGGCGGCGTGAACGTTTTGCCGCGCGCGGTGATCGACCACGAGGGAGGATCTTTTTCATCGAAATCGATCGGTGTGATGCGAACAATCTTGCCGTCTTTCACGTAAACAAAAATCGGGCCGCCGTTGGTACCGTTGGTGTACCGGGTCACACCGTTGCCCATGTCGGTCCCGGACGTCCATCCGACGGTCGTCATGTAAGTCAACGCTGCGGCAAACCAGCAGACCAAATCGTCGGGCCCGTCCATGCCCACCTTAAAGTTCTTGGCGGCGTCGATGCGAGTGAGCTGGTCGAATGGAGGCGTCAAGAAGTCGGCCGCAATTTCCTTATTGTGAAACCAAAGCGTCAGGTCAGGGCTGGCATGAAGACCGCTTCCGGAAAATATTCTGCCGCTTCTAAACTGGATCCAACGGCCAGCCGAGTTATCCTTGAGCTTAAACTGTGCGGTGACATCCCGTTCTTTGATCCGGGCCGCGAAGTCAGGGTAAATTTTTGCAGTTACGCGCAGGGCCTGGACCAGCCCCCATAGGATAATCGAAAACTTCATGCATCTCTCCCGGTTAACGCGTCAGCACCCTGAGCATTTTTGCTCTGGGTATGGTCGCATTTACTGCGTTTTTCAGTCCAGCCTTAAACCGCAGCCAGGCAAATCGCAACACGCCGTGGCTGCCAAAATGACGCAAAATCACAGGGCCTTGCGTGAGGAACATGCCGGATATGCGGTGAGGGCATAAAAACGAGGCGTTCGTGCGCACCCGCAGGTTTGTTGCGAGGTCCAGCAGGACACTCACCTCCGGACCCCGTCAGTCGCCGTAGACGGTAAAGCCCTCCGGCTGTCCGGTCATGGTGTAGGACTGGTAGCGATTGCCGCCGAGATCGTAGTAGACGGCACAACTTTCACGGCCATCACGCAGTGTCGTCCAGGATGTGCAAAGGGCGTTGCCCTTCAGAGCCCATGACCCAACCGCCTCACCTCGGCCAAATGTGACCCGCGCTGAGCCGTCATCATTCCACTCGGAAATACCGCCTGTCGTGCTGCCGAAAGCTTGCCACGTGCCGCTCAGGCCACCCTGGAGAAGCTTTTGAAAATCAGCGCGATCCATAGGCTCGGCCCCGGCCTCAAAAAACTCAACCCATTGGTTGCCGCCGCCTGGATTGCGGACCGCGAGTAACTTGACCTGACCATAGGGCGCGAGATCGACGATCTGACGTTCCGCCGCCAACGGGATGTCTGCTTCCATGATTCGGTCCGCCAAGGCGTCGACATCGCCGACAGGCAAACGAATGGCCGCGATACCTTTGTTGGGCGGTGCCGCACGATCAGAGAAGTCGTACCCCGTCGCCTGAAGTTGTGCCCGCACGCCCAACAACTGCTCGCCGTCGAACGGCCGGGCCCCGCCGAGTTCGCTCAAGTCGAGTCCGGTCGAATTGTGAGGTAAGCCGAAGTCGTTTGGACCAATTGGGCCCTCACTCCCACCGCGCGTGGAAATGTCACGCACCTCGAACCCGACGACATCACGATAGAAAGCTGTCCAGGCCCGGACGTCCGGTGCCATCTCGTAGCCAACCTCAATATGGGTCGCCCCGTCAAAATCTGGCCAGCCCGTGAGAGGCGGCGAGCGGCGCTCCTGAAACGACAGCATCAAATCGTCAGGGCCGATCATAATCATGCTCGAGCCTCTGACATTGCCCGGATAGATGTACTCTTCCGGAAACGCGCGCGCGTACCAGCCCAGGGCGCGCAATCCATCGACGGTAGCCTGGAGGTCTTTAACGAGGACGTTGATATTGAGCGTGCCGCCGGTATCCCACCACCGCGCGCCGGGGCGGATGAGCTGCTGATCAACATCAGACAACTCAACCAGCCGCACAAATCCGTAGTCAGAGGCATCGTTGCCGAGGAGTACCTCACGCCCTTCTAGCTTGGTCGAGAGTCCCCATGCGTTTAGGACCGTTCGGTCAATCGGTCCTTCAAGTTTGACTTTCCACTTCAACACGTCTCTGAAGGCTGGCAGCACTTGATCGAGGTCGGAAACGATCACGACAAATTCCTGAATACGGGACTCGTCACCGACATCAATGGTGATTGCATCTTCTGCGACCGCATGCAGGCCCATACGCCCCAACGAAAGCGTGACGAGAAGTGCGGCGAAAACTGCTTTTTTCATTTCCCTCCCCCCGGAGTGTTTTGCTTATTGCCGTCCAGACGTACTTCAAGTCTTATCTATGGTGATCTTGACAATGCTGTTATCGCGGCCACAACTCACAAAAATCGCGCCCGTGCTATCGACAGCGATTCCAATTGTCGTGTTGGTGGGTACGTCGTGATGATCGAGCGACAACGGCAACCCATGGGCGAGGACCGAGCGCTCACCCGTGTCCAGATCAATCGCCGTCACTGTACCCCGCGCCGCCTCAGCGACGACGATGCGCCCATCGGGCAATCTGGCCAGGCCGGCTGGATCGACCAGACCGGTTACGATCTCAGTCCGCTTGCCAGTCTTCAAATTGACCCGGCTAATTGTGTCGGAGCCGAACTCGCCGACGAGAACTGAGTCATCGTCTTCCAGCAAAAGGGGCACGGGTTCGTTCAGACCTGAGGCCACGTCGCTGAATGTGTCACCACTGAGTCGAAGCAGCTTACCGCTATCCGCTTCAGCGATGATCGCATCGCCTGTACTCGCGAGCACCACACCGCGTGGCGAGGGGAAGTCACCACGGCTTTGGAACATGATTTCGTTGCTGGAGCGATCGATCTTGCGGATCGAGCCGTAGTTCCCGTAGGTCGTGACAACGATGTCGTCATTCGCCGCAAGGGCCGACGACGCGCCAGGGCTCCACATTTCCGGCTCGCGTGTGATCTCAGCCGTCTCGGGGTCCAGGAATCGGTATCCGAACGGGTCCGCGATCAAGATCGCTTCCTCGCCATTCAGCGTCGTCGTCGCCATGCCGAGCGGGACGGTGAAGGACCCAGCGGTCACGGTCCAGCTTTCCATCGTCTCCGGATTGAATCCAGTGATTCCGCTGATCGCCAGATCGGCCATGTAAATGATCCCCTCGTCTGAGATCGTCAGGTTATCCAGCGGCGGCGGAAAGGATGCGTATATGCTGGACGTCCCGGTCTTCATATCCGTCACCCATAGATCGCCGGTCATGTAGTCGACGTTCCACACATTGCCCGCGGCATCGACCTTGGTTGCCGCGGTTGTGCCGACGTCGTCGGCAATGACTTCAAAGTCTCCGGTATCTACATCAATGGCGAAGAGCTCGTTTGTTCCGAAATGCGGCGAATAAAGGCGCCCATCGGGGCCAAACCCAAAGCCGTTCAGGCGGCCCTTATTTTTCGCGACGATGCGCGGTGGGTTATTGCCGATAACGTCGAGTTCCCACAGTTCGTTTTCACCTGCACCCGATTGGGCAGTAAACAGACGCCCTTCTTTGTTGAAAGCGATCGGGTTCACCCGCGGCGCGTTGGGCAGAATGACCTCGGGCATGCCGCCCGGCCGCTGAATACGAATCTCGCCCGTGCTTTGCGCCGTCCATGCGAGAATGCCTTCCGCCGGCGTGCCGGCTGGACCTACGGCAACGTCATCCGACTCACCATAGGGCGACGCGACCGCAATACTTACGAAGCCGGTCTTTGGATCGATGCGGTACACTGCCAAGGCATGAATGCTGGTGCCGTAAATCATACCGTCCGGCCCGATGTCGATCCCTTCGATCGCCTGAATGACTGAGCCCGGCACGAAGATTTCGACTGTGGTATCTTCTCCGTGACTGTCAGCCGTGGCGATCCGCGCGGCAGCCAGCACTGCCAGGCTCACAACCGTCCCGAAAACCTTGAATACTCGCATGGCACCCCACCTCCGCCTCTTGACCAAATAAGCTCGTATTCTGTTCCATCCGGGAGGCCCAGAAAAGAGGCCCGGCCGACTATTCGCCAGCCGAACCACCACGTGACGCCCCTTCCGCGCGTTTTCATTGTGTGAAAACGTGAAGCACCAACCCGGCGTAAGATCGCCGGACATTGAGGGGGAGCTCTAAACCAATGCTGTTTCCAAGTATCTGGGTGGACGACCAAGGCCACAGTTATCTGGGCGAGGTCGATTTACCCCAGTCAGGCAATGAACGGCGGGTCGGTGCGGCACCGCAGAACGTCAAGTACTGGCGCGTGGCCAAGTATTTGCCCGGCCATTATGTCGATTTCTCAACCGTCGAAGATATTCAGTTCGTCTCGGTTATGTCGGGACGCATGGAATTGACCGTGAGCAACGGCGAAAAGCGAAACCTGGCCCGTGGTGACATGATTTTACTTCAGGACACGTCTGGCCAAGGACACTGCACACGCGTTCTCGGCCATGAACCTTGCCAGGTTTTGATAGTCGCTATGCCGGACACAGGGGATTTTGTCCTATGACGAAGCAAGCTGTACTCGCCATCGTGTCGGCGGTCATGATGACCAAGACCGCTTTAGCCCAGCAGACTGATCTGATGCACATCCCGTCGGAGGATGCTCCGGTTTATGCGCAGGCGGAATGGGACTTACCGGTATCGGATGAAAACGGACCCGTCTATGCCCGTTCTTTCCTCGCGGAAGGCGACGCCGCACAGACAGCACCGGACGGCGCCAGTCACTACACGGCACAAGAGTTCAATTTTCCTATGGGCACGCTGCGTGTGCTGCGGTGGGAGAAAGGTCCTGTCATTCACCAGGTCACTTTCGAAACGCAGCTCTATATGTTGAAAGGCTCGGCCTCGGTTGGTGTCGCGGGTGAAGTGGTTGAGGTGAAGGAAGGTGATGCTGTGTTCCTGCCCTCTGGGATTCTCCGCAATCCGGATCCGAACGGTGAGACCGTCGTCCTCAGTTACATTGTATCGGCCAATGCCGACGCTCCGCAGGCCAAAGTCGTGCGGGGTGAAGGTCTACCCGTTATGGCCATTGCGCAATGGATGGACGGCGAGGAGCCAGTCACCGCGACCAATCATGACGACATCCTTAAGGCACCAGACGGGGCCGCCAAATTTACCGTGAAGCGCTATTCGGGCGACGGGAATTCCTTTCGTCACGCGGTGCTTGAAGCTGGCGGCCGCACCACACCCGCTAGGAATGGGCGGGATATTCTGATTTACGTCAATAAAGGTCTGATGAAGCGTACTGAGGACGGCATCGAATATATGGTGAAGGCTGGAGACGCGATCCGTGAGGAACTCGATAAAAGTGGATATTGGGAGATCCTGGAAGACTCCGAGTTCATCGCCACGGACATGCCGCTCATCCCCTCAAAACCCCGTTTCAATTTGCAGCGCTCGCCCGACGCGGTGGTGGGTGCTGGCTATCGCCAAGATTAGAGCTGCGGGAGGATAAAGACGATGAAACTCTGCGCTATGGAAATGGATGCCAACGACCGCTCGTACACCACGAGCGTCGAAGTGCCGATGAAACAAGTGAGCGAAACGGAATGGGTTTCTGAAAAGCAGGATGCCAGATACTGGGGTATTGCCATCAGCCAGCCAGGTGAACCCTTCCCGGGCGGACCGACGGAGATGCACCTGACCAACGCGCCGCGCATCGTGTGGTGCATGCAAGGTCATGCAGAGATCACGCAGCAAAATGGTGAGACCTGCCGCCTTGCAACCGGAGACGGTATCTATGTGGATGGCCGGGCGCTGCACCATTCCACGTTTGGCCCGAGCCGGACACCGGTTATCACGCTCAACGTCACTTTCGACGGAACAGTGGACTACGAATTCAAGTAGGCCGGTGAGTCTAAGGGCTGAGGATTAGAATTCCGCCAGCAAACGGCCGAAGCCCGGAACCTTGTCCTGGAAACCGTTGGCTCTGAGCGCATGCCAATAGGTCGCGGCGTTGATGGCGATGACCGGTTTCTTGAGCCACACCTCAGCGAACGCGGCCAGGCGCATCATGCTGAGGTTCGTGCCAACCTGCACGATGGCATCCACATCCGGACCGTCGAGTTCCTGTAGAACATCGACTAGACGGCTTTCCTGAACTTCGGAAATCGCGATCGCGCTCGGACACTGCAAACAGATATTGCGCACTGTCTCAAAACCGTTGTCCGCGAAAAACTGCTGCACTTCCACATTGGCAGACGGGTAGTACGGCGACACAAACGAGATTTTTTTGATGCCGCCATAGGCCTTTAGCGCCGCCACGCAGGACTGTGACCCGATTGACGCTTTAATTCCCGATTCAGACTGGATCCGGTCGAGAAATTCTTCGGACCCCTTCTGCCCCCCGTAGAACGTCACAGCAGACATGCCCATCACAAGATAATCGGGCTCACACGTCATCACGCTGCGCACGGCATCGATAACGTTGTCCGCGATCCCGCGGGTCAGCTTCATAAATTGCTCGTCACTTTCGATCTTTCCGTCTCGCACCAGAATACGGCTGTAGTGATTGGTGACACCGGGAACGCGCAGGTCGTCGAAGTCCGGCTGAACGATGGTGTTTGTCGACGGCCCCATAACGCCGAACTTGGCGCGCCACGCGAGTGCATCGGTCATTTTGAAACTCCAACAGTATACCTGAGCGACGATAGAATTAATGATAGACCACTGCAAAGTCGGGCGGACATACGCACCAACGACAGTCACTGGCCATTTATCCTGAACGCTCACATCGCGGACAAAAATATGTAAGGGCTGTCGGGCCGTACAGATGCCGACAATGATCGCGTGCGACAAGGTTATGGGGAATTTGGGGAGTTCGACGTAGTGACAAAGGGTATGGAGTTTCAAAGGGGGTGGCGCACTCTATTGGCATGCGTGACAGGCAATGGGTTTGGCCTCAGCGGGTTTGCCTTTTACACCTTTGGTGTATTCGTGATTCCGCTCGTCAACGCGTTCGGGTGGGAACGTGGTGACGTTTCCACCGCTGCGAGCTTCCTGCTGCTCGGCACGTTTATTACCGCACCGATCATCGGCACCATCATCGACAAATATGGCGCCAAGCGCGTCGGCCTGATCTCGTTAGCAGGTCTGAGCCTCGGGTATGCAGCCCTCACCCAACTCAACGGCAATATTCTTGTGTTCTATGCCATGTGGCTAATCATGGCGCTGGTCGGTGGCGGAACGACTCCAGTGGTTTGGACACGCGCTGTCAACCTATGGTTCGACAAAGGCCGTGGCTTGGCGCTGGGAATCGCCCTGGCCGGTGCAGGTGTGGCTGGTGTTGTCGCCCCGGCGTTTGCTACAGCTTTGGTTCAGCAGTTTGGATGGCAAGGGGCGTATCTTGGCATCGGCCTACTGATCCTTCTTATTGCACTGCCCTTGGTCGCTTTGCTCTTCGATGACCATGCGCCTTCGAGTGTGTCCGCGCAAAACGTATCTGCGCAAGACGATACCGAGGCGCCTACCGGAACGTCCATCGCGGCGCATGAAGCTGGCATGTCCCTGAGTGAAAGCATCCGCACCACCGTATTCTGGAAAATTGCAATCGGGTTCTTCTTTATCTCGGCAATTATCGCGGGCCTTTTGATCAATCTCGTCCCACTTCTTGTTGACCGTGACATGACCCAAATGGCGGCGGCGGGCGTTGCAGGTGTGCTGGGATTTGCGGTTCTGTTCGGCCGCATCGGGGTCGGTTACCTGCTTGACCGCTTCCGCGCGCCCCTGGTGAGTGCGGTGATGTTCTCCATCACAGCCGGTGGATGTTTTCTGCTGTCGATTGATGCCGCACCGACCTGGGTGATTCAGTTGGCCGTGATTAGCCTTGGGTTCGCCGCGGCGGCAGAGATCGACCTGGTCGCCTTTTTGGTCAGTCGGTTCTTTGGCTTGAAGGCCTACGGCAAGGTCTACGGGGTTCAACTCTCGATCTTTTACCTGGGAGCCGCCCTCGGCCCCCTCGCCGTCGGCCAGTCGTTCGATTTAACTGGGAATTACCAAGCTGCGCTTCTGTCCGGGATCATTATTTTTATAGCGGGCGCTGCGGTGATTGGAAGCTTAGGAACCCCGCCAGACTTTTCGAAGCAGGAGAATGCGGCCTCAGCATAACAACACGAATAAATGTCCAGCCGAGGGTCATGCTTTACACGCGCGAATGCTTGCATCATGACCCAACGCCCATAGAATGATGCCAAACCTGAAGCCAAAGGACTGATCGTGATCCGCGTATTGCCAAACTTGCTCCTCACTTGCTTGCTGTCGATATCCCCTGCCGCAACTCTTCCCGTTTCGGCGCAAGAGAGCGCCGCTATCAGCGAGATGGCGTCGAGCGACAACCCTATTCAGCGGGGCCTATATTTAGCGACGGCGGGCAATTGCATGGCCTGTCACACGCGAGAAAATGGTGATGCATTTGCCGGCGGCGTCGCCTTTCACACCGACTTCGGGGTAATTTACTCCACGAACATCACGTCAGATGACGAAGCCGGAATCGGTGGCTGGACCGAAGAGCAATTCGTCGCGGCGATGCGGCAAGGTAAATCCGCTGACGGGACCAACCTCTACCCCGCGTTCCCTTACCCATCCTTCACCAAAGTTTCAGATCAGGATCTGTCGGACCTTTACGCATTCTTTCAATCCATAGCCCCATCTGACTACGCACCGCCTGAGAACGAAATGGGCTTTCCGTTTAATCAACGGGCGCTGATGGGCATATGGAACGCCTTATTCCTTGATGATGGACGCTTTGAGGCAGACTCGGCTCAGTCGGACGAATGGAACCGGGGCGCGTATTTAGTCGAGGGGCTGGGACACTGCGGAACGTGTCACACCCCCCGGAACGCGCTTGGTGGTTTGCAAATGGATCAGGCCCTAAGTGGCGGCACGTATAACGACAAGGTTGACGATGACAAGATTCGGCCTTGGTCGGCCGTGAATTTGACATCCGCTCCGGATGGCCTGGCAGCCTGGTCAGAGGACGATTTGTATTCCTATCTCAAGACCGGTCACGGCGGCATGGGCGGAACGTTTGGCCCGATGAACGATGTGATTACCCTGAGCACATCTCAGCTCAGTGAGAGCGATGTACGTGCCATGGCGGTCTACATCAAGAGTCTGCCGCCGATTGAACGCGCTCCGGAGTACAAAATGAGTGACGCGGATTTTCGCGCTGGCGAACTGGTATACACCATCCATTGCGGCACCTGCCATTTGCCCACTGGACTTGGCGACCCCAGCATTGGACCGGCGGTAGCCGGGAGTGCTGTCGTGCAGGCCGAGGATCCCGCATCTCTTATCAACGTCATTATTTACGGTGCGGAAGTACCTGCCCCCGCGCCACCCGGTGCATGGAAGACCATGGAAGCCTTTGGTGACAAGTTAGACGACGACGAGATCGCCTTACTGAGCACCTACATGCGCACCAACTGGGGCAACCGGGGTGGCCCGGTCACTGAAGCGGATGTGGCCAAGCAAAGGTAGAGTGGTTAGCTCTGCCTACCCTTGCCCGGTGTCTTTCGTGCTCCACGAGTCGCAGTAGCCGTCCTTGCTGGCTAATCCTTCGAAGATACTGCAGTCACCACAGTTGGCAACCTCGCCCTCGGCGCCATGCTCTTCAGGAGTGAAGAACGCGCAATTCAAACAGTTCATGTCGGCGTGAGGAGAGGCTTCGGTATACTTGTTAGCCTGGCGAATACTGTTCTCACTGAAACTCAACACATTCGGGTCAGCGCACAAAGCGACAGCCTCTTCGCCTTCGCCGCAGGACGCGAGCAGCCCTCCGGCAGCAGCTGCGACCGGCAGCTGAACCCCCAACTTGACGGCTGACCGTCGGCTCATCACGTTATCCTTGGCCATCCCCGACCCCTCATTTCACTAGACAGACAGAACGAGACTGTCGCACGGCTCGGCAAGACTGCAAAACTGATTTTGTGTGAAAGACGCCTAATGGTCACCGCTGGAAATAGGACTCGCCGGGCGGCCAAGTCTGCCTAATATGGCCGCAAACAGAGCAAAAGGGTCCGTATGTTACGCCGTATCATTACCGTCAGCTTCGCGCTCTCGCTGGTCTTGCTAAGCCAGTCGGCGGCCGCACAAATGACGTCACGGGTCTTTCACGCGGACCTGTCCGCCTATAACCAGACGCGCCTAACCGAAAGCCCAGCCGTAGGCAAAGCCGACCTGATCCTTGACCTGACGACCTTGACCTTATCTTGGGAAGTGCACTTCGAGGGCTTGATCTCGCCTCCTATCGCCGCAAGCCTTCATGGGCCAGCTCAGCCGGGTGCCAATGGGCTACCCTTTATCAATCTCGCGCCGGAAGGGATTGTCAGCCCCCTTACAGGCTCCTCGCCGGTGACCGAGGCGGAAATACAATACCTGCTGGCCGGTTGGACGTACGTCAACATAACGACAGAGCGCTGGCCGTACGGAGAAGCACGTGGCCAGGTGGACGTAGGACCGCGAGAAGAGTAATCAGCCGGCGTCTGGCGGTGTCGGTCTAGGTGCCATCTGCGACACCGTAAATGTCACCGCGATACTGACGAGCACCCCAACCGCGGCAATCGAAAACGAGTTGCTGGAGTCACGTTCAAGAAACGCGGTGATGGTGTTAATAATGCCACCGGGCTCGCCGACAGTCCGGACGCCGCCCGAAACGACACTGATAAAGAGCGTACCACCAGCGAAGAAACCCGCATACGCACCGGCCTTCGAGACCTTTGGCCAGAGAATACCGAGGATCAAAGGCCCGGCAAATGCGGATGACATGCCGCCGAACCCGATTGCCCCCAGCAAAGTAATATTCAGGTCCTGTCCCATCCAGGCGACGGCTGCGGCAGCAAGAAGAATGACGATCGTAGCGATCCGGCCGATCTTAAGTGCGGTCCGATCAATATCTTCTGGATGACGCTCTGGTTGGAACCTTGGAGCGTAGGTAAGCCGGTAGATGTCGTTGGCAAAAATCTGGCTCATGGTGATGACCACACCGTCTGCTGTAGACATCACCGCCGCGAGGATTCCAACTCCCAAGAACGCCGCCAGCCAGGTCGGTAACAACTCAATAAACAGCCGCGGCACGACGTCGTTCGCCGCCGTTCCAACTAAATCGTCCCCCAAGACAGCGCGGCCCAGAATACCGCCGAAGGCCATACACGGCAGGGTCAGGCCGATAAGGAAGGCGGCAATGACAAAGCGGGAACGCTGACTCTCATCTTTGAGGGCCCACAGCTTGTTGCCGACATGCGGCAATAGTCCGAGCGGTATAAACGAGATGAAGAAAGCGATCGCATGCCAAGCGTTGGCAGTTATTGGAGACACAGGATTGAACGTCATCACCGTTTTGGCGTCCAAGCTCTCTATATGGCTGATGACGGCGGATAAACCTCCGTCGACGCCGAACCCAACAAGGAACATGATTAGCACAGCTACGGACAACAGCAACATGATGAAGCCTTGCACTCCGTCGGTGAACACGTCGGCATGGGCACCACCCATCACGACATATCCGAGCAGCACTGCAGTGGTGATCACCAAAGCCGACACCTGGGACAATCCCAACATGACTTCGAACATGACCAGGCCGGATACAAGCTGGCTGGCGAGGTAGAACAACAGAATCAACGTGTATAGCGACGTCATCACCCGGATCACGTCAGACTGATACTTTTCGCCCAAATACTCTGGAATGGAGCGCGCCCCAAAACTCGTCCCGGCGTGGGCGATGGCGTGCTGACACAGCCAAACACCGGCATAGAGACCACATGGGTAAACGAACATGAACCACATGTTCGAGAGGCCGAAGTGGTAGGACAAAGCTGGCATCCCCAGGAAGGTTGCGCCAGATGCCGCTGTCGAGGTGAACGCGAGGGCGAGAAAGATAGGACCGTAGCCACCGCGTGCGGTCGCGTAGTCGTCTGCGTTGGCGACACGGCGGCTGCCGATGACGCCAAACGCCACCATCATCGCGATATAGAAGATCAGAAAAATCCAGGAGTAGGTAACGAGGGACATGACCGCTTAGTATTCCTCGTCCTGGCTCAACCCAGAGGGCCTCAAAAACGCTCTACGGACGCCGCAATGTCCCCTGAAGCGCATCTCCGGAATGCATGATAACGTTCCAGGCGCGGTTGCCGCCATGACGGTATCCGAGAAACGCTCCCTGAGTGACGTCACGGGTATTGGTGAATAACCGCCGCCCTTTGTAGGCCCACTGCCTGCGGCCATCGGATAGGGTCATGATTGCCCAATTTCCACCGGGCGCGACGTCATCCGCGTCGGCAAAAATGGGAATCCACTCTTCTTCCATACACTCCAATTCGCACCCGTCGAAAGCTGCCGCTTGGGAAACACGGCGGAGTCTGCTGGGATCCCATGTATAGATCGTCTTGTAATTTTCGTCAGCGAGCATTTCACCGGCGTCGGTGTCCTGAACCCGCACCCAATCCGGATACGGCGGCCGTGGCTCTAAGACCATCGCTTTCATTTCACGGCCATTGCCGTCCAGACTCGCGCCGTGGCCGGCAAACTCGCCAATCAATACGTCACCGGAATAGTGAAACAAGGGCCGATCCTGAAAGGCCCACTGTTTGAGGCCATCTTCTCGGGTCACGACGCTCCAGTCGCCGAGGCCTCGCGCAATGCGAGGAGCGACGACCGGTTTCCATGTATCCAGACACACCGCATCCTCAACACACAAAGACGCCACTTCTACTTCGCCTTTAGGCGTGTAGAGCGTCTTCTGATGCCGGTCTGCAGCGACATGGCCTAGCAACGTGTTTTCGATGCGAATGCCTGGCGGCGTGGGAAGCTCAATAAATGCGATGTCCCACAGCAGTCCAATGCCCTCGCCGTAGGTGTCACCGGGACCTTGATCGACGCTGTAGCGATAGAGTGGTTTTCCGTTGTATGCCCATTGTAAACGCTCGACTTGCTCCATGCCGACTTCATCAACCCGCTTGAGTGTCGACCAGCCGTTGCCAACTACGGCATCTTTAGGCGCGAGGTACGGTGGCCATTCCTTTGCGCACACGTCGATACAATTCGACTTGCCCGGCTCCACATCGCTCTTGGATGTGTACAGGGTCATCTGCTCAACGTCAGTGATGCTCCACCCGTGACCTTTCGCAACGAGCACAAAGGCATCCGGAGCAGTCGGCGCAGACACGTCCGATTTCGCTGCCGAGACACCGAATGCCGCGATGGCCATGCAGGCAGAAGCACATGTTTTGAGAAAAGTGCTCATACGTACAGAACCTATCATCGAACTAAAGCAACGCCACGAGAAACCCTAGACGAGGATTTCAGTAATCGGCTTGGACGTCTGAAGCGAATTGGTGCCCCAGGTCTGAATTGGCACACCCATAATCTGCATGGTCGTCAACCCAACGCGGGTAATGGGATCACCACCACCGACAACATGCATGCCTTGCTTGACGCGGCCACCGGCGCCGCCGATCAAGTAAACCGGCACGCCGTCGATGGTGTGCAGACGGGCATAGTTGGTTTCGCTGGACGCGAACACCAGGCAGTTATCCAGAAGCGTTCCGTTGCCTTCCGGGATACTCTCAAGCGTCTCAATGAAAGTCGCCATACCTTCCATCGCACGGACATTGAACCAATAGGTCAACGGCTGATATCCCAGTTCAGCATCGATAGCTTCTTCGTGCGTCAGCAGATGATGGGTAAACGTTTCACCGACGCGGCGCACGTTAGCGAAGTTGTCCGTGAACACCATGTTGAACACACGGGTCTGATTACATGCCACAGCCATTGCCAAGATCTTCGACATGATCTTGTGCGTTTCGACGACGGAATCCATCTCGCGCACTTTAATCACTTCGTCTTCTTCTGGCGCCCCAGGCCGCTGCGGCACAACACATGCCTCATTAGGTTCAGGCTTCTGCAATTGCAGTTCCAGCTGATTTTCTATCTCACGGATCGACGTGTAGTACTGGTCCATGCGCGCTTTGTCGGCCGCACCCAGGGTCTTCATGTAATCCTTACTCTGTTCAGAAAACTCTGACAGCACGCTCTTGCGCAACCGAACGAGCGGGTCGGGCTTGAAGTCCGCCTTGTTTGGATCAGCAAACTCTGGTCCGTAAATCCGGTCATAGACAGACACCGGATCAACCTCTGCTGCCGCGCGGTTGTAGGTGTTGCGGGCGCTATAGTTTTCACGCGCGAGCGACACACTGGTTACGTCGAGGGTGCGGAAACGCGTGCCATTGCCGATGACATCCGCGATCAGCAAATCCAGTGTCGGCGCTGGAATATCGCCGCCAGCTTCTGGCGCAGAGCCCGTGCGGTTGATCACCCAGCCAGAGTGGTGGGTGTAGTTCGACCGGCCATCCAACGGCATGTTGAAGTTGCCGAAATAACTCAGCTTGTCCTTATGCGGAATGAGCGCTTTGGTTTCGTCGAGAAACTCGATACCCGGGCTGGTCGCGGTCTTGGGTACGATTGCACGCTCCGGCGTATGACCCATGCCCCAATACCAGGTGCCAAACCGCACTGGAATTGGCGCGCCATTGGCGAGCGCCGTACCGTGATCGTTCAAGAAGCAATCCAGTATGGGCATCGATAAGGAAACAACGCCTCCACCCATCATGCTGCGCAGAACGGTGCGGCGAGTGGTTTTTTTGGGGAGAAGAACGCTCATGATCCACGCTCCGTGTTAGTGGTTTCCTCAAGAGAGGCCGACCGGACATCATCCGACGGACGATCGGGTTGCGACACCGCATAGAACGCGTCGCTGGTCGCGATATCACGCAACAACGCCCGCAGGCGGTATCCAGACTCGGCGAAACCGGCTTCGAGCCATCGGACGTATTCGCGTTCGTCACGCTGAGGCGCGCGGCCGGTTCCATAAGAGTACAATTGGTTGGTCAAACACGCCGGGACACCCGGGTGCTCTGCCATAGCTTGTCCGAGACCTTTTGCGGTGTCGAATGGCACGCCATCGACGTCACCCGACACGTCGATAACAGCCCCCTGCTCGGTCGTGCGAAACTGGCCGACACCGTCAAAGTGCTCAAAGCCCAGTCCGATGGGATCGGTAATCTTGTGGCACCCGGCGCAGGACGGCACGGTCGAGTGCGCGGTTAGTCTTTCGCGCGCCGTGCGGCTCGGTGCGTCGGGGTCGTTAAACAAAGAAAAGTCGACGTCGCTGGGCGGATCCGGAACTTTCTGACACAGCAGCAACTCACGCACGGCCATGCCACGTAGCGTCGCTGAACTGCGGCCCGGGTGCGAAAACAGCGAGAGGAAACCCATTTGGGTCAGAATACCTGAGCGCACGTCATCCTCGGGGAATTCATACGCTTCCCATCCGCCATCAGGGCGGGTCACGGGAATTCGATAGATGCGCCCAAGGTGAGAGTCGATGAAAGTCTCGCGCGTTGTAAAGATGCCGGGATATGGCTCGTCTTTACTGATAGTGTGATGAACGATGGTGCGGAGCAGTTGCTCCTTTGCGCTCTCGGCCACATTGATCGTGTACGCCGGATAGATGGTTGTATCTTTTTCCAGTGTCTCGAATTTTTCGAGGTCGAGAAAATCTTCGAAGAAGGCTCGGACCCCACGGGCGAGCAAAACCTTGGAGCCCATCATACGCTCGACCTGTTCTTCTAAGCCCTGCGCCGTATGCAAATCGCCGGACGCGGCTGCGTCCAGCAGCATCTGGTCGGGTCCTGAGTCCCATAGCAAGAAGCTCAGACGCGCGGCTTTGGCGTAGCCGGTCAGGCGTACCCCGGTAGGTGACGATGAATCTGGCTCTGTTTCGTCGATAATGAACAAGAAGTTCGGCGTGACCAAGAGACCGGTCAGGCCAAACTCAATCCCAGCGTAAAAGTCACCCAGTTCATCTGCGACGGTACCCGCAGCGGCCACGGCTGTTTCGAGTTCATTTTCCGTCAAAGGGCGGCGGTAGAGTTGAATGCCAACACCTTCAAAAAATTGCCGGCTGCACGCTGCGTCAGCTGCGGAACTATCCGCCGGACTGCAGGGTAGAAGCACCGCACGATTGTCCTCATTCACCACCTGCGCCGCGATGGACCGGGCTTTCTCATAGAACCGTTCGAAGCCCGCAACCGTGATCGGCGCTTTGCGCGCCCCAACGGCGAATAGGCCGTCTGTTCGCACGAGCGGATCAAACCGACCGGCAATTTCAATGTGATCGCCAAACACGTCGTGGATGACATGGCGGTACTGCTCAGCCGTGAGGCGGCGCATATCGGCTGGCGCGCCATTTGTCGCCGGCTCGGGTTCGCCACAAGCCGTCAAAGCCACGGCGGCAATCCCGGCGGCTGCAGCGGTGCGAAAGATCTTGGTAAACGTAGACGTCAACATTTTGCTCCTGAACTTCGGGCGTCTCACCCGATGGCCTTACCTGCCAGCTGTTTGAAGTTCGTCCGCCCCGTCAGGATGGACGACAAACGCGGCATGGGCGCCGATTTCAAAGGCCGAAGAAATATGAGTACATTCGCCTGTCTCGGGATCAGGGTAGCCGTCAGCCAGACGCTTCGCCGCCTCGAAAAATGCGGGGCAACTGAAATAGCCCGTCACGATCACAGGGCCTAAACCGCCCGTCAGATAAAGATACTGATCGAGGTCATAGTAGCCAGCGATCATCCCTTTCGCGGTCGTGCCGTCGTCACTGATGTCGAGTTCAATTTGAAGATCCCGGATAACGGGATGCATGTAATTGTAGTTGCCGTAGTAGGGCAATTGGACATCGCCTGACCCAGCCTTGATCACACCGTCAACAATTGAGCCCTTAATTGAGTCGCCGTAACGTGGGCCGTCATCGGTGTAGTCGACGCGGTAGCTTGAGTACGGAATGACCTCGCCCTGACTGTCGAGCGGGAACTGGTCTACCGAGCGATAGAACGTGACGGTGACGTCGTCATCGTTAAGTGTGTCATCCACATCTGTAACTTCGATGAGAATCATCGCCAGACCGCTGGTCCGCCGCATCTCGTTGGCATTGATGTCAATCACGCCTTGCTCACGGTAGCCGTAGATGCAGCCGATAAGACGGTAGAGTTGGTTATCGATGCCAGGAACGCCGTCGGGGCTTGTGAAGTTCTCGTGGGCGCATGTCTTGGGCATCGCGCTTCCGTCAACATTTCCGTCCAAGTTGACACCGAATGACGTGGGGCCTTCGACAGTCAGCAGTGGCGGATCGTCTGTGATCAGGTGGGGATTGATACACACGTCCTCTCCGTTCGGCCCGCGGCGCACGGATTTGAACCAACGGTCCAAGGATTGGATTAGGCCGTCTTGAGTTTCCTTACTCCGCTCCTCCTTCGACATTTTACGCCACCAGATCTCATCGTTGCCGATGTTCAGACCTGCCGGGCATTCATCCATGAACTTGGTTTCATAGACGGCCGGCATGAAATCCTTAACCACAAAGCCAAGTGAGCGATTAGGCGGTGCGATACCTTGTGCCTCCGCACTTTGATAGGCAGGCGTAACCATTGAGGCGACGGCTATTGCCGTAGCGGCCAGCAGAGGTTTAACGGCGCGTTTGGAACGATAAGCGTGTGATTTCATTTCGATTTCCGCGACTTAACAGCGTTGCTAAGACCCTTGATTTTGATGTGTTTTTCAAACTCTTTTCCTACGCGGTTCATCCTTGAGAGGCCACTTGGCTGTCTGACCGTGAGCGCCGTGCGAACACAGTATTTCCAGCCCATCCGGAGCGGGTCTTAAGGCTCCTCTGGGCGCAACCGCATGACCTGCCCTCTCAGTTCGCCGGGCGGGTACCTCGTGGTGTGGATGTTGACGTACATCCGACCCGTCAGGAGATACTCCAGCTCACCGTCATTCAGCACCACAGAGCCTTCGAGCGGGCTCGAAATGCTATTTGGCGCCAGATCGAACAAGACGCCTGCATTCCCGCCTGGCGTTTGCGGACCGTGAATGTGCGCCGCTATAGCTTCCGAAGTCAGGCCCGAAAAGGTCACTTTCCATTCAAAACGCTGGGTTGGCCGGTCCAGAACAAACTCCGCCAGTCCCGTCCCTGGGCTTTCCGTCGGAGCGCTCTGCTCATCGGCCGACAACTCGGCGCGGAAGCGAATTGGCGGCCCCTCGGTACCCATGTAGTCAGGGGCAGCACTACCTGCAGTCGAGCCAAAAAGAGCCAGCATTGAGAACCAGAAGGCGGCGGACTTAGAGATCATAATTTTCCAAATTCCCAGCCAGAGCGTTGCAGTCGTCATTAATCTGGCATGGGCCATACCCAGCGGACTTATTCGTGTCCAGAAGCGGGCATTGGGTTGTCCAAAAACGATAGGGATTCCAGAGTATTTTACCATATCACGTTCGCTTAATGACCAAATTATGGGGTTCATTCCGGCCTGCCCGGTCCCCCTCGTGTATAAGGAGTGCAACACGTGGCCATCACGGCGAAACGCGTTTTGAAATCCCAGCTTTTTTAAGCAAGTTGACGGCCTAACCAGCTTTACCGAGACCTCGACCGACACCCGCAGCATGATGGGGAAGTATGACTGACCGTTTACGACATCACGTCCTTTCGGCATTCGGCGCATTGGCGCTTTGCGCGACTGCATCCGCAGCAGCGGAAGTAGATACGGAACGCACCATTGGCCTTGTTGTCGTATCGTTTTACACGGCGGTCTATGAAACCAAATACATGGAAGAATGCCCGCGGGGTCTTGCCATCGGAAACGATGAAATCTGGTGGAAAAGTTTGGACCCAGCGGTGCGGGACGAATTGACTGATGGCGGCGAGATTGAACCGGTGACCGGCATTCGCCGCGCCATGTCGGCGAAACGCGGGCCAAACGGCGAAGATGTCTGCGCTATGCCGACCATTGTCGAAGACCCGCCTCATAAGATCGTCCAAGGTTCCATATCCTATGGTATGAATCTCGATGGGAACGCAGACGGCAGCGCGACGCCGAAAACATGCGCTCATAAGAATTTCACAACGCCGGACGGCGTCGCGGGTATCGACAACCAAATGTACCGGCTTTTAGGGTGCACCTTCGGCTGGCGTGACAGCGGCTACATCGAAACTAACGCCAACGGAGAACTCATCGACACATCGCAAGGCGTGACGCTTATTGAGATCAGCGAAGTTGACGACCGGATGAATGACGACGACGTCACGGTGCGCATGTTCCGCGCCAATGACGTTCTGCCGAAGGACGCGCAGGGCAATGTGCTGCCCTATGCGAGCTATCGGATCCATGACATTCCCGGCTATGGTGCCCCCGCGCAGGGCCGCATCGTCGATGGCATTCTGAAGACCGAGCCTATTGAGGCGTTCCTACCTTACTACGGCAACCTCGCCCACTCAGAGATTCACCTCCGAGACATGCGGGTCGAGCTCAATCTGAATGCGAGTGAGACCCGTGCCAAAGGCATGATCGCCGGCTATCGCGACGTGGACAATTTCTGGAGCTATTTCCGCAAAGGTGGATACATGGCGGTGACCGGCCAATTCAGTTGCCCGGCCATGTATGTCGCCGCTCACGAACTGGCCGATGGCTACCCGGATCCTGAGACAGGCGAATGCACCGCTCTTTCATCGGCTTACAAAATCGAAGCCATTCCGGCGTTCATTGTGAAACCTGAATCCGATGACATGAAAGTGTCTGAAATGGCGCCAGGACCGACACAGACTCGCCTCGCCGCGAACCAATAGTAGATACCGAAAGTTATGATCAAGACAGTGACCAAAATCGTTTCCGGTCTGGCTCTCGCGCTTGTTGCGTTCGGATTGAGCGCGTGCGGCGAAGATGAACCCCTGACACAGGGTAATGATCCGCAACTCAGACGCCTGACTGAACAACAGTACCGCAACACCGTCCGCGACGTATTTGGCGGCAACATCAGCATCGCGGGACGGTTCGACCCCCTTGAACGCATCGACGGCCTTCTAGCCGTCGGCGCGAGTAGCGCAACCATCACACCCGCAGCTCTGGAACGATACGAAGCGCTCGGGCGTTCGATTGCTCTGCAAGTCGTCAATGAGCGCAATAGAAAGGTTCTCGTGCCGTGCACGCCGGCATCGGAGGCAGGGCGCGACGATTCCTGCGCGGCTGAGTTTGTGACCTCAACCGGCCGGTTTCTGTTTCGCCGGCCGCTGACAGATGCGGAACAGACTCTTTACGTCAGCATCTCAGGGGACGCGGCCGATACCTTAGGCGACTTCTACCAAGGTCTTGCCTACGGTCTGACAGGAATGCTGGTCTCGCCGAAGTTCCTCTACATCACCGAAACCAGTGAGCCTGATCCCGATAGTGACGGCCTGCACCGGCTCGACGCCTATTCGAAAGCCTCGCGGATCAGCTTCCTTCTGTGGAACACAACGCCTGACGCCATGCTGTTGGACGCCGCAGCATCGGGAGACTTGCATACGGAAGATGGGCTGGAGCAGCAGTTTGAGCGGATGATCTCTTCACCGCGGGCCGAAGACGGATTGGCGGCGTTTTTCGAAGATATGCTCGAGTTTGAGCGGTTTGAAATTCTCGAGAAAGATCCGGTGATCTATCCCACCTTCGTGCTTGACGTTGCCGACGATGCGCGGGAGCAAACCATTCGCACGCTCACATACCTGCTGTTGGATGAGGGTGGGGACTACAGAGATATCTTCACAACGCGCAAAACGTTCATGAGCGGAGCGCTCGGCCCCGTTTACCGGGTGCCGGTTATCAATCCCGTCGGCTGGGTGCCCTACGAGTTTCCAGACAGCAGCCCGTGGGCTGGCATTCATACCCATCTGAGTTTCCAGGCGTTGTTTTCGCATCCGGGAAAGAGTTCGCCAACGCTGCGCGGGCAAGCAGTGCGTGAACATCTGCTGTGCCAGAAGATTCCCGAGCCACCAGGCGACGTGGACTTTTCAGATTTCAATGATGACTCCAATCCCATTCTTCGTACCGCCCGTCAGCGGCTGGATGTTCACAACGAGGAGCCGAGTTGCGCTGGATGCCACAAGCTGATGGACCCAATCGGTCTCGCAATGGAAACGTTCGACGGCGCCGGTCAAATTCGCACCATGGAAAACGGTATGGTGATTGATACGTCGGGAGAGCTCGATGGAGTCGCCTACGAAGACTCAATCGGATTGGGTGCTGCTCTACGTGAAAACCCGTCCGCCCCGGCCTGCTTTGCGAACCGTATGTTCGCTTACGGCACGGGCCACACACCAACGCCAGCGGAACGCCAATGGATGGGGTATCTTGAAGGCAAGTTTGCGGAGGCGGGATACCGCGTCCCTGTGTTGCTGCGCGAAATGGTTTTGAGCGATGCGTTTTATAGGGTCACCCCACCAGATCTGACTCAATCGACTGCAGATGCGAACGACACGTTTGCTGAGGAGACAAAATCATGAGTATGACCCGCCGATCCTTCCTGCGCGGGACCGTCGCCGGTACGGCCGTTACAGTCGGACTTCCGTTTCTCGACTACTTCTTGAACGACAGCGGCACAGCGCTCGCCAACGGTGCACCGATCCCAGTGCGTTTTGGCACATGGTTTTGGGGTCTGGGACATACCCCGGGCCGCGGCGTCGCGATGGACGGCACACCCGACATCACGTTCCTGGAAGAGACCCAGCCGCTCGTTCCCTACAAGAACGATCTGACGTATTTCAACGCGTTCAACACCCCGCTTGATGGCAAGCCAAGCGCAGTTCATTTCACAGGCTGGGTTGCCGCGAAAACCGGCAATGTGCCAAGGACCTTCGGTGACACACCGGAACCGACCATTGACGTCATCGTTGCCGATCAGATCGGGGGCGACACGCGCTTCCGGTCTTTGGACTTGTCCAGCACCGGTAATCCGCGTGACAGCTACACGTTCCGCAATTCCACCAGCCGCAACGCAGCCGATATCTCACCGTTGGCATTCTATCAGCGCGTCTTTGGGGCGGGCTTTGTCGACCCCAATCAAGCCGACTTCACGCCGGCGCCGAGTGTGATGGTCCGCAGCAGCGTTCTGTCTGCCGTGCATGAAGAGAGCAAAGACTTCATGCGTAAACTGGGCACAGCCGATCGCGCACGGATGGACGAATACTTCACCTCAATCCGCCAGCTCGAACACCAACTCGCACTCCAGATGGAAAAGCCAGAGGTGTCTGAAGCCTGCGGTATTCCCGTTCCGCCGCCGGAAGAGGAAGAACTTGGCATTGAGATCGAGGTCGCGCAGCGGAATCACAAGCTCCTTACGGACATCCTGGTGATGGCGCTGGCGTGCAATCAGACACGCGTGTTCAACATGCTGTATTCACAAGCGTTGTCGCTCTTGCGGCGGCGCGGTGAATCCTTCACCCACCACACCCTCACCCATGAGGAGCCGATAGATGCCAGCCTCGGGTATCAGCGCGAGGTGGCTGAACTGCATGTGACAAGCATGGAAGCGCTCGCGACATTTATTCAGGCTTTCAAAGACATCCGCGAGGGCGACGGCACGTTGCTGGATAACACGCTCATCTTTGCCAATTCAGATACAGGAAACTCGCGCATCCACTCGGTTGACGACATTCCAGTGATGCTGATCGGATCCGGTGGCGGGCGCATCAAAAACGGGCTGCACATCGCCGGTAACGGCGACCCGATCACGCGTATCGGTCTCACAGCTCTTCAGGTTATGGGAATCCCTGTGGAACGCTGGGGCACCGGCTCCCTCGAAACCACGAAGACAATCTCAGACGTGCTGGTCTAATTCGGTTATGAGAAAGAGTGCGTTTTTAAACTTAGCTGCCGTCTGCGCATTTGCTGGCAGCGCTGTAGCAGCGGTCGATGGCCCTCATCCTGAAGTAGTCGGCATTAAAGAGATCGGCAGCGGGCACTTGTTTGTCACCGCTGACGGCATGTCGCTGTACACACATAAGAATGATGCCACGCAGCCCGGCACGTCGGTCTGCGTCGAAGAGTGTGAAGAACTCTGGCCGCCCCTGTCCGCGTCATCTGCCGACAGCGCCATAGGGGACTGGAGCGTCATTACCCGGCAAGACGGATCACTCCAGTGGGCCTACCAAGACAAACCTGTTTACACTTATGTGCGCGACAGCCACGCAGGCGCTATCATCGGCGAAAAAGCTGGCGGTGTTTGGGATGTACTGTATCGACCCATCGATACGCCGCCGAACGTTCAGATTACTGCAGCGGTTCAAGGCCAGATTTTCGCCGACCTGAGGGGGCACACCATTTACGCAGGCCCGTCCAAGAATTGCGACGCAAGTTGCCTAAAGGATTGGCAGCCCGTTGAGGCGCCATGGGCCGCCCGGCCAATAAATGGCGACTGGTCCATTGTCCAACGGGATGACGGAGTGCGCCAGTGGGCGTTCAAAGGAGACTCCCTTTATACGTACTCGGGCGACTTCAACCCGACGGACACCAATGGCATCTCTGCGCAGGGAGGCTGGGACGTCGCCGTCTTGGAGGACCCACCCGCGGTTCCAGATTGGATCACCATCCAGGAAACCGACCTAGGCCCGGTTATGGCGACGCCGGACCGGATGACTCTGTACTATTTGGTGACGGACTGGGAAAAAGTCCGCGCGACGACATGCGACGAGGCTTGCGTCGAGAAGAATTGGAATCCTGCGGTCGCCGAGCCAGGCACCCAGCCAATCGGCAATTGGTCAACCCGCGCCTTGGCGGATGGCACTTTGCAATGGATGTACCTGGGTCTTCCGGTCTACACGTTTAAACGTGATCGCATGCCGGGCGATACCTACGGCGATAAATTCGGCACCGGTTCGGAAATCCGCGGTGGCTGGGGGGCGATCCTGGAAGAAACGTTGGTCCAGAAGCTATCCGGCTGAAGCCGAACGACATTCGGCGCGGCACTATGACAAACGGCGGCTAAGACATAGCCGCCGTTTGTGCTTTGCAGTCAGCGCTCTGGGGGCCTGTCCGTAGCCTCATCAGGGTTAATCTGTTCCATATCGAGCGGCTTGCCACTGGTGGTGACAAATCCTGAGTCGGACGTGATCGTCCAGTTGTGCATCAGTCCGGCGATCTCGCGAATGAAATCCCCCTCATTGACGACAAAGCTCTGCCCGTTCTGATGAAATGTCATGGGCCCGCTGGTGACATAGATCAGCGAGTCTGTCTTGGCGCTATTGGGATTGGTGCTATTGCCTCCAGCCAGTTTGACGGCGCGAACAGAGTTACCAGGAAATTCATAGCGTTTTAGCTTAATGGCACCGCCGCCTCCTTCCGGCACATCTGCGCCCCTAACAAGCGTGGGCGTTTCCTCGCCAGTAAGGCTTGGGGCCGTCCATGTCACGATTTTCGCATCCTTGGCGGCGCCAGCATTCAGCAAAACACCGGAGGGAAAACTCACGACGTCACCTGCGGTGATGGACTCGACCCGGTCACCCACCCCGACCTCGGCTGAGCCAGATAAGACATAGAGCAACGTCTCGTCGGTGATCGGGTGCAGCACGCCACCTGTGTCCTTGTCGAAAGACATCACGCGAACGCGGGCGGTCGGCCATTGCACTTGCTTCGCCGTATACCTGACGGCCCCAGCCGGCGCAGTGGCAGCGCTCATTCCTGCCGCGGTTTTCACCGCACCTCCATCCTGCCATGCCGCCATGGGTATAGCGGGCAGAGAAGAATCGTTCATAACGTAGATGTCATCGCTGACCGGTGATTGCGCGTTCGCCGGCAGCGGCAGCGCAAGCGTGGCCGCAAAAATCATTACAAGTGGTCGCATCGGAGCACCCCTTCCATTGGACTTTTGATCAAGCTCTCAGGTTGGGAGGCAGTGTGCCGCCTCAGGCCCGCAAATGGCAACACGTCTCACACAGGATGTTCGCTCATGACCGTAGCTTGAATGGTCGTCAATCTGCACTTATCGCAAACATAGACGGTCGCCCCCAGGATGGTCCCGCGCTATGAACCCTGACGCCGCACGTCCCATTCCGGGGGAGCGAAAATGGCCTGCATTTTGCCACCTGGCCCCTTTGCGCTGCGAGCTTTCTGGATCAGGCGATACACCCCGTGAAGCCAGACCACGACAGGATTGACCGAGTTTATGGGCTCAACGAGGCCATAGGTAACCTGCTGTTGTTCTTCCTCAAAGGTACCGAACAGTCTGTCCCAGATGATAAGAATTCCGCCGTAGTTTTTATCGAGGTACTGTGGATTTGATCCGTGATGCACACGATGATGCGAAGGTGTGTTGAATAGAGCTTCGATTGGCCGGGGCAATTTCTTTACGGCTTCAGTATGGATGAATGTCTGATATTCCTGGACGATAACTTCAGCAAACAGGACCAGAAGCGGATCGAATCCTAACAGTAGAATGGGAATATGAAAGGGTATGGGCCAGACCGCATCCATCGGCCCGAAACGATACGCCACCGAGAAATTAAAGTTTGGCGAGGAGTGATGCACCGTATGCGTCGCCCACGCCAAGTTGACCCGATGGGTAAACCGGTGCTCCCAATAGTACGCAAAATCAGCCAGAACCAGGCAGGCCAGCATTGCCAGCCAATTGGTCTCAAATTCAAAAAGACCGAACTCAGCGACAACGTAGTAAACGTTGATATACACCGCAGCTATTAAAGCGGCTGTCAGCAGCAAGTAGAACATGAGCGTGACATAGTTGGTAAGCGAGTCGCCAATAAGTGACCACGTCATCTCTTTTCTGGCCGCATAGCGCAGAAATTCCACCCCGAGAAGAACGAACGCGATGACGAACACAGATTCGCCAATGCTCGTCTCCCAAGCTTCCAGCTGCGCAGCGTCTATGACTTCATAAAGTGCGTTTATTGCAATTCCCCCTATCCACGCCCGTCACCAAAACAGGCCGCAAGCGCGCCTGGCAAAGCGAAGATCGTCCGTCCATTTGCCTACGTGTGCGCGCTGCGACGAGTTCCAAATCTCTATGTCCCCTGATATGTTTGAGGTTGAAAGGTCTGTTCCAGGCTACCACCCTAAACCAATGAGATACACCATGACTCTTCCTACCCGCCGAGACGTCCTCAAGTACACTGCCGCTACCTTGGCTGTTCCCGCCATCGTCAGGGCGCAGGCCAAGCCTGCACTGGCAGACGGTCATGAGCGGCGCTTGGGCCGCGATGGCCCGGTCGTATCGCCGGTCGGCGTCGGCTGTAACAACTTTGGCACACGCCTTGATTACGAGGGAACGGAACGGGTCGTCCATGCGGCCGTTGACAACGGGATCACGCTCTTCGATACCGCGGATGTCTACAGCCGTGGCGTATCGGAAGAGTATCTTGGACGCGCGTTAGGTCCCCGCAGAAGTAAGGTTCTTATCGCGACAAAGTTTGGCGGCTCAATGGGTGCCGGACCGTCACCCGAGGGCGGCGGCTCACGCGAGAATATCGTATTTGCCGTTGAGGAATCGCTGCGGCGCCTCAATACCGATGTTATCGACCTCTATCAGTACCACCGCCCAGATAACGTCACGCCGCTGGATGAAACGCTACGGGCGCTTGATGATCTGGTACAGCAAGGGAAGGTCCGATACATCGGTCACTCAAATTTCGACGCCGCCCAAACCAAGGCCAGCGCTGAGATCTCCGCGACGAATGATCTGGCGCACTTCGTGACCGCACAGAACCACTACAGTTTGCTCACCCGTGATATCGAAGATGAGCTGGTACCTGCCTGCGAAGAGCTTGGCTTAACCGTATTACCTTACTTTCCTCTGGAAAGCGGCACTCTCACCGGTAAGTACAAGCGCGGTGAAGAGTTCCCTGAGGACTCCCGCATGGCCGCCTTCGCAGCTCGGTCTCCGCAACTGACCGATCGCTTCCTCAACGATGACCGATTCACAAAGATCGAGAGATTGACAGAGCTGGCTGAAGCCTCGGGCGCCACCCTGCTTGATTTCGCGTTCGGGTGGCTGCTCAGCAGGCCCTATATCGCCGGTGTAATCGCCGGCGCGTCCCGCCCTGGACACATCGAGTCAAACGTGAAGGCAGCGGAATGGCGGCCATCGGCAGACATTAGCCGTGAGATCGATCGTATTACGCGGCCGGCGTAACCTCGCGGGGCGCTTAGTCTGTCACGCTCCTTCGTGCCTCAGTTTGCGCTCTCCTCAACGCGGATGCGCTCGAACAATATAGCACCTGTGCGTGACCTGAACTCCACGATCCGTGGACTATGAGCTGTAACGCTGACATATCGAGCCAAAGGAATTGAAGGGACTTGATTGTGTAACCGGGCCATCAAGTCTTGCAGCTTCTGGTCACGCCGCTCTTCATTCGTCTCGGAATCAGTCGCGAAGACGTCGTCGACCAGCTCGGGGGCACAGAACAATGGAGCGGCATGGGCACCAGCGTACCTCTTTAAAGACCGGCTAACATCACCCAGCTGATAATGGCTCCAAACGGCCGACATAATATCTATGCCGTCCCAATCACCTGACTCAAATCTGCGGATGTACTCGGGAAAGGCCAGGCGACGAATCTCAGACTTTACCCCAACCGCAGACCAGTATTGTGCAACCAACTGGTAAATGAGGGCGTCGGACAGGAACTGGCCGGTGAATACACCAACTACGAGTGGGTCGTCGTAGTTAAAGCCGGCATCGTTTAGAAGTGCTTTCGCCCGTTCCGGATCGAAATCCAGGGGCGCAAGGTCCGGGTTATATCCGAGCAGTCCCGGTGTCCCGCCCTGACGGATGAGGGCCTCGTCGGACCCCATCAAACTCTCGATTATGCTCCGCCTATCGACTGCCAGCGTTAGGGCCTGACGGACCCTTACATCCTGCATTACCGGGCGCGCCCCGTCACAATTCCGAAGGGCGAGAGCCAGGACAATAGATCCAAGTTGGGTGCGCACACGATAGCCTGCCTCTTCCACCGTGGAAATCGAGTCCAGATCAATAGCGATCGATATGTCCACGGAGTTACTCAACAAGCTTTGCAGCCGCGCAGACGGATCAGTAAGAACCACGTACTCCACGGTGTCGACATCTTTGGGCCGGCGCCAGGACCCCTCGGCGCCAGTTAGCGTCACGCCCGACGCGCCCCCCGCTCCCCACTGATCAACAACGTAGGGACCTGTGCCGACAGGCGCTTTTGAGAACTCCGTGCGGCCCATCTCTTTCCACACATCTATTGGGATTATTGGGATGCGGCTGAGCTTACGGGCGAGAACTGCGTCAGGCCGACGAGTTGTTACTTCAATAGTCAGTGGACCCAAGGCGCGGACCCCTTCAATAGTATCCGCCTCCCTGACAACCGGATAAATCAGGGCCTCCGGGGACGCCAAAAAGTTCAGAAAGTCCGCGACGATTTCTGCATCGAGCGTAACACCATTGCTAAACACAACGCCGGGCCGCAATTGAAAGTGCCATGTGGTGGCATTCACAAGCTCCCATCGCAGAGCCAGAGACGGAGTTAACGTGCCGTCGTCATCAACCACCGTAAGCGAGTCAAAGATGGCCGGTATCAAACCATTGCCAGAGTCGATGGCCAATGGGTCGGCATAGGATGGCATCGGTGTCGACGCCGCGAGCCGTATCGTCTCCGCACCGCTCTGAGGTGCCAAACTGCAGAGTGCAATCAGAAAAAGGGACAACAGTCGAGCGTTCATGCGCGAACCCATTCGAATTTAGGCGCTACTCTTTTTGTTATCCGTCAGCCACTTAAAGTGATTTTGGTCATCGGGAATATCGGCGTTGTCGTATAAACCACCGAAGATGCGCTGAACAAACTGAAGCCGCAGCTGTTCGCAACGCTCTTCAAAGTCTTCGTCGGGCTTAAATGTCTCAATCAGGTCTGGCGTCACGACGCCCTCTGTCGCCAGCAAATGCTCCATCACCATTTGACGATCCCGATTGGTCCAAATTTCACCGCCGAGCAGCAGCGTGATCTCAAGTAGCTTATCAATCATCGGATCGCGGAAGAACTGTGGATTTGTTGTTTCGAATCCGGGCAGGTCTTTGACGTACTCGGTCTCCTCTTCAAGTTTACGCCGATCACCCATTTGCCCCTCCGCTACGCCGGCTTATCACAAACACGGCCGTAGACTTGCATGTCTTCCGGGTCTTCATAACGGAGCACAAAACCAAGCTTGCGCAGCTTATCTTCAATATTGCTGCGAACAAACTCGGGCGCATAGGGCTCATTGTTATCAGCGGAGTCAATTGACCCGAGGAAGTTGGTGTAGCTCAACCCCGCCTGACCCGGCTTGAGAGTTGGAAAATCTGAAATCCAGAACGTGCCGCCGGGCCGCAACATGCGATATACGTTGGCGATGGTGCGATCAACGACCGGTGTCGGAACTTCATGGAACAAAATATGGACTGTCACCAGGTCGAAATGATTTTCAGGTAGCTCATCCAAATCCTCAGACGCCTTCTGCAGGAAGTGGACGTCCACGTTATCCTGGATAGCCCGGTAGTGGGCATAGCGCACCATGGGAGCGGATATATCACTGCCCCATACCTCCGCATCCGGGAAGCGCCTCTTCAACTGACACGTCAGCCGCCCGACCGAGCAAGCCAGATCCATAATCCGCTCCACCTTGCCGTCCTTGGGCGGTGAGATTTTCTCCGCCATAGCTTTGTGGAGTTGGTCATTCTTACTGATATTCCCAGAGAATACCCGGGTCCCATAGTCATAGTGCAGACCCGCGAGTGGGTGGCCGACATAGCCGCCCTGCTGACGATGGGTCTCGACCTTCGCGTACTCCGGATACGCGTAGTCTGGATCCCAGGTGACTGACCCCGGACCCTCTTTGTCGGATACATCCAGCATCCTTAAGAAGTCATCCTCGCGCATCCCATAGGACTCCGCCACACGCGCCCAGAACGCGTCTTGAGTCGAACGGTAAACGCGCGCCCACACGCCCGCCTCGGGAAATTTCTCCCGGGCCAGTGTCCGCACCGCTTCAACCGACTCCTTGGTCGGTTCGATGGGCAGTCCCTGTTCTTCGATTGCCGCGTTAATTTTGGGATGAATCTCTTTCGACCGGCCCCACATCATCACGCTGCGCAGATCTTTGATGTAGTTGAGGAATGTCTCGTCAGCCCGGGTTGTCATGGCCGGCGTCGGACCGACGGTGCCACGATCTGGGAATTGATTGTGCGTTGCCATTCTTAAACCACCCCGCTGCTTACTGAATATTTTTGGGATAGTGCCCAAGGAATAGTTGAGAGATACCGCCTATCACAAACAGGAACGCGGCGGTTATCAGGACAGGCCCATAAGACCCCAGAATATCGAAGCCAAAGCCAAACATCAGTGGCCCGATCGCCGCGCCGGCAATCACCGACGAAAACAAGATGCCGTAAAGCTTACCGTAATGCCGCAGACCAAAATACCGTGACGTCATATAGGCCACGAGATCGAACTCGGCCCCACCGGCCAATCCCACAAAGATGGCCGCGATCAAAGCGCCGTTCGGACCGGTGTAGCCTGCTCCCCACAAGAAACAGCCGATGGCCGGCAAAGCCATGACAACGGTGGATAGAACCGATGCTCGCACATGATCGAGCAGAAAGCCCGTGACAACACGGCCAATGAGCACGGAAATTCCGATCGCGCCTATAATACCGCCGACAAGCAGATAGGGCCTGCGACGCCCCCACCGACTCTGCGTTCTATCGCTGACCATTCCCATAAGCGGGTCGGTCACCATATCGTAAAGTTTGGATACGAGAAAAAGAGTGGCAACCGTCCCGGCACCGATGCCAAGAAAATTTGTCATGAACGGGGCCAGAATGCCTGCCGGCGTATTCAAAACGATCGCCATACCGAGTGCACCAACCCCAAAGTTAATGCTCAACCGGCGGGGTACATATCCACTCTCTTCTGTGCCAGCCTGATGCGCCTCAGATTGGGGCGCACTGCCGTTGTTGGTCGCATCAACCATTGCCCTCACCTGCCATTTGCCCCCCTCTGCCGTCTCTTGGTGGCCGTCACTTTGCAACGAGTCGCTTCACGTACTGCTCAAACGTCGTCGCTGAACGTCCGATGACCATCTCGAGTACTTTTGAATTTCCCAGAAATCCATGATGAGTGTAGTGGCCGTTCATGATTTTCATTTGCTCGATGCGGTCATCGGGCAAACCTTTTTCACGCCCTGTCCGCTCGAGGTCATCCAGCAAAATCTCCTTGGCCATGACATCTCTGCCGATTGCATCAGAGATTGCCTTAGCCATGTCCTCCTGTGACAGGGACTCCGGGCCCGCAAGCTCATAGGTGGCATAAAGGTGGTCGGACGAACCACATACAGCCGCAACAGCATCGGCAAGATCAAGAAGATCGACCACGTTGAACTTTTTGGTCACGTCGAATGGCATGGCATGAACGCCCGTCTCAACCACTTTTGCCCAAATGGGCTCAAGATGCTGCATGTAGCGGCAGGGTTGAAGGATTGTATAGGGAAGACCGGACTCGATGACCTTTTCTTCTACATCCAGTTTGAGTCGGTGATGCCTAACCTCCCGTCGTAAAGGATGCATCACAGAATAATAGACCAAATGGTCAAGGCTGTGTGCTTGGGCACATTCAATGACGTACTCGCTGATCTCAATTTCTTTTGGATGCATGGGCGGTCCTATATGGACGACTTTGTCACACCCATCCATAGCCGCCATCAGCGTGTCTTTAGCCTCTAAATTGCCGGTCGCGCACTCCGCAGCACCCAACTGCTTGAGATCGGCATCTTGACTAGAATCTCGGATGAATGCACGTACGCTCAGCCCACATGATGCCAAAGCCTTAACAACCGGCCGGCCCGTCCGGCCGTTTGCCGATGTCACCAGAATCTTCATAGCCCTCTCCCCAGCCTTGATCGAGGTCTGCGAGAAAGACTCATAATATTATGTGTGAATAATACCCTTTTATGATGGACGTATAGACTCTCCGCATGACTTCATTGATGCTATAACGTGTGTCGTACAGTCCGTTCTTGCATACGATACTCTTTCAAGTTTGACCCCGCGTATCCACTGGTCACGGTACATTTTGAGATTGTCTTGAACATCCTTTGATCTGCATACTCTCTGAGCAGAGGAACGCAGCAACGTGGTATGAGAACCGGTATGGATATCCGGCAATTAACGCATTTCATGGGAGTGGCCACGCACGGCGGCTTTTCCAAAGCATCACGTATGATGCACATTTCGCAGCCGGCCTTGACCCGAAGCGTTCAGATGCTTGAAGACAGGCTTCAGGTCGATCTCTTTGAGCGCAGCTACCAAGGAATCGAGCTTACAGAAAACGGCCATATACTCTTTCGCTATGCCAGCCTCATACTAAATTCGCTAGAGGCCGCGCAAAGCGAACTTGCAGCAGTAAAGTCGGGAACCTTTGCCGAAGTACATATCGGCTTGGCCAATCTCTTTACCAATATGCTAGTCGATACAGCGGTCACCGAGCTTGTTAAGGAGAATGAGCATGTGACTGTTGATGTGCGGGTGGGTTTATATGAGGACCTCGCCGAACTCCTGCTTGAAGGCGCTTTGGATCTCATAGTCTCAACCAACGCGGAAACCGAAAACGCTCAGAACGTTACGTTTGAGCCGCTGTGTGAGATTTCTTCTGTCCTTGTCGTAGGTGAACAGCACCCCCTGGCAAAGAAGCGAAACATCTCAATGTCCCAGCTCAAGGAACAAGCATGGGCAACGCTCAATCAGCCGCATATGGAAGTCTTTCTTGCGTCTTTTTTTGCACAGGAGGGGCTTACTGCGCCCAAACGGCGCGTGAAGGCGACATCGCTTGAGATGCTCCGCAGCCTCGTCCGCAAGCAGTACTTTATCGCCTTTCTCCCGTCACATTGGGTCGCAGAGGATGTCAAGCAAGGCCGATTGGCGATACTTGACGTGCCCGGAATGCCTATAAGACGCACTTCCGGGATGGTCACACGTCAGACGCCGGTCATAAATCCCGCGGTCGGAATGCTGATGGATCAGCTAAGGCGCGCCGCGTCCGATTTGCCCCAACCGGGCTAGCTGCCCGAAGCCCGCAAGCGTGACGGCAGAATATCTGATTGGCGAGATACGCTCCCGCTATAACAATAAATTCTGCTGATAGGGGTAGTTGAAGTTTCTATTTGATGTCGCACCTTGCCCTTACCCAAGATCACGCTCCACAGTTGTGCGGAGAAAGTCACCGTGGCGTTTAACACCACCCCCATACGGGACATTGACGATACCGATAGATTGGCATGGAAAACTGACGGAGTCGTATGCCTCCGGCAGGTTTTTGACCATGATTGGATAAAAAGCATAGAACCCGTCATTAGACGCGTCGCGGCAGACGGAGAAGATGTCGGTTTACTGCCCACGTCGCCGGGCAGATATATCGCTCGTGTGGATGACGCGTTCAGAAGATTCGTTTTCGAATCTCCGCTCGGACAAGCTGCGGGCGAGGTTATGGAATCAAAAGAAATTCGATTCTACTTCGATGAGATTTTTGCAAAGCCACCAAAGTCTGATTCAATAACGCTCTGGCATTCCGATCGAATGGGATGGCCAGTCGTTGGCAGCATGGTACCTTCACTGTGGATTCCCATGCACGACGTTGCGAAGGAGAATTGCCTGGAAGTCATTTTGGGCTCCCATAGAATTGACTATCCACATTGGTTGTTCTCACCAAATGCGAGGAAGATGATCCGCCCAGGCGACCGGCCCAAACACCCAGATGAAGAAAAATTGAGGGCAGATCCGAACAATCGGTTTGCGTCGTGGGACATGCAAGCAGGCGACATGCTTGTCGTGCATCCATGGTTGCTACACTACTCTTCAGGCAACTCCGCCGATGACTGGAGGCTCGCAACTTCGATCCGGGTCTTTGGGGACGACATTCGTTGGGCGCCAAGACCGGACTGCGTCAATCTGGCCGGAATCAGCTTCGATGAAATGGTGGAAGGTGAAGCTCCCGCAGGCTCGCTATTTCCCCTCTTGTGGTCCGAAGATGGTCGAAAAGACGACGACAGCCAGTATCCACGTGGGTTCGCGGCGACATGGACAGCCGGGCGGCGCACAGACGTGAATGAGGACGCACTGTTCCACCAGCTGCTTGCAAAAGAAGCCTAGCTCTTAATTCGTTTGGACCGGATCCCCCGCGTTGTCCATTGACCAACCTAAGTACCTGATCATAGGTGCCGGAATCGGAGGGCTGGCACTTGGACTGGCCCTGTTGCGTTCTGGGCATTCCGTAAAGATTTTAGAATCAGCACCTGCATTAAAAGAAGTAGGTGCTGGAATTTCTTTGAGCCCAAACGCTTTTCACGCCCTGAGCTATATTGGATTGAAGGATTTCATCGTTTCTAAGGCAGACATGCCAACGAAGACTGCTGTCCTTCACTATCAGACGGGCGATGTATTAGCCGAAGTTCCATTCGGCGAAAACTTCGAAGAGCGATACGGATCCAAATATTATCAGATTCACCGTGCCGACCTACATGAGGGCATGTTGTCGGCTGTCCAGGACCTGGACGAAACTTGCATTACCGTCGACCATCATGTTGCTGAAGTACACCAAACTGATGACGGCACAACGGCGATTTGCGCAAATGGCATCAAGTTTGATGCGGATTTCATTGTCGGCTGCGACGGTTCACGCTCGATAGTGCGCGATGTGGTCTTCGGTGCACCGGACCTTAAGTGGACAGGCCAAGTCGCTTATCGTGCAATCATACCGTCTGACTCTGTTGCGGACTTCATTGCGACAGCGCCAACAGCGGTGACGATCGGACCAGCTCATACGGTCACCCGGTACCCTATTCGCCACGGAGAGTTGGTTAACTTTGTCGCCATTGCGCAATCCGATGCGTGGAAAGCGGAAGGGTGGAATCACCCGGCAACGGTCGAAGAGGTTAGGAATGAGCATATGGGGTGGAACGATGATATTCAGGGGATTATTCACGCCATTCCTGAAGACCACCTGATCAAATGGGCACTTTTTGACCGAGAGCCTCTAATGTCTTGGGTGAACGGACGAATCGCGTTGCTCGGGGACGCGGCCCATCCCATGCTTCCCTTTTTGGGTATGGGGGCAGCTATGGGGCTTGAAGACGCCGTGGTGCTTGCTCGCTGCATCGACACTTACGGCGACACCCACTTGGCCCTCAAGAGGTATGAACTTGCCCGTATGGACCGGGCAAATGGAACACTTCTGGCATCCCGCAGGCAGGGTCAACTCTTGCAAAACTCCAACCCTGATCAACAAAATTGGGGGAAAGATGAGTCGTTGGATGGCGAAGAGTGGATCAGATATTCGTACGATCCAGCGACCGTTCAGATATAGCTTTTCTTGGCGCAGTCGCTAGCTTCTTTAACAGGTATAGGCTCATCGAACACGACCGCACCGAGGCTCTAATACCAAGATCGAAACCCCTTCGATGAGCGTTCTGTTAGCCAAGAAAAAGATTCTAAAACTCTCTACAGAGAACAACTTGTGACAACGCATACAAAGACCAGCAAGCAAGATATGGGACGCATTTTTGCGCCTCTATTGAACGAGCAAGGTATCGTTACCGATGACCGTGAGCTGGAGTACTTTTCACAAGACTACTTCAGAGCGGGAAGGCAAGCACTCTGCGTAATAGCACCCAGAAATATTGACGAATTAGCTAACGCGATCAGAGCCGCAACAGAAAACGACTTAGCCATTTATCCGCGTGGTGCCGGATATTCCTACACTGACGGTTACCTTCATACCAAGCCTGGCATAACTATCGATATGCGTTCCATGTCGAATGTGTTGGACGTTAACGAGATCGACATGTATGTCACCGTTGAGGCGGGTTGCACGTGGGCTGACCTAGATGATGCCCTGAGACCACTCAATCTCAGAACGCCCTTCTGGGGGCCCTTGTCGGGAAAACGCGCCACTGTAGGAGGCGGGGTCTCGCAAGGCGCGGCCAGTTTGGGTTCGTCCAAGTATGGCCTATCCGCCGATAGCGTTTTGAGCGCCGAGGTGGTTACTGCCAACGGCAAGGTAGTTCGCACCGGTTCTCTAGGTTCATCTAATACATCCCCGTTCTTCCGCAACTATGGGCCTGATATGACCGGTTTGTTTTGTGGCGATTGCGGTGCTTTGGGAGTTAAAGCACACGTAACGCTTAGACTGGTCCGCCGGCCTTCACATATCGCCGGACTGTCCTTTGGTTTTGACTCCTTTGAGTCCATGACTGAAGCAAGCGCCGCCATTGCGCGCGAAGGATTGGCTTCTGAAAGTTTCGGCATGCCGGCGTCCTATGCCTTGGCGGCCTCTCAAAGCGCTGACCTAACGGACGATCTGCGTTTGCTGCTGAAAATTGGGAGATCAAGCTCCGGGCCTATGACTGGCCTGATACGCATGGCGAAGGTCGCGCTGTCCGGGCGCAGGTTTCTCAATGACTTGCAGCAGACATGGCATTGGGTCGTGGAAGGGCCCAGTCAGCAAAGTGTGAACGTTCAAGCTATGGAAATTCGACGATTGGCAGCAGGTTTTGGCAGGGAGCTACCTAATACCATTCCCACCGCAATGCTGGCTGATCCTTTCCCTGACCACGATATGTTGTCACCCACGGGTCAACGGCAGCTACCGCCGAGCGTAGTTCTCCCCTTCTCCAAAGTTATGCCATTCCATTCAGAATTCATAAAGCGCCTCGCGTCTCATAAACCTGAAATGGCAAAACACAATATGTCCGTGACCCCGGTTTTCGCGACCATCAGCACAAATGGCTTCCTCTATGAACCGGTGATCGCGTGGGACGACACGCCTGAAGAATTCCACAAAAGACACACCGCCGATCCAACAATAGAGAAATCAGCGGCTTTCCGTTCCAATCCAAAGGGGCGCGAGTTGGCCGCCATAATTCGCGACGAGATGATCGATTTGGCCCAAAAATACGGCGGTATCCACCTGCAGATTGGCAAGGTTTATCCTTACCTAAACAGTCGAGATGAGAATTCAGTGGTACTTCTGTCCCAGCTCAAAAACGCTCTTGATCCGCGCGGCCTCATGAACCCAGGCGCCCTGAGTTTGTAGGCCGGTATCGCACGAGAGCGGCCCAATACCATGGTGATCTGTTCTTGGAACCAGGTATTAACTAATACGCCGGTTCACGCCGAATGATCCAGATAAGTTCGCACTGACGGGTCAAACCCCACAGTCCATTTAAAAGGCATTGAACCTGCCGGAGCTGCTCAACCTATCTATAGGATTGACGGCCTAAAGACCTAGTTGGGTTGGATTGAAATAGGCCCCTATTTCTGTGACTGAGAACAACGGAACCGTGTCAGGCTAGGCTAACGCGCCTTTTGCGTCGTCCAGTGCCACCGTCCACGTAGCTGACCGCCGGCAGGGCGAGATCGGTGTCAATAAAGCCATAGATTCCAGCACTTTATGCCGCCCGTGCATCCAATTGACCCTAAACTTCGTAAGCATTTTATGGGTGTTGGTTCTTTCCTGCCCTGACCGCCATTAATACCCATAAATCGATGTAGGGAGCCGTTCGGTGACACCGATACAAAGCAAAAATGCGGCGTCTACTTACTCTTCGAATTCCGAAGGTCATGCTCCGTCGCTGCCGGCGGACCACCCCTTGCGCAGCCAGTTGAATGACGAGATACACGCGCGGCCGCCCGAGCCGATAGCGGCTCCATGCCGCGTTTCGTACCTGGCTCTGTGGTCTGACGATGCAGCTAGCGAAAACGACATTGAGCCCATCGTTGATTTGGCCCAGCGCTTTGGCGCCACCCCACCACAGCCGGGCGCGAACCACTATGTCGCAGATTTGGGTCCATTTCGCGTCAAGTGGGAACGGCATACCGAGTTTTCCCGCTATACCTTTTTTGTAAGCGGAAACGGGGAGGACATTTTTTCAGAACCGGCCATAAAAATAGTGCCGACCGACTGGCTGTCTGCCCTGATGGGGCAGGTCATCGTTGCAGCGCATGTCGCTGTGGTCGGGAGTGAAATTCAACTGCCCGAGTACGACACACTATCGCGAGAGTATTTCAACGGTAACGTCCTGGTCGGCGCCTCAATAGCCGGCAATCAAGGACGCGCGCTCACGGACTTCCGCGTCAGCACTGACGGGTTCAGCCGGTTTATTGTCCAGAATCGCGACATGACTGAACGCCAACTCGGTCGCAACGTTCAAAGACTACTTGAGATGGACACGTATCGTATCATGGCGCTGCTCGCGCTTCCGGTTGCGCGGGATTTAAATCCCTTTTTGACCAGTAGCGAGAAAGAGATCGCGTCCATTATCACGAATATGGCTACCATAAGTGAGGACCAAGAACCCGCCCTTCTCGACCAGTTGACCCTTCTCCAAGCGGCGATCGAAAGCCGTCACGCCGAGACACACTTTCGCTTCAGCGCTGCGGCTGCCTACTACAGGCTGGTCAAACACCGGATCGAGGAAATTCGCGAACATCGCATTGAAGGTCTCCCAACGTTCGAAGAATTCACGGGGCGGCGCCTGGCTCCGGCCATGAACACATGCGACTCAACTGTGCAGCGCCAAGACGCGCTGTCCGAGCGAGTGGCACGCGCAACTCAACTGTTGTCGACGCGTGTCGAAATGGGAAGCCGTGCGCAAAACCAAGCGGTTCTAAATTCACTTAACAGACGCGCCAAACTGCAGCTCCGCCTACAAGAAACAGTGGAAGGGTTGTCCATTGCGGCCATCACATATTATGGCGTTGGTCTGGTTGGCTACGCCGTAAAAGGTCTGAAGGCCTCCGGGGTCGAGATAGATACGGACTTGGCGACGGGGATTAGCGTTCCGGTTGTCGTGATACTGGCAGCCTGGTCCGTGCGAAAAATTCGCCGCATGGTTGCCCAACGAGAAGACTAAAGACCAAGCTTCTTCCAATTCTGGGCGTATAGAAGAAACCATGGTGCGTAAGCACCAGGGTTGGTTTTTATGTCGGCCTGCAAGGCGTCTAAGCGCACCCAACGTGTTCCTGCCACTTCTCTTGGATTGGGAGAGATTGGCGTTGTGAGTTGGTCAACTTCACCACGAAAAATATGTACGCGTTCATGCTCAATGAGACCACATGTCACATCGACACGATATTCAAATATATTTGCCTCAGTTAGCTCAACCTTAAGGCCGAGCTCTTCGACAAGGCGGCGGTGAGCCGCATCGGCCACATCTTCAGCCCAGCGCGGGTGAGTACAGCAGGTATTCGCCCACAACAGTCCGCTGTGATATTTCGTCGCCGCGCGCTGTTGGATGAGCAAGCATCCGTTTGAGAATACAAATGTCGAAACAGCCGCATGCAGCTGGCCAGACTGATGCGCGGCAATTTTCTCTATCGGAAACAAGGTGCCGTCGTCAGCTATGGCAGGAATATAGATCTTATCGTCAGCGTCTGAGTGTTCTAATGCCACCGGTTTTCTAGTCATGCCTCTGTTTCGACGCGATTGCCTGATTCGCCCAGCTCCACAGTGCTGCATCGCGAAACGGTATCACCATAAACAAATGCTCCAGGACCGCTAACGCCATCAGCGTACAACCAAGTACATATCCGACAGGACTGGCTCCACTCTGCATAGCCTGACCGGCCTCAACAGCGAGGAAACCCGCAACGACGATCCCGCCAACGACAGAGAATGGAAACAGCGGATTGAGTTTGCGGCGACGAAAGTAAGTTTTCAGATAAGCGAGGTGAACCGGTATCAATTCATCGTTTATGTATGGGACACCTAGAAAAATATTGAGCTTGGCACTGATGCGCATGCCCATGAGAACCAAGAATGTGACGGCAGCAGTCTCGTTGGCGCCGTCCATAGTCAGGCCGATGATCACAACAGCACCAGAGACAATGGCGATTTCATGATAAAGCAACGTTTGTGTTGCATACCAAAACCGACGCCAGCCACGAATACCAGAGGAACATGGTAAACGGCGCGGCCCCGTGACATAGCCAAGCAGGAAACTTGTCTCTATCCAGGCCCAGGCCAACAACACACAGACGAAAGCCAGATAGGCCCCCGCTGCACTCTGATCTGCTGCGCTAGTGTAAACGCCGTATATTGCGAGAGGAAGCAGCCCACTGATGCCGGCCATGGTCCATTTATGGGTAGAACGCCGGAGGCCGCCAAGCGCAAGAATAATACCGGTGCTGGCATACCATAGAATGACCGCTGCCAACGCAGTCAGCGCATGTTCAATCACGGTGCACCACTACAAGCTATCTGGCAAAAAACGCTCAAACACGGCCTTGTTCGCAGGACCAAAAGCGCCGAGATTAATCACGACGCCGGTTTCCACATCTTGAATAGAAATACGAGCGTCTTCCCAGCGCACAAGTCTGAACACCGGATCACCCTCATAGCCATCACGGCGACGGTTAAAGGACATGCTCATAAGCACGGTCTTAACAAACCCATCACTGGGTTCGAGGACAGCAATCCGCTCCCCCGTCTCTGCGTCGACAACTGCTATCGCTTCGCCCTGGGCATTGACAGGAAACCGAACCATGCGCTCATCAACTGCAGAAACTTCAGCGAACATTCCCGGGTCTGGCGGACTAACGCTTTTCTGGTACTGATTGAATCCGACAATAATGATCGTCGTCGCGATCAGTATTCCCGCGCCGATGATGGCACCACGCGGGACCATTTGTTGATGGTGATGATGATGTCCTGACATTTCCGGATCCCTCGATCAGGCCATGGCGCCCGCGCTGGCCTTTCCGTCCTCAACGGTGGATCCTGAACTTTCCGGTTGAGGGTCCGTAGCGGCCCCTCCTTCGGCGTCAACCAGGGCTCTAGATAAGATACCCGCCACCGAGGCGGCGTCCGGCACGGCACGCAGCATTGGCTCCGGTATACGGTATCGCCACGGCCTCACGTGAGGCCACAAATGAACGTAGCCGAGCCGCTCCGGCCCTTTTAGCGTCAGTGGAATATCCCCCGTCCCCAGCATACGGGACCGCAACGCGGCGGATGCGACAGCTTTAAAAGGAACATTTATGGTCGTCGATAAAGCAATGCCAATACGCATCACGACGCGGCGATTGGTGATGGTGTACAAAGTTGTCTTGGCAGAATACCAGCCAATGATCGATAGAATCAGAACGGCAGACACCAGAAGCGGCCAGAGCGAGAGCGCCGCAACCATGGCCTCGGTGATCGTATCGCCTGCCTGAGTACGAGCATACAAGCGCCATGCCATGAGAAGCACGAAGTAGACGAGCACACCGCCGACGTAGAAGGCACTGAGGGTCAGTACCTTCCAGTTCGGCGCACCTTGCCAAAGAATCCGTTCGCCATCTGGCAGCTCTTCTGGCAGGCCGGGAACGGGTTCAAAATCAAAGTGATCGTCTTCCGCGTGACTCACAGCAGAGGTTCAGCCCGATCCGGTGTCGCATAGAGGAACCCTCCACCGTAGTAGGCTACGATGCGCTCTTCCTCATACAACGTGACCTGGTCCGGGTTCGCCGTGCCAGGCACCTGAGCGAATTGCGCACCGGTGATGGCATCTACGGCGACATAGCTACGCGCACCTTTTATCAACGCCATTGTCATCGGCAGCAGCACTTTGCGGCCACCAGTTTCGACCTCCAGATAGCGGATCATCGCTTCCGGTTTGTCGATCCAAACATCGCTGACTGTCCCAGCCTCAGCGCCGTCACACCCGACGACTTTCATACCACGCGGGTCTTTATCACCCGGCGCGATTGAAAAATTAGGCACGGTCCGCATCGGAACAATCTTTGGGGATCCGTCATTGCAGACATCAACCACATTGCTGCGTTCAGCCCACGCTCCCGGGCCGACACCGTCAACCATCGGATTGCCCGTTGGTTCGGACGGAGAGCCAGGTGAAGGCGCCGTGCGCTTCAACGCCAGGTCTCGCGTCTCTCTGGCACCACTAGGTGCGGACACAGTCCCATGACCATGGGCCAGGGAGAATGTCTTGGGTGACGGGAAGAATATAAAAGACCCGGGATTTTGTAGCCGCCCGGAATCATCTGCTTCTAGCGGATAACCCTCGCGGCGATCTTCTCGCCGCAGATACAGGATCAGCGCAGCAAAAAACAAAAAGAACAGACAGACCACGATGAAGGCAAAATCCATCTCAGCCAGTGTCGTATACATGTCTTTCTCCCTCCACCATTTTGGCCTTTAAGCCGAATGCGTCACAGTTCGAAATGAATCAGTTTCCGGTTTTCCAGTCTCGGGCCGCCGCCGCACCATCGGTCCGATAGCTGCGAGGGCTGCGAACAGCAAAAAAATCTCGATATGATAGACAATCCCGTACGCGTTCGTTGGCGTTGATAATACCTCGCCAAGCATACCTTTGTCTGCCAATACATTCATCAGGTCCCGAATCAAGCCCCCAAGGGCGATGGCTACACCTGCGGCTGTCGCCTGCACCGATCCCCAGGCACCAAGCGCTAACCCATTGCGTTTCTTAGTGTCTATGCTCATGGCAGCGGTTAATGTTGCAACTGCGAACAAGCCGGTTCCAAAGCCAATAAACACCGTGCCAACCCGGAAAATCCACCCGGACTCCAGAGGCGCAGCAAATATGATCGCGGCAAATCCTGGAACGCCGATCAACAGCCCGTACGCTGCGAGCCGGTAAGGGTCGGATCCGCGCAGCAACATTCTCGCTGCGAAGGCAAAAGCTAGAATGGAACTAAAACCGAGAAGGCCGGTCAGCAAGGACGTCTGCGCGACAGACAGACCCAATATCTCACCGCCATAGGGCTCCAACAAAACGTCTTGCATGCTGAATGCCATTGTCCCGAGACCAATCGCGATGAGAAACCGTTTGGCTCCGGGAATGCTGACAAAGGTACGCCATTCCGTCCAAAAATCAGGATCGTCTTTTCTCGACGGCAAAGTGTCTTGCGGATTGCGAGCCTCTTGTTTCCACAAGGCGATGACGTTGAACACCATTGTTAACAGTGCTGCGCCTTGCACCACTTGAATGAGGCGTAGTGGACTGAAGTCGGTTAACAAGACAAAAAATGCCAGGCCGCTGATAAACATGCCGACCAGCTGCATGACCAGCATGAGTGCGACAATGCGCGGCCGATCTTCTGTTTTGACGAGGTCGGTCGACAGTGCAAATCCTGCGGTCTGAGTGACCTGCATACCGGCGCCGACCATGAGGAACGCTAACGCCGCGGCGACCATCCCGACTTGCACTGGAGCGCCGTTGTCACCGGACAAAACCATTAATGCAAACGGCATAAAGGCGAAGCCGCCAAACTGGATCAGCGTCCCGAACCAAATGTATGGAACGCGCCGCCAACCCAAAAAAGATTTGTGATGATCAGACTTAAATCCGATGAGGGCTCTGAACGGCGCGAACACAAGCGGCAATGCGACCATGACGGCCACCAGAGCGGCGGGGACGTTGAGCTCGACAATCATGACACGATTAAGCGTGCCTACCGTGAGCGCCATCGCCATTCCAACCGACACTTGGAACAGCGACAAACGGAGCAGCCTGGACAGGGGAAGTTCATCTGTCGCTGCATCGGCAAACGGCAAGAAAACAGTGCTGACGTTTTTCCAGATCAGCTTGAACTCAGTCACGCCGCCTTCGCGTCCGTGTCTGTCCATTTAGCGCCTCGTTACCTAGGACACATGCTTGCGCGCGCGCCCCTTTTTTCGCAGTTATCCCTTGGTAAAAAGTATATCCTCAAGGGACGGAAGGCCAGAAAAGATCAAATATTACTGGGGCTTTTGCGCTGCAACGCAGTTTCTTTCGCATCTGCGCAAAGGTTGCGCCAGCCCGTCATGCGCAGAGTTTCTTTGTCACGGCAGCCCACCCCGACTGCATGTCCCCGTCACAGCACTAATAGTCATTCTCTTATTGGGGTTTTTACGGGTTGTTCCCTCATGCCGGACCTTAAACCTATTGCCAATGGGCAGGCGCCGCATACCGCTTTAACTGAATTGACAGGTTTGCATCAGCGCTTAGGCTGAGCGTCGATGGAAAAAGCAGCAACGATTGAACCGGTTCATCTCATACCTGCACCCAAGGCGGTACTTGAGCTCACCAAACCCGTAACGTGGTTCCCACCCATGTGGGCGTTCATGTGTGGTGTGGTGTCGTCCGGCCTTCCAATAGCCGATATCTGGCATCTCGCGTTGCTGGGTGCAGTGCTTGCAGGACCTCTGGCATGTGGTGCCAGCCAGATCATGAATGACTGGTGCGACCGGAGTGTCGACAGCATTAACGAGCCAACGCGCCCAATACCGTCCGGTCGCATCCCAGGCCAGTGGGGATTTTATCTCGCGCTCCTATGGTCAGGCATGGCGCTGGCCTTTTCATCCTTGTTGGGAGAATGGGTTCTGGGAGCCACAGCCCTGGGATTGGTATTTGGTTGGTTGTATAGCGCCCCGCCCTTTCGTTTGAAGCGCAGCGGCTGGTGGGGCCCTGGCATCGTGGGTTTCTCCTATGAGGGCCTAGCCTGGTTTACCGGGGCGGCCGTTGTGGTTGGCGCTTTACCCGACCTCCGCATCGTCGCCCTTGCCGTGCTCTATAGCCTTGGCGCCCACGGCATCATGACCTTGAACGATTTCAAGGCTGTCGAAGGTGACCGGCGGATGGGCATTCGCACGCTCCCGGCTGAACTCGGCGTCGAAAACGCAGCCTTTCTGTCCTGCATGGTGATGGGGGCACCGCAAATCGTGGTTGTCGCATTGATGCTGGACTGGGGAGTGATGTGGGCGGCGCTCACCATCGGGCTCTCAATCCTTGTGCAAATCGGATTGATGGTACGCTGGATGCAGGAGCCGGCGCGACTGGCTCCTTGGTTCAACTTAACGGGGGTTCTGATGTACGTGTCCGGTATGCTGGTTGCCGCCTTTGCGGTACGGACTGTGGTGTGAGTACGACACGATGACGGCATCATCTCACCCAACATGGCCTGAACCATTCGATGTCGCCGTGATCGGCGGTGGACCCGCCGGTGCGACCGTGGCACATGAAATTGCCCTCCAGGGTAAGCGGGTTGCCTTATTGGAGCGCGGCGGTCGCATCAAACCCTGCGGTGGCGCTATCCCTCCACGGCTGATCAGAGATTTCGATATTCCCGAACATCTGCTGGTCGCAAAAGCGACGTCGGCCCGGATATTCTCCCCGTCCAACCGGTCTGTCGACATGCCCATTGAGGGCGGGTTCGTCGGCATGGTTGACCGCGACACGTTTGACGAATGGCTGCGTAACCGGGCAGCAGAGGCTGGGGCAGTCCGGGTCACAGCTGTGTTTGACCGCATTGATCGTGAAGATGGCGATTTATTGAGCGTGCGCTACCGCCCCGCCCGAAGTGAAGACGAAGCAACCTTGAAAGCGAGGTTCGTTGTCGGCGCGGACGGCGCGAACTCGACCGTAGCCCGGCAAGAACTGAGGTCCGGCGCCCGCGCTAAGCATGTCTTCGCGTATCATGAGATTATCGAGTCACCACCCAGCAGTGATGCATTCGATGGCAACCGCTGCGATATCTACTATCAAGGCGAATTATCACCGGATTTTTATGCTTGGGTGTTCCCGCACGGCAGAACAGCGAGCATAGGTGTGGGTAGCGCGAACAAAGGGTTTTCGCTGCGAAATGCCGTCGAGCAGTTGCGTGCCTCAACAGGGTTGTCGGACTGCACGACCGTCCGGGTTGAGGGTGCGCCGATTCCGCTCAAGCCCATGAAAAAATGGGACAACGGCAAAGATGTCATCGTCGTCGGGGATGCGTCAGGAATCGTTGCACCTGCCTCTGGCGAAGGAATCTATTATGCGATGCTGGGCGGTCGGTATACCGCCGAAGCGGTCCTGTCGTATTTGACCTCCGGCAAGTCGAGGGACCTGGCGAAGGCACGCAAACGTTTTATGCGCCAGAATGGGCTCGTGTTCTGGATTCTCGGTGTCATGCAATATTTCTGGTACTCTAGCGATAAGCGGCGCGAACGCTTCGTTACGATGTGTGCCGACCCAGATGTGCAGCGCCTCACATGGGAAGCCTACATGAACAAGAAGCTGGTTTTTGCAAACCCCCTTGGGCACATAAAAATCTTCTTCAAGGACCTTGGTCACCTGCTTGGGATCGGGCGTGCAAAGTGAGATCTAACCCTAGGCGTTTGGATGCCGTTTTGGTCGCTGCGATGGCGGCGGTGCTGGTCGCGGCCGTTGGTGCCACTCTCACCGATCTCGGGCCTTGGTACCAAAACCTGACGCAGCCGTCTTGGAAGATCCCGGACCCGGCTTTCGGTGTAATTTGGACGGTTATTTTTTCTTTGTGCGCGCTTTCCGCTGCCGACAGCTGGCGTAACACACGTAGTCTGACGCGCCGGCAAACCCTCGTCGGCCTTTTTGCCTTCAACGGATTCCTGAATGTGGTGTGGAGTCTGTTGTTTTTTAAATTGCAGCGGCCCGACTTGGCACTATACGAGGTTGCCGTTCTGTGGCTGTCGATCGCGGTTTTAATCGCTTACATGTGGCCCACGGCCAAGAGGGCCAGTTTAATGTTGCTCCCCTATCTGGCGTGGGTCTCGACAGCAGCGTTGCTCAACTATCAGGTGGTACAGCTGAACGGCCCGTTCGGCTGAGCACAGACCTTACGAATGGAAGAGTGGCTAGCCTCCGGCCTGATTGTAGAAGTGATTCTCGGGATCATTGCCATCGAAGCTGCGGTCTTGGTGTACTGGGCGAAACATGACGCATTGCGGCTAGGCGTGTCTCTTGCCGCTGGCGCCTGTTTACTGATGGCGCTGCGCCAAGCCCTTGTGGACGCGTCATCGGCCAGCATTTTGATCTGGCTTGGTCTCGCCTTGCCGTTTCACCTTGCAGATCTTTGGTTCAGGCAAAAAAAATGACCGGTGCGATGATAAGCACCGGTCACTGTCGATTCGGTTTTAAGCGGTTCTTTTTGGTATGTCTTTCAGACTCTATTCAGAAGCGGCTTCCGTTGCCTCTGCAGCGTCTGCTTCATAGCCGTAGGCAGTCGGACCTTGCTCAAGGTCCGGCATGTTCTCCTCAACCCACGGCCCACCAGCGTTGACGGCAAGGAACGCAATGACGTCTGCGCGGTCTTGAGGGTCACGCAGACCGACGAATGACATAGTGGTGCGACGGATGGTCCGGCGGGGATTCTGCAAGTAATCGAACATCTGCTGTGGGGTCCATACGATGCCTGATTCGCGGTTCGCGCGGGAATACGTAAAGCCCTCGATCGTGCCGGCCTCACGTCCGAGGATCCCATGCTGGGACGGCCCAGTATGATTGTCTCCCTTCGCCAGGCGATGGCATTCCTCGCACTTCTTGAAGACTTCTGCGCCGCGTTCGACATTACCAACGAAGGAAGTCCCCCGGTTGTCTACGAGACCGAGATCAACATCCTGCGCATAAGCGGAACTGACCGTCATCGCCATTGCGGTGCAAACCAGGGTTAAAAGCGTCCTTACCAACATCATTTTAAAGCCTCCACACATGGGTTCGGTGTGATTGAAAATTGTGGCGAAATTAGCGCCCGATTTCTTTATCTACGGGCAAGCGCCCGCTGTTTCGGCCCAAAATCACCGCGGTTTCCGGAATGTTTACGGAATGCAATCGCCCTTGGATTACTGGGTATTTTGCGACGTTCCTGGAACGAACGTATCCACACGGGTGCGTTTCGCAGTCTTTCGCGCTAGCGTGGCAGGGCGTAGCTATGCTCAACGGCCCAATCGTACCAGTTGTTCACCACGGTTCCCGTCAGCAATATCCCGATACCCCCGGTCAGCGGCGTGAGAACGGCGAACCACCAGGCCCAACGGTGAATGGATTCCATAGATGCGTTAAAGCCCATCGTCCAGCGCCAGAACAGGCCAGCCCGCTCAGAAGCTGTGCCGCGATCGACGATCTGGTCAAGCTCACGGTCGCCACCGTAACGGGAGACCGCAAGAATCGTTGCCCCGTGCATCGCAAACAAGAGCGCAGAGCCATAGAGGAAGGCAATCGAAAGCGCATGGAACGGGTTGTAGAAAAGGTTGCCGTGGACCAACGAGAAGTTATTCGTCCAATCCAGGTGAGTGAAGATGCCGAAGGGAACGGCTTCCGCCCAACTTCCCATCATGACAGGGCGGATAAAGCCGAGAACGAGGTAAAGCCAGATCGCGGACGCAAACGCCCAAGCAACATGAGTTCCCATACCGAGAGCAAGGGCCCTGCGATAGGTGCGAACCCACCACAGCAATAGCGAGGCTGTCAGAAAGAAGCCGGCAATGACCCACCAGCCACCCTCATTCAAAGGCGGCAAAATTTTGAGCCCATGCTCGGGACCCGGCGGATTGAGAGTCAGCCACGGCAATTGCACGACGAAACGAACCGGATCCCAACCGACCGATGCCAGCATGTTGAGACCGATAATCTCAATCGCGAAGAAGAAGCAGATCAGGGACGCGACACCGGTCCAGCCAAGATAGACCGGTCCTAACTGAGCGTTACCAATCTTTCCTAGCAAGGAGGAGAACGCGGTCGTCTGCGTGCGGTCAAAATCTCCGGGTGGCAGATCCACCCCCATTTCTGGCGCCGCACGCACCTGGACCTGAGTGAAGATATTCTGATAACGCGCCACTATACAGTACTCCTAAACCTACGGTCCGAGCGGTCCATCGTAAGGCAGCGGCGGAAACTCCTCGCCGCCGACGAGTGCCCACAGGGGATCCCACCAGGCTTCCCATGGCTCACCTTCGGCCCAGTAGGTGCCGGAGATAACGATACACAGTGCAGAGAAGAGGCCCGCACTCAGTGCGAGGAACAATCCCAGCCGGTGAATGCCCAGCGGACCGACCGAGTAGCCGATCAAATCGCGGAAGAAGGTGTCTTCATGCTCCGGCGTCTTAACGGTCTGACCTTTTTGCGGATTAGCAGCCGACAGGATCAGCGCGCCGTGTAAGGCGAGCGCCAGACATGTCGTGAAAAAGAATGATACGGCAATCATATGTGCCGGGTTGTAGTGGAAATTACCGTAGCTGTAGCCAGTCTCCGATACCCAATCGAGGTGAGTCCAGATACCGTACGGGAAAGCATGGCCCCACGCCCCCATCAGGGCGGGGCGGATCACGACCAAGGTGAAGTAGGCGAAGATGGCCACGCCGAACGCGATCGGCACGTGATATCCGATGCCTAGTTTACGGCAGATTTCAACCTCTCTGAGTGCCCAGGACACGAAAGCGCCCATCGCGCAAATCGTGATGAGCTGCCATAAACCGCCTTCTTTCAAAGGGGCAAATGCCATCCCCAACTCAATAGCTGGCGGCCGAATATCGATGAGCCAGGGGTTAAATGTCCCCTGTAATGCTGCACCGTAGATGATTAAGGCGGTGCCGAGTGCCGTGAAGAAAATTGTCGTGACACCGAAAAAGCCGACGAAGAACGGTCCGACCCAAAAATCGAACAAATCTCCGCCGATTAGAGTACCACCACGAACACGGTACTTTCTCTCAAAGCTCAGTAGTGCCATGACGCTCCCTCAACCGATCAAAAGTCAGCACCAACTCGGCCGGGTCTGTCGGTAACCGTTATCAGCGGTCCTACCAGCCCATTGACCCCCAAACATCAGACAACTTGCCCGCTGCCGTAATACGACAGCGGCAAGCCCTGATGATGTCTAGGTCAAAGCGGTCGGGTCTTCGATGGTAACTGCCGCAGGCTGCGCAGAGGCTTCAATCCAGTTGAAGCGTTCGTTGCTGAGCAGAATGAAATGGATGAGCAGCGCCAGAACAAACAGGAAGATTGACAGAGCAACCAACACACGGCGCGGGTCAAAAAGCAGCCAAATCTTGTACATGATCTCGATCTCCTAAAACGGTCTCAATTGACCTGGGCCCAACTCGCGTTGAACCTAACTTTCACTCGCCGATTAGACGAACCAGGGCGTCCACATCCAGACAAGAATGTGAGCCACGATCGCAATGATCGTGAACGTCACGAAACTCGTCATGAAAATACCGTGAAATTCCTTGGCTTCATTGTCAGTGAGCCCCGTAAGGCTTCCGGAACGATCTTCAGCCATCACTTTAACCTCCTTCTAAAGTGCACCGCAGAAAGCATGAGCCATCTTGGCTGGCGCATATGCATGGCGCGGTTCACCATGCGGTAACGAGAAATCTGTGAGGGATCGCAGTTTGGCTACTCCCCCCAAACCTATCGCCGACAGCACAAGCTCATACCTAACGTGGGGTTTTGTCAATGATGCAAGTATACTGCAGCGCAGTATAGAATGGCGTGATTGGCTATCTTCTGCGCCTTTCTCAGCCCCTTAGAGGCGCCCGGCGGGCCGTGCGGTAAGCACTCTGACCATCATGGGATTGGGTGTCGGGTGCTCCCTTATGTGGGTAAATCCGGCCCGATTGAGCAGCTCCACAAGCTCGGTTTTCCGCCGAGGTCTGCCACTTCCCATGGCGTGAAGGTAAAATCCGAAATAGGCCGCTCCGGACGGTTCTGCCCCTGCGGTACCGGCCATAGGTTCGGCGATAAGCAAAACCCCCTTTTCTTTTAAGGAGTTATGTGCGCCACACAATATCTGTTCAACTTTTTCATCGTCGTGGTCATGGAGTACACGAATGAGCGTGATTAAGGCCGCTCCAGCAGGCCAAGACTCGGTCAGGAAGCTTCCGGCGTGAATCGAGACCCGCTCCATCAAGCCAGCCTGCGACAGCCGCGCTTCCGCCCGGGCGGCAACCTCCGGCAGCTCAAAAATCATACCGCGCACCTTCGTTTCACGGGTCAGCAAGGTCTCTAGAAAGGCTCCCTCTCCGCCGCCAACATCGAGAACTTTTTCATGCCGCGCGAAAGGGTAGCTATCGATGACATCATTTGCGATCGCCGCTTGGGACTGCGCCATGAGCCGCGAGTAGTTTTCCGCGTCTTGAGCTGAAGGTCTGCTGTGTGCGCCGCCTTCGGCATACGGCCAGAATGCGGCCAGATGTCCTGTCGTATTGCGATTGCGCAGCATCACGACGGGATCCTCAAGGTCCCGGTACAACAACTTGTGATGCTTCACCATGCTGTACAGCCAAGGGTGCGCTTTTAAGGCAGCCCCATGGCGACCGAGAATAAACAGGTCCTCACCGATCTCATCAGCCAGTTGCAGTGCTGCCGCAGCGTTTAACAACACACGGGCGGACCGGGCCGGCAAATTCGCCTGCTTGGCAAAATCCGCCACAGACAGTGGTACGCTATCAAGACGCTCAAAAACATCGAGCTCCACGCACGCGTAGAGCACTTGGGAATAGACGAAGCCGGCAACAATATCGAACAGGTCGTTGGCTTGGCGGCGGGCGATATTGCGCGCGACGGGCAGGCGAAACGCCCAGCGTTGAAAGACGGGGCTCGCGATCAAGCTGTTCCGGGTAGCGCGTAGGGTGCCGATAAGGCGACCACCAAACGATAGCATCAGCCGCTTTGGCGGCTATACCGCCACTCCGTCTTATGCCCTGTTTTACGCTGCACTCTGACGCAGAACGCTGGGCACCAGACGTTCGGACTGCGTGCGTACTAACTCACGCAGGGAGTCTGCGTGGTCGCACTCGGGGACAGCTGCAACCGCTTCGTCGACGAGCGCCTTAAGCCGGTCTCGGGCTCCCGAAACCCCCAGCTCAGCGACCGCACTAGGGCGATTCAGAGCTGCATCCCGGCCGACTGGCTTGTCGCTTTGCCCTTCTCGAGTGACAGCATCAAGGAGGTCGTCGGCAACCTGATAGGCTTCACCAACCTTTTCCCCGAGCTTGCGCCAAGGGTCGGGATCAGCGCCGGCAGACAGTGCGCCGGACGTTGTGGCCGCGACAAATAGAGCTCCCGTTTTCGATTGCCGGTACAACTCCTCAGATACGGTCGGCTCACTCTCCCAAGCTTGGCCAGCCACGATTCCATTTGGCAGCCCCACGCCTTTGATCACCACATCCAGGACCTTGAGAACTCTGTCGGGATCAGCGGATGCCGCACGAACAAGGGTGTCGAATGCCAGAATGATAAGCCCGTCACCGGCCAAAACAGCAAGCGCTTCCCCAAATTCACTGTGAACTGATGCTCTGCAACGGCGGATGTCAGCGTCGTCAAAGCAGGGTAAATCGTCGTGAACGAGAGACGCACAATGCAGCAACTCAATGGCACTCGCAGCGGCATCGGTAACGGCGGGAGAACTGTTGCCGCAAGCACTTGCAACCGCCTGGCACAGCGACGGTCGAACGCGCGCACCGCCGGGAAAAACTGCGTGGCGCATAGCCTGGAGAACGCGCGGTGGCGTATTGGCCGACTGCGCCGGTTCAAAGGCAGCCTCAAGCGCCTTTTCGATGCGCTCTATAAGCTCCATAACAACAAAACCCCTCATTTCCTTGCGCGAAACGATACCATGACACGAATCGCAGCGATAGACAGAGAGCGAACGAAATAACCATCGATGACCTCTAAGGAGCGAGAAGACACCTAATGCCGTCCAGAAAAAGAGTCGTCATCGTCGGCGGTGGCATCGCCGGACTTGCCTGCGCGATCGATCTTGCACGGCACGATTGCGATGTGAGTGTGGTCGAGCGCGCCAGCGAAGTGGGCGGAAAGATTCGTGCCGTCGATGTGGGTGGACAGCGCATCGATTCCGGCCCAACAGTATTCACCATGAAATGGGTGTTCGATGCTCTGTTCAGGGACGCCGGCCTCGACTTCGATGACTATGTATCCGTTTCCCCCCTAAAGGTTCTTGCGCGCCATGCCTGGAGCGACCACGAGCAGATGGATCTGCGTGCCGATCTGAATGAAACGTTGGGCGAAATTTCCAGCTTCTCGGGTGCAGAAGAAGCACGCCGATACGCTGAGTTTTGTCAAACCAGCCAACACAAATTTCAGGTGTTGCGGGATACTTTTTTGACCGCAAGCCGGCCGAATCCGTTGAGTTTGGCCTGGCGCATAGGGCTGCACCGTCCTCTCGATCTTCTAGCATTGCGTCCCTTTTCTACTTTGTGGTCAGACCTCTCCCGGCATTTCACTGACCCTCGCCTGATTCAACTCTTCGGGCGGTACGCTACCTATGTTGGGTCGTCCCCGTTCTCCGCTCCCGCAACCCTGGCCCTTATTGCCCATGTGGAACAGGAAGGTGTCTGGACTGTAGACGGAGGAATGCGCCAACTCCCGAAAGCCCTGGCCGAAGCGGCAACGGCGCTGGGCGCAAACGTTAAGGTTTCTGCTGAGGTCACCCGTATCACGGCCAAAAATGGCGCCGTGACTGGTGTGGAGGTGGACTCCGGAGAGCGTTACACGGCGGACGCCGTGATTTTCAACGGTGACCCCAGCGCAGTCGCCCAGGGTTTGCTTGGCCCGTCTGTTGTCGAGGCCGTAAAGCCGACGAGAGCGTCGCACCGGTCTTTGTCCGCACTTACGTGGTCTATGACCGCGTCGACACAGGGATTTCCGTTGGTTCGCCATAACGTGTTCTTCGGACCCGATTACCACGCAGAGTTTGAAGACCTAATGACCTACAGAGAACTCAACAGCAGGCCGACAATCTATGTTTGTGCGCAGGACCGGGATGATACTGCTACCTCCCGTTCAGACCAAAGTGAGCGGTTGTTCGTCCTGGTCAACGCACCTGCAAATGGAAACTTAGGATCGAGAGGCAGGGCGGACCTTGAGCAATACGGATCGTTGATATTCGCCAGACTAAGAGACTGCGGCCTGAAGGTTGACGTTGATCCCGAGCATGTCATCGTTACCGAGCCATCCGATTTTCATCGCCTATTCCCTGGCTCGAGTGGAGCCTTGTATGGTGAAGTGACCCATGGTTGGGCATCATCCTTCGGGAGGACGACATCTCGGACCAAGACCAAGGGCCTTTACCTAGCGGGGGGAGCGACACACCCGGGAGCAGGCGTGCCCATGGCGACCCTTTCCGGCCGCCTAGCAGCCCAAACCGTGCTCACGGACCTGCATTTGACACGGATGTAGGGCCCGGCGGCTACCTTTGGTGGTACCTTGATGCCATTAGTTCCGACCAGCGGTTCGCGCTTACCATCATTGCGTTCATCGGCAGCGTGTTCTCTCCATATTACGCATGGTCTGGCCGCAAGACTCCGCTTAACTACTGCGCCTTGAACGTCGCCTTATATGGCCGCGTGGGGTCGCGCTGGGCAATGACCGAGCGCACGCAGCATCAAGTTGAGCGCACCACTGACACGTTGGGAATTGGCAAGAGTGGTCTGCAGTGGCGCCAGGACGCGCTGACCATCGAGATCAACGAAGTCGGCTGCCCGCTCCCGCGCCGCGTCGTCGGAACGGTGAAAATAATGCCGTCGGCATTTACCGAACAGGCATTCACTTTGCACCCAAACGGGCGCCATCAGTGGTTTCCCATTAGCCCAATGAGTGACGTCACCGTTGAAATGTCCGAACCCTCCTTGTCTTGGAGTGGGGCAGGATATTTGGACGCGAACTCCGGATCCGAACCTTTGGAAGACGCTTTTGATTTCTGGACGTGGAGTCGAACGCACCGAAACGGCGAAAGCATAATCCTCTACGAAACACTGTTTAGGGATAAGAAGGGCGGCGCGCTAGGTGTAGTTGTGGACGACAAGGGACAGTTTCACCCGGTCCCTCCGCCGCCGATGAGTCCGCTGCCAAGGGCATTGTGGCGTGTAAAGCGCGATGCCCACGCCGACGAAGGGTCCAGTGCATCGCTGGTGCAGACGCTAGAAGACACGCCGTTCTATACCCGGTCGATCGTGTCGTCTCAGCTCTTAGGCAGTCCGGCAACGACACTGCACGAAAGCCTGTCTCTCGACCGCCTGCGCAAGCCCTGGGTCAAGAGTCTACTGCCGTTTCGAATGCCCAGGCGATTCATCTAGGACTGGCGGCTCGTCATTTTTTTCAGATTCATTCGGCCTGTCCCGTCTGACGGTCCAGATTTGCCAGAGGCCCCAACCGACGGCGGCTCCCGCAAACAACAAGAACTCGATAAGAAACAGCGGGGTCGGCTCCATCGAGGCTTACAGCCTAGAGACGTTGGTTGTGGGTCTGCTGACGTTGCTCTAAGTCGGCAAACAGGGCCGCAACCCACACCAATCTGTCAGTAAAGCGATCCGTTCTGTGAGGCGCCACACTAAAATCCTGATCGGGGTCAGCATGGACCGCGTTGACGAGGAAGGCCGTTTCTTGGAGCGGCGGCGAATGATCAATAGCCTTCGCAAATGGGCGTGAGTCGAGCAGAGCACGGGCCATCAACTTTACCTTTGTCGACATGTCCGTGTAGGCCCGCGTGGACACGCTGTCATATCCATTCTGCGCCACGACCGCACCGATACCACGATAGATGTGGCGCGCCCCGTAGATGCCAGGCCGGCAAGACAACGGCAATGCGGAGATTCCAGCGTCGGCGCGGCTATACAGAACGTCCGCCGCCACTAAAACGCGCTGCACCACTCGACCAAGCGCGTCATTGAACTTAGGGTCGTGCAACCAAGCATCTGGATCGATCCCCTCCTCCCTCATCCATTGACGGGGAAGATACAGGCGGCCAATACGTGCATCTTCGCCAACGTCTCTTGCAATGTTGGTCAACTGCATCGCAACGCCAAGGTCACATGCGCGTGCCAATTGGGCTGGAGACCGGGCCCCCATTAACAGGGCCATCATTGCACCGACCGACGCCGCGACTCTTGCGCTATACGCGTAAAGATCACTCGGTGTTTCGCAGGCAACGCCATTGACATCCCACTCCATACCATCGAGCAGAGCGTTGGGGAGCGCTTTTGGGATACCGTGGGTGCGAACAACATCAGAAAGTGCTCTTTCAATGGCATCGTCCGCGGGCGCACCGTCGTAGACACGGTCTAGCCTTGCGCGTAATTGAGTAACGGATGTGGAATCTCCGCCTTCTACATCGACTGCGTCGTCGGAGAGGCGGCAAAACGCGTAAAGAGCGCACGCATCTCGCCTCAGCCACGACGGTAAAATACGTGAAGCAGAATAAAATGAGCTGGAACCGTGCCTAATCGCGTCTTCGCAGGCACGCCAATCAGTGGCCTCAGCGAAACGTGTCGGGGTCTGGAACCACGGCATCGAGAACACGGGCTGACGAGAGAACCCCGGGGACTCCCGCCCCTGGGTGTGTTCCGGCGCCGACAAGGAATAAGTTTTCGACATCTTCACTTCTGTTATGCGGCCTAAACCACGCGCTCTGGGTCAAGATCGGCTCCAAACCGAAGGCGGCCCCTTTAACCGAGAGGAAGCGATCCTGAAAATCCAACGGTGTCATCACTTTGCTTGTAACGATCGACGTTTGCAACCCGGGAAGCAATCGGTCCGACAAACGCTGCTCGATGGCTCTGCGATATGACTCCGCTTCATGGGTCCAGTCGACGCCGCTGTCCAGATGTGGGACAGGCGACAGAACATAAAAAGCGTCACAGCCCTCAGGCGCCAAAGATGGGTCTGTTTCTGTTGGACGGTGTAGGTACACACTGAAATCGTCCGCAAGCACTTTGCGGTCAAAAATATCTTGAATGAGCTCTTTGTAGCGCGGGCCCAACAGGATGGTGTGGTGCGGCACGTCTGGGTATTGCCGGTTGGTGCCGAAGTACCAAACAAACAGACCCATCGAGTACTTTGACCGAGCCAACCGGCTAGGTGACCAGCGGCGGCGGTTTGCCAGACCGCGCACAGCACTGTAGGTCCATGCAGTATCCGCATTAGAAACAACGACGTCAGCCGCCACTTCTTCACCGGACTGCAGCGTAACTCCGGTAACACGGCCGTGCTCCGTTTCAATAGAGTCGACTGTGGTGTTGCAGAGAATCTGATTGCCCTGATGCTCGATGAGCTTCTGCAAACCCGTTACCAAGGCGCCGGTACCTCCCATGGCGAAGTGCACGCCCCAATGGCGCTCAAGATAGGAGATAAGGCAATACACGGATGTCGATCTGAACGGATTACCTCCAACAAACAACGGGTGAAAACTGAGAGCAAAGCGGAGTTTGGGATCACGGACGAACTTGGACACCGTGCTGTAGACACTGCGATGCCCGCCAAGCTTGATCAGGTCCGGCGCGACCTTAAGCATGTCCCATAGCGTATTGAAGGGAACATGACCGAGTTCCTCAAATCCGACCCGAAAAACCTGTTCGCTGTAGTTAAGATACCGGTCATAACCTTCCAGATCTTCAGGCGAAACACGCGCAACCTCATCGCGCATCTCTTGCGCATCAGCTTTGCAGTCTAAGACGGAGTGATCATCGAAAACGATGCGGTAGAACGGATCAACGGGGACGAGCGTCACATCCTCGCTGAACGTCCGGCCACACAAAGTCCACAAATCTTCGAATAAGTGGGGAGCGGTGATAATCGTGGGACCGGCGTCAAAAACAAAACCGTCTTGACGATACACACTGGCCCGCCCGCCGCATTGGTCTGTGCGTTCGAGCACAGTAACCCGGTACCCTCGCGCACTTAGGCGGACGGCAGCTGCGAGTCCGCCAAAGCCTGATCCAATAACAATTGCGTGCGGCCGGCTATCTCGGTTCGGCTCTGATTGTGAACGGTCCAAATTCATTGATGAACATGTATTCCGGTTCTTATCGTTTGGGAACCAGTTATTGGGAACCGGTTAAAACCCCAACTTCTTTCGCGAAATCTAATACCATCCGGCAAACCTTGTTTGGCTGTTCCTCATGAGCGATGTGGCCGCAATCTGGGATGATATTTATCTGCGCGTGCGGCACCATTCGCTGAACAGAGTCCACAACCCACGCCGGAACAGCTAAGTCTTTTTCGCCAGATACCATCATGAGAGGAAGTTTGAAGGCCGGGAGGTCCCGACGCAGCGCGTGCAGATCCCATCGCGCCATCATGTTAATGGCGGCAGAAACATGGGTGCGGTCTTTCAGCAGACGGGCGTAAAAAGAAAGAGCCTCCGGAGGCAGGTAGGTGCCGGTTCTTTCAATCATCCGCCTCACGTTGTCGGGGTCTGATGCTAGCCGCGCAGCGATGGGTACCGAGACTGGATTGAGGAATAAGATTTTCGCGAGAATTGGAAACATGACTGATGCCGCTCCGGGAAATGGCAACAGCGCCCCATTGAGACTGACGACGGCTTTGGGGCTCATACCTCCATCAAGCACCATTCGCAGCGCAATCGCTGCCCCGGCGGAATGCCCGATCACAAGGTCCGGACGCAAAGCTTTTGTTTCGACCAGTTTCGAAAGCGAACGGGCCATGGCGGGGAGCGTCATGTCGCGCTCAGACGCAGCGCGGGAGAAGCCATGCCCAGGCAAGTCTGGGATCACAAGTGTGAATGAGTCGGCCAGATGCGGCACACAATCCCGCCAAGAGTGTGTCGAGGCACCGGTACCATGCAACAGCAGCGCGACGGGACCGGTGCCGATGACCTGGATGTGCCAGCGCGTTTGACCGATGGTTTCAAATGAGCTGTGGGCTGAGTGCGGCCAATCGGATTTGTCCCGGTCCCAGTCGAGAGGGCAACGCGCGCTAGGCCTCATGTTGGATCACGTTCATCAGACAATAGGGGAAAGGCACAAATTAATCACCTAATTTTAAAGTGGTCTTTTGATTCATGTTGCAATGCACCAATGCAGAATTGGTCATGCAGCTTCAGGAAATCCAACTCCACACATCACACCACACGTTATCTTCCTTGATAAATACCGATTATTGCTCGCCTCAAAACATTTCTTGCAGAATTGCTTCATCAGTTCCTAAAATGTTTTAGAGAGTTTGGGGGGAAAGTTGATTGGGTAAAAGCGTATTGGTCGTTATCCAGACGCTGCGTTTGGCGTTGCCAAAGGCAGGCGTCGGTTGGATGTTCGCTCTCCTGACAATCGATTTTAACAGAATAGCGATTGTTGAACTTGGCGTTGCCGCCGTTCTCGTAACGACAATGCTGGCGATGCACTACTTCCTCTCGCCGTTTCAGGTCATCGTCGGACGGTTTGCAGACAAGTATCCAATTGCTGGGTATCGCCGCACTCCGATCATGATTGTCAGTGGGCTCGTTTCGAGTTTGTTGTTCGTGGCGTTGCCAACCGTGGCAGAGGCGATGGGGGCCGGTTCTGTCGGCGCTATTATCATTGGCTTTACGCTGTTTGTTGTGTTCGGCATTTCGATGGCGGCGTTGGGAGATTCCTATCACGCGCTGATTGCCGAAGTGACGACGGAGCGAAGCCGCAGCACCGTCATTTCTGTTGTTTGGATCTTTGCTATTTTAAGCACAATCTTCGCGGCGGTTGTCATGAATGCGGTGCGGCCCGAGTACACGCCCGAGGCTATGCAAACGCTTTACAATCTGTCTCCCCCCATTGTTATGGGAACCATACTCCTCGGCATTTTGGGGATGGAGCGCAGACTGAAAGCGCATGAGATCGAAGCGGCACAAGAACGTGCCAAACAGGTCACTCCTGAGGGTAATCCGTTATCGGCTGCCTATCAGTTGCTTCAGGAGAATCCTGAAACACGCGGTTTCTTTATCTTCATCCTTGTCTCCATTTTTGCCATTTTCTTGCAAGACAACATCCTTGAAGTGTTTGGTGCCGAAGTGTTCGGCATGTCTGTCGCCGAAACGACGCGCTTCCAGCCGACATGGGGTGGCGGTGTATTACTAGGAATGCTGGTGATGGGGGCAGCCAGCGCCTTTGTTTCGATCGACAAGAAGAAAATGGCGATCACGGGATGCATCGGGACTGCCGTTGGCATGGGCGTGCTCGCCCTGGCCGCACTGTTGCAGCTGGACGTTGTCATCCTGCCGTCTCTGTTCATCATGGGCATATTCACGGGCATGTTTAACGTGGGCTCGTTGTCCATGATGATGGACATGACGGTGGAAGGCGCGACCGGGCTCTACATGGGCCTGTGGGGAGTCGCACAGGCCTTTGGGACGGGCATCTCGTCTATCTCTAGCGGCGCACTTCACACAAGCCTTATCGGTTCTGGACTCGTGGCCCCACAGTCCGCCTACGGAATGATCTTCCTCTTTGAAGCCTTTTGCCTTGTTGCGGCGGGGGTCGTTTTGTCTCGCGTCAGCATACAGCGCTTTAGGGAGTCTCACGGCATTGGCGTCAAACAGGAAGATTTGACAAGAGCGATGGAAGTCGGCTCAACGGCATAAATGCCCGACCAAAAACTTGATTTTTCGTTCGATAGACGCGTCTCGGAAACCTACGACAAGGTTCGTGCGCACCCTCCAAACGTTTCAAATAAGATTGGCCAGGCTATCTGTGCGGTCACGGGCAAGAATGCTCGAATATTGGAACTCGGTGTTGGCACTGGACGAATTGCCCTACCGGTCGTGGCTGCGGGGTGCGACGTTGTTGGCGTTGACATTTCCCGCGACATGCTGAGACACGTTTCAGCCAGCGCGGCTGAACGGAACTTAGAGATTCACACGGTACAGGCAGATATCGCCAAACTGCCGTTTGCCTCGAATGCGTTTGACGCCGTAACGACAGTTCATGTGCTCCATTTGGTGGCAGATTGGCAAAGCGCCCTTTCAGGTGCCGCGCAGTCACTCAAACCCAATGGGTGCTTGATATTGGGACGGGATTGGGTGGATCCAGAGTCGGTCGCGGGCGAACTACAGAATGTGTTCCGCAAAACAGTGGTTGACCTCATGGGGCCACAGCTAAAAGCGCCGACAGGCGCATCTGTGATCGCGGACTACATCGAAGACGTTGCCGGCAGGCCAGAGCATTTTGGGCCGACGGATATCGTCGCCGCGGAATGGTCTACGTCGGATAGTCCCGCCGGCATCATCAACTCAATACGCACGCGAACGTTTCCCGAGAGCTGGATTTTGACCGACGAATTTATGGAACCGGTTATCGAGAGGATAAATGCGTACGCAGAGGAACGGTGGGCCGACACGCAGGCGCCGATCGATGTTACGAGACGTTTTCTGTTGTCTGTTTTCAGAAAGAGGGGCTAAGAGACCACTCTTGAAGATATCGATGCAGTCGCCGAAGAGTTGACGCCGACTAACTAAGGCTCTCTGAATACCTTAAATCGACTGGATTGATGGCGCGCGCATCAGCGCATGTCGATGCATATTCATACTGCCCCTGTCACTCAGAGGGTACAGTCGCGAAATACAGTCGGCCGTCCCACTGCCGCAAGCCGAATCCGGGGATGATTCTGGATTTATGCGATGCCTGGCCGGTTCGTAAAGACAAAAGCATTTTGATCGACGACACACAGACCGACATAGACGCGGCGACAGCGAGCAGCATTCCCGGTTTCCTCTTTCCAGGTGGCAATTTGCTGGAGTTCATCAAAGTGGGCGGTATATCGAAGTATATCGAGACCTCGTGACTTATCCGCGGCCCTTTGCAACGTCTCACAACACACAAAGATTGGTGCGTTCGCCTTCTTATCGGATATGATCGTCAGTCTTGATCTGATCAGATTTCTAACAGCGGATAGGCTAGAGATACGGTGCGGCACACCCGCTCCATGTTTGCTCCACTCCCTTTATGAAAAAGCAAGACGTAGACTCAACTGCATTGATCAAGCAAGCCGTAGCTTTTTTGAACGCTGGAGAGTTCGAAAAGAGCAAGCACCTTGCAGAAAAGATCATCTTAGTTAATGCAAACGACTTCTCGGCACGCCTCATACTCGGCGCTTCATACGCCAGCCTTGGGCAACCAGAAAAAGCGGTACGCGAACTATCGGCTGCCGTGCACTTGAATCCAAAGTCCGGTCAGGCCAAGTCACAGCTGGCGGCCGCGCTGATGAACGCCGATCGATACCGCGATGCAGTAAAGGTTCTTCTCGACATCACCCGTGCCGACCCATCCAATGCTCAAGCGTTCAACAACCTTGGTCTAGCTTACTTTAACAGCGAACAATTTGAACTTGCTGAAACAGCTTTCGAGCGCGCAACGGAACTGGCGCCTGACACGTTAAGTAGCCTCGTCGGCCTTATCCAAACCTATGCCAAAACGGGAAATAGGAAAGGTGCAGAGCGCTGGCACACCGCTCTCGCCATGCCTGCCTTTAAGAAGCCCATTACGGCCGATACTCTCGACATCATGGGGGAGGTGCTCGACGCGTACTACGACTATCAGAGAATTGAGGATTCGGAAGATCGTTATACGGGCGCAGTCGTTCCCGCGATTCAGGCCTATTCAAAAAACGTTCGTGCCTTTGTCGGCGCTCAAGCCCAAGCAAAACGAGATAGCCGCAGTTCACTGTCTGAGGCCGGCGAGCCGATCAAAGTCGCGTTCTTCATAGACTATGCGAATAACCTCGCGCACTCAAAGAATCTGTATATGTATCTGACGGCGCTGTTGCGCCAAACCGACTACAAGATAGAACCTACGCTGATCTACTATAAGAAAAGTGACGCCCTGAATTTCGAAGACTATGGCATTGAGAACATTGATAGGCTTGAGCTTCCCAAGGGAATGTCGCGCATCGAACTGATATTATGGTTAAAAGGAGAGATCGACCGCCGGGGCATATCTGTTTGCGTGACCCTCGGCACCATATCGAGTCTTTTTGCCTTAAGCTTCGTCTGCAAGATAGCACCGGTCATGATGTGGTGGTCGCAAAAGCATCACGGCCTGACCTTGGATAGTATCGACGGATACCTGACTCTCGGAAGCGTCGCACCGACTAGAATGATAGACGGACGGGAATGGCGAACAATTGTTGGCTTGTTCGGCCCCAGCACATTTAAAGTTCAATCGGAAGACGTTCGGGCCAAAGCTTTGAGTATTCGCACACAGTTGTTGGGTGCAGAATATAAACAAATCCTGGGCGTCTTCGGGCGTGAAGAAAAGCTCGACAATGATGCGTACTGGGATTGTGTTTCTTCCATCATTGAGCGCTTTCCGGAGGCCCTGTTTATTTGGTCGGGGCGCCATGAGCGCAAATCGATCATAGATAGAATGTCTGCCCGCAATCTCGAACACCGCTGCAAATTTGCCGGTTGGGTCGACACACAAGTTTATGTGAACGTAATAGATCTTTACGTAGACTCCTTCCCTTTCCCAGGTGGACACACTGTCGTTGAAGCAATGCTCGCTGATACGCCGGTCGTATCCCTCGTCACCGACGACGCACGACGCATCACGGCATCAATATTCGCCGAACCTTGGATTGACGAAACTTCTTCCCACGCAGAAGAACTGGGGCTTGAGCCCATATTTACGGACAGCGACGGTAATGACTTATCGCCGTTTGTGTTTGACATAGACGCATACGTAGGCTGCGCAATATCAATTCTTAGCGACACGCCTACGAGGCAGAAGAGAACGAACGCCAGCCGCGTGTTTGTTGAAAAGTACCTAACCAACTTCGAATTGGCGGGCACCATGCTGGCGCAGCATATCATTGACGTGCGCAATCAACATGTATCTACCTGATCCGGATACCGGTTTAGGACCCGAATGTACATTCCCAAAGTTCGGTGATAGAAAACCTTACTTGCATCGACCGTTTACCAGCACTCTGTGACCAGCCTCCCCCATCATCGCACCCGAGATCAGTGCCGGCTTTGCGGCTCTACCGACCTTGTAGTGGCATTAGAACTCCAGGCGACTCCGCCGGCAAATGCCCTGTTGAGCAAAGACCTTCTAAGCCAGAAAGAATACTTCTATCCATTGCGCGTCAGCGTTTGCGGGGACTGTCATCACGCGCAACTTATCGATGTCATAAATCCCAACGTTTTGTTCGGGGACTACAGGTATAGGTCCGGCATTTCACCGATGTTCGTATCGCATCTTTCAGACCTCGCGAGCGAATTACTGCAATGCTCCAATGTGTCCGCACCGTTTGTGGTTGAAATTGGATCGAATGACGGAACGTTGATCGAAGTCCTCACTAAATTGGGCGCACGGACCTTAGGGGTAGAGCCGTCCTCACGCTTGGCGCGTTATGCCAATGACAGAAACCGTGAGACCATGAATGCATTTTTCGGATCCGAAAGCGCGGCCGATATCCGGCAACTCCATGGCCCCGCCGATATCATCTGCGCGAACAACGTTCTCGCTCATATTGACAACCTACGTGACGTCTTTTCAGGGATTAGCTCTCTTCTAAGCGACGGCGGGCTATTCGTTTTTGAAGTCTCTTATCTCGTCGATGTACTGAAAAAAGGTCTGTTTGACACGATCTACCACGAACACTTGAGCTACCACTCGGTCATGCCGATGCAGCGGTTCCTGCAGACTTTCGGCTTGAAACTTTTCGCTGCGAAAAAGGTCGATACCCAAGGCGGAAGCATCCGTTTTTACGTTGAGCATGAAAGCGGAGACAGACCTGTTGAACAATCGGTCGGCGACCTAGCGGCAGCCGAGGCACAAATGGGACTGGAGTGTTTGCAGCCATATCGAGATTTGATGGCGCATATCTCCGCGACCGGCTCCGCCTTTCGCGACCGGCTCCACCAGTACCGAATGGAGCGCAAATCGATCGCCGGGTTCGGTGCGCCCGCCAAAATAACGACACTGCTTCACGAATTCAGGATATCCGGTGACGATTTTGCTTTCATCGCAGAAGAGAATGAATTTAAGAAAAACCTATACACACCCGGAACTCATATTGAGATCCGTGGACCGGACAGCCTTTATGGCGCAGGCATTGATATCGTCGTCATATTCGCATGGAATTTCGCCCCCAATATCATCAAAAGACATCGCGCTCTGTTGGATGAAGGAGTCATCTTTATCATCCCCCTTCCGAGCCTGATTGAAGTCAACCGGGATAATATCGATGCCTATCTGAGCGCGAACTCAGCCGGATCGTCAGGATGAATAAGCATAGGCTCATTCTATGCGGCGCTGGGCCATGGGCAGAAAACATTGCGGCCACCATCGCTCGCCGTTCGGATTCTGTTATTACGGCGCAATTGGTAAAAAGAACGGGCATTGCGAGAAACCGTTCGGTTGACGCACCGCTATATCACGACGTTGCCGACTTGCTCGCCAGTCAAGACTTCGATGGCGCGATTGTATGTACCGCCCCGGAAGCGCATGCGTCTCTATGCGCTGCATTCATACGCCGGGGACTTCCATGCTTCGTCGAGAAGCCGGTGGCAATGGAGGCCAGCACAATAGCCGACCTTCACGCACTGGCTCTCAAACACAGCATTCCGGTGACAGTGGACTATATCCATCTTTTCAGCGACCCATTCCTGGAAATGGCGCAGCAGGTCAGACAACGCGGCTACCCGCGCAAACTAGTGGGTGTGGCGGGCAACTCCCGGGCAACTGCCGCTCGACGGCCAATCCTCTGGGACTGGGGCCCGCATGACTTTGCCATGGCACTCACCTGCCTTGGCCTTGAAGCGTGGGCGTCAGACCAGACATGGGAATCGGAAAAAGCATCGAAACAGGACGATGTGAGGATAGAGGGACATGTCGGGCGGACGCATACCCTCTTCCACTTCTCGAATGCCTTTCGCAGGAAGACCAGGACCTTCATCGCAGCGTATGAAGACGAGGTTTTTGTCTATGACGGTGCATCACGCCCTTCCACAACGCAGTGGCATCGTCAGTCTAGAAACGAGCGGACGGGGTTTAAAAAGGTGGGGTATTCTGAAGCAAGAACACTGCCATTGGACGTGTCGGTCGGCGCGTTCATAAACTCGATAGAGCGGCGCCAATCGACAAAAACCGGACTTGAACTTACACTGGCGGTGACGGACGCCTTGGTTTATTGCAGCCGTCAGTTGTCCGCTTCTGGAACATAAGAGATGAAGATTGTTATTACGGGCGGTGCTGGTTTCTTCGGATCCCACATCTTAGACGCTGCGATTGAACGCTATCCGGACGCCCGATTTATCGTCTTCGATAAGCTGACATACGCTGGCGACCTACGGAATATTGAAGAGGCTGAGCAACGTGCGGACGTCGAAGTTGTTGTCGGCGACATCTGTGATCTCAGCACCTGCCGCAAAACGTTGTCCGGCGCCGACCTAGTTATACATGCCGCGGCGGAAAGTCATGTTGACAACTCTTTTGGAAATTCTCTGGAATTTACGCGGACAAATGTATATGGGACACACGTCCTCATCGAAGCCAGCCGATTTGAGAACGTCCCCAGGTTCATCCATGTGTCAACGGACGAGGTTTATGGTGAGATTGCAACGGGTTTGGCTGACGAGTCTTTCCCGATAGCACCGACAAACCCGTACTCGTCGAGCAAAGCTGCGGCCGAGAATATGGTCTTGGGATATTGGAAGTCATACAAATCGCCAATCATAATAGTCCGGCCCAACAATATTTTTGGTATTCGGCAATACCCGGAAAAAATTATCCCGCTCTTTGTGGGGCGGCTCCTGGCGGGCCGGAAAGCGCCCCTTCATGGCAACGGCCTCAACAGCCGACACTATCTGGCTGTTCGCGACGCTGCACAGGCAATCATTTGCGTGTGCGACCGAGGGGAACTCATGTCAACCTACAATGTTGGATCGGAAGACGAGTACACCAACTTGGAAGTCGCGGAAATGATTTGCCGTTACTTCGAGGTTGACCCGAAGGAGGGTATCGAATTCGTTCCCGACCGGCCGTATAACGACTGCCGCTACGGCATCACGTCAGAAAAAATAAAAGCCCTCGACTGGGCACCGACCTCAAAACTAGAGGACGAGTTACCATCCGTGGTGGAATGGTATCGCGCTAACATAAATCGATACATTCCGGTCGATTGACCATCTACGCCACGGGATGCTCTACCCATCAAAAACCGGACAGATCAACCAACTTCTCAAGCGGCTCTATTCGGACGATGTCTGCTTCATATAGAGCCTGACCACGAGGATTACGCGACAACGTCAGCATTGACGACTCTTCGGTAAACACAACTGCGTGCTCCATCATAGGAGGCGTGAAGATCATTTGACCCGCTTCAACGCGTGTCACATGCGGCGTAGCCCGTGAACCGACCGGGCGATAAATATACTCTGCTCGTCCCTTCGTGAAATAGCAGTAGTGCCAGTCCGTCTTGTGATAGTGATTCGCCCTTATTGCGCCGCGAACCGAGTTAATAAGCAGAGCGCTTTTCATCATCGTATCGAGTATTGGAACGATTTGCCCCCGATCGTCTTCGAACTCTGGGTGTACATCCAGCACTGCATCGGTTGGCCAATGGCGCCGCTCCTCCTCCGTCACGGGAGGAAGAACTTGATGCTCGTTGGGAGTCTTGGAATTCGAAGGCATAAGTCGGAAGCAGCTCAACCAGTTGAAGACGTAATGAAGGTCGCAGGTTATGCTCAGCTCTCGGAAACTTTCAAGTGCGCGGAAGACCGGGTTTCGCGGCTAGCGGAACTGTCCAACCCAATGCCGCGGTCATCTACAGATCGACTCGAGAGAAGCCTGGCGATTTAGGAAATATCCAGACCTCACATCAATGCTAACGGCAGCCGCATTTGTTTCGTAATTTGTAGGCTTCCAATCGGCACCAGAACGGCAAGGCAGTGAGAATCATGCCAGCCAAGGCTTAAATCTGTCTCCGGGCTAAGCAGCAAGAGATCTTTAAACCTATCGCGGATAAGAAAAACATTCTCCACCCCCTTCTCCACACCCTCAAAGTCGTCGACAACAAAGATTGATTTCGGCGTGCAAAGCTGTTCGATCAATTCTAGATCGGAGACCGTGATTCGTCCGTCCAACATAAACAGGTCGATCTTGGCCCCTTCATCGACGAGCGCCTTGAACATCTCCTGGCTGCCTGTTTTTCCAAAGTAGCGGATCTTTGACCTTGCGTCTTCGTCGGGCGCGCGCCATGCGTCAAAGCTAATGTCACATGTCGAAAGGGACGCCAGAGTCCGCTGGGCACCCTTGTAGAGAGACAGTGTAGAGCGCCCAATATACGTACCGACTTCAGCGATATTTTTGGGTTCGAAATAACGGGCAAGCAACCAAATTAACTCCGCAGACTTGCGGGAGATAGAACCGGACTTTGAGGGATAGGATTGGGCAATAGCTTCGGAATGAGGAAACACACCTTCATCAAGATCGCGTGCAGCCATTTGCGATAGGTTTTCAGACTGCAACTCCGACCAAAATGCTTTTGCAATCATAGCTTCCGACAACAACAAACTGTTCATTTTCCTTCTCTCTCCCGAAGACACGTTGCTTCATCAACATATTATCTGAGATATGGTTTCTAAAACGGAACTAATACCGACCTCATTCGACTGATGCGCTTTGCGCAGTCTAGGCGCGGCTTGGTGATAAAGGTCAGGGCCATCTCCTCAAGAGCTACGGAGACCTTGCGCCGGTCGGGCGTTGACCATGTATCGAGATCGATCACTTTGCAGGATCACGACTCAATATGCAGAGTGAAACCGAATTGATTTTCGATATTGCGCTTCGACAAGTCTCCGCCCTCGCACTCGCCTTTAGCGTCTCCCTCTTCGAGATTTGTGTTGGTTTCGTTGGTGCAAATGCAAACGAAATGGGTTGGACCGTCTATGGGGAAAGGCACCTCATGCCACGTGCCCACGTTCATCACCAGGCCACCTGTTCCGTCGAATTCAAAGGCCTGTATCGTGTCCGGGTTAGGTAAATTGGGTTGGCTACCGTCCCAGGCACCGTCGGGTTTGCGGGCCGTCGGCTTTCCCAGAGCCATGTAGAACGGTTTTCCCGATAGCGGGATAAAGGTTTGGGTGTGTTTGGTATGATATTCCATCCATTTCACCTGGAAAGGCCGCGGATTAAAAGAGACCAGGTTGAGGCACAGGTCGTCGTTGCCATGGAAGTCCGCCGGCTGGGTGACAACAACGTCGGAGCCGTAGAAGTCGATCTTGTCGAGCACGCTCGAGTCAGGTTCACCGATCAAGTAACCATACCCCTCAAGACTTTCAGGCGTTGCTTTGACCGGTTTCAGAACCCGCCGGCCGGCTGATACTGCAGCTTCTGCCATCATACCCTCCCATTCTTTACCACTGTTTCTTGAGGCTGAATTTGCCGCGCGCTTCGTCCGGTGTCAGAACACGGCCGCCCAGCTCTTCGACGATCGTCTTTGCCTTAGCCACGAGCTGACCGTTTGTCGCCAGAATCCCCTTGGACAGGTAGAGATTGTCTTCAAGGCCCACGCGGCAGTTGCCGCCCAGCAGCATCGCCTGAGCCACCATGGCCATCTCTGATTTGGAGATACCGAACGCAGCCCAGTTGGCCCCGGCGGGCAGCATGTTCTTCAGAGCGATCATGGCCTCCGCGGTTGCAGGCGCACCACTAGGTACACCAAGCACAAACTGGAACAACGGCGGATCGTCGATAAGCCCCTCACGGATGAGCGTCAGTGCATGCTGCATCTGGCCCATGTCAAACACTTCCAGTTCGGGTTTGACCCCAAGTTCTTGCGCCCGCTTGGCCATATACCGGAGGTCCATGAGCCGGTTGATGACCACCAAGTCTTCACCAAAATTCATGGAGCCGCAATCGAGGGTGCAAATCTCTGGCTTCAATTCTTCGATGTGCCGGAAGCGTTCTTCTGCTGAAACCAGGTCCGTTTCAATGCCAGTTTTACGCGGGTCCTCCTCAACCAGCTGCAACTGCGCACCCATACCGACAGTCAAATTGAGAACGATATCCGTGCCGGAGTCTTTGATGCGCTCGACAACGTCACGGAAATGAGCTGGGTCTCGCCCGCCCTTGCCACTCTCCACGTCGCGCACGTGGACATGGACGATAGACGCACCGGCCTCGGCTGCCTCGATCGCCGCATCAGCGATTTCCTGCGGCGTGACGGGGACATGCTTGCTCTTGTCGACCGTATCCCCTGCCCCCGTCAAAGCGCAGGTTAGGACCACTTCGCGATTCATGCTGAAAGAACTCCAATGTCACAAGTATGCCGACAGGTAACAAACCCAACGGATCTCCATCAATCCGCATTGCGTGCCGCATCTGAGGATATACCAGGAGGAGCCATACCCTTGCAGACGTAAAATTCAAAAGCCTTGGCGAACGCCCCGGCACCCTAAGTCTTTGCGCTGAAAACAAAAAAGCTGCCGATCAAGCGGCCGGCAGCAGAGAACAAATAAAGATGGTTGCGGGGGTCCGTAACCAGCGCCGCCTAGGCCTGGATGACGTGGGGCTGCAACGGCTCCGACATAGTCTCGCTGACTGGCATTCCGTCTAATAAACAGGGCTGATTGGCATAGACGCAGGTCGCACATGGTCAAAGGCCCCTTGCCGCGCACCTATAGCGCTGTATCGCCTGTGTTTCTCTTAACAATCACGCAAACGTCACGTGACCGTAATAAAACACCTTTAGACTCATCACGATTGAGTCTTAAGGTTGTAAAATTTATGCAATCCTCTTCGAAGGATACGGGCACGAGTCATACGTGGATTGAGGCCACTGGAGTGCCGCACGCTGGCTATCCAGATGCACTCAACGACGTGTTCAGCAATAAAGTCGTTGCACGCATCGCGTCCGCGCATGGTTTATCAGCTTTTTCCGAGTCATTGGCGTCTACGTTGAAGCACGCGGGGGGGCTTTATGTTCGATACAGTCCCGCCAAGACATCTTTTGTTCACGAACTCGCCCCGAAGTGCCGTGCCGTATCGCGCACAGCAGAACTCGCGCGGCAGCTTCAAACACAGCTAGGCGAACTGGATTTCTGGGACCGATGGCAAATTTTCAAACGGTTGGAAGAAACAGGCCATCCGATCGCAACATCATTTGACAGCTACGCCCAGATCAACCCCCTACTCGCGGGGGATATGGTTATGGAAGAGATCCAACTGATCCTAAAAGCGGCTGCGAGGTACGAGGGTGACTTCTTTAAAGCTCTAGAAACGCAGCCAGAAGGCGGATCAGACATCGGTCTATTCTTCTTCGTGCAGGTCATTGGCGCGTTTTGGACTTCCATAACAGGAAAGAAGGTCTTGGAGCAGGAGGGCGACATATCACCTGAGGCACATTCTTTCGTGAATGACTGCTTGGAACCGCTCGGAACGGTCGAGGAAGAACAGATCACGGCCGCAATTGTCACAGCATTTAAATAAAAACAGGCCCAATGTGGGCCTGTTTTCTAATGTGTATATGCGGAGTGAGTGGCAGGCTATTTGGTGTCAACCATACTTGCCAATGCATCTCGAGCGATTTTCTTGGCCCTTAAGTCCTGGCTAGAAACACCTGAATCGGACTCTAAATCGAGGACTTTCTGATAAACCGCGATTGCGTCCTCTGATTTTTCAGTCTTCGTATAAACATATGCGAGATTGAGAAGCCGGAACGGGTCTCCGGGGTGCTGCTCGACTTCCGAAGCGAGTTTAGCCTCAGCGGTTTTCCAGTCTTCCTGGACGACCTCGTTATAAGCCCAGCCTTTGTCAGTGTACGTCATACCGCCATTTGACGCGACGTCCGTGCCGGAACACCCAGACAGAGCGGCAACGGCAATGATGGCCAGCGCGGTTGATGCCTTTCCAGTCATAACTCAAACCCTCCAACGTAGAAATCTCGACCTGTGATCGATTGGATGAAGGATATGTGACGATTCCGCGTCAACGCCATAGGAAATATGTTAAATTACGCATAACTATAGTTGTATAAATTATAAGATGCATCTTTTAGTAATATGTTGCGACATACAAGTGTAACAAAGGGACAAGGGCGATAAATGGGCAACGGCGCCTACGCCGACATCACACAGGCTGGCAGGCCACTAAGCCGGCGACGGGGATCACTAAATTCCACCCCCCCGTTTGCTCAAACCGAAGGGAGCCCCGCGGCACCACGGCTCCGTCAGACATATTCGGCCGGGCCTCAAACTCGAGGGTAAGGTAGACCGTCAGATCGTCTCGCTGGTAGGTCTGGACCGGATACTGGCCAAGAACCACGTCTCCCTCAGCCGATATCCTTTTCAGGATGATCTCTTGCTTGGCGACCTGCATTTTCCCCTCGGCCTGGCGCCCACGGCCGAAGAACACGAGTTCACGTTCCTCGGACCTTTCCCAAAGGAATAACCCGCATTCGCCCTCGAACAGGCGTTGAGGCCGAAGCTCACCGACAAGAGACGCAAACTCGTCTTCATCAATCGAGTTAGGCGTGTCAGTGAAACGCCCGGGAGATGTCGCGCAAGCGGCAATAAGGAGCATCACGGCCAGGGGACCGATGACTTTGGAGACGATCCGGGGCATGTGTGAGTCCCTCGTGACGGCTGGTGTTTGGTTCAACATCGAACCCCATGCTAGAATAATCGCAGAAATTGTCCCAATTCGTATTGACCACGTGCACCCTTAAAGCCAAGTGCGGACAATACGCGGCCGGTGTCTTGGGAGACTTCGGACACCCACACATGCAAGTGCACACCAGTATAGTCGTCGCTGCGGACATCCAATAGCGCGGGATATGGCCCTATCGTCCCCTCCAGGGCGGCAGCCGCAGATCCAGCGTCGCACTCTAAGGGACCGGACAACCTAACAGGCAAGCGATCGGATAGGCTGAGCGCTCCCGAGATCATTACGGTGCCATCTGCATGCTGGCATGAGCGCCCTTCGAAAAGCGCAGACACTATGGATATTTCCGTGCGCCCGCTCATAGGCAAGTCTCCGCCCAGAGCATCCAGATACGTAACAATTTCAACGTCAGATAACTCACTTCGACCACCGAGCCCAAGATCTGCATGTCCCTGACTGCGAAAATCGGAAGCCGTCGATGTCCACTTTAAATGAAGCCCTAAAGGGGAGAGTTCGAATACAACGTTGCCAAAAGGGATATGGGTGATCCGTACGCCCCGTAGAACGCCAGACCAGACGGTGCCTGCGCTGCCGCCGGCTGATACGTCCACTCCAGTCCCGCGCAAAACGCCAGGAAATACGCTGGCCGGCAACTGCGCCAACAGGGCAAGCCCAAACGAAGCTAGGAAAAATGTGACCGGCAATTTCCAGAGCGACAGCCTCACGGCGCGCTCCTTAAGATAACTTGAGCCTGCACCGCATCGGCGTCCAGGTGTTTCAGCACTTCTATTCTGGGGAAAGACACGCCGGCCTCCGCCTCCAGAGTTACAATCCAGTTGAACAGATCTCTGACCGCGACAGCATCAAACCAAAACGCGACGTCCGTTTCATTGACAGGCTGAATGCGGGTGATACCTAAACCCAGTTGCTGCGCCGTCGCACTGGCAAAAATGCGCACCGGCTCGCCATTCGGTTCGGGCCCACGCCGGGGTGATACCGCAATCTGCTCCAGTTGCGCCGCGGCCGAGGAAACCTCATCGAACACGTTTTGAGCGGCATAAAAACTCGCCCGTGCGGAGTCCCGATAGGATTTCATGGGGAGAATGGCGAAGAAATACACGGCGACGCATAGGCACAGAACAGCCATTGCAGACAGCATGATCTGCTCACGCGCCGTCCGGTCCGCCCACCAAGCCCTCATCGCGCCACCTTCAGTTCGCTGACGATACGGCGTTCGGATGTCCGCGAAGCTCCTTCCTCAAGCTCGAAGCCGCGGCGCGCGATGTCTGCGCGCAACTTGTCAATGTCTTGATAGGATTCCATAGAAATCGTCGCTGAGAGTGTGCCCCGCGCCTGATCAAATACTAGGGCCTCCAGCCGGGTGTCTGCGGTTGCATTCAACGCGGCATACAGAGCCGAAGCCATTGGAAGAAAAGACGCTTGCTGTGCGCCCCCAAGACCATTGAGACGTGCAAGTACTTGTGTTCGTGGATTGACGATACGCTGCACATCGGGAAGGGCCTGACGTGCAATGGCCTCCGTGCGCTCGAAATACTCGTCCGTCGCGCGGGAGTAATACACGGCTTCCGATACAAGCGAGAGACAGTACGAAATCAGCAAAAGTGCCGCGCATGCTAGAACAGCCCGCCAGCTGCGCAGGGCCGCCGACCATGGCGTTCGAAACGCATATGGACCCTGAAGCAGTGACAGGTTTGCCTTGACGGCACCTTCCGCGATCAACGCGGTGTAGCGTGCCTCGCTTAAAGCGGGCTGCACCTCTACTTTGCATTGCGCGGGCAGCGCCTTTGGAACGATGCGCTCCGGGCGACCGGTGTACACGGTCAGCTCACTGAGATCGTGCTCGACAAACAGCGGCCCCGCAATGCGTTGAAACACATCCGTTTCGACGGCAAAGCCCGTTCCGTCCGTAAATGCGACAATGACATGCCCTTGGCGATCGACCACCACAGGGGGTGACAGGGCTGCTGCAAGGGCGCTCACTTCAGGCACAAGTTTTTGGCCGTCATCCAGCGTGGGTAGCGCACCAGCCCAGGACTCCATCTTGGCTCTTGAGACCACGGCGAGGACCCGCGCGCCAGTCTCTGTCGCCAGCCCAACTGCGACATGCGTGCCCGCTAGGTCGACCGCAATCTCATCTTCTATTGCGAACGGTGCCGCGCGCCGGGCTTGAGATTCGTTGCGGACCGGCAGGTCGATGCAATGCAATGCGACAGCAGCAGCAGGCACGACAGCGTAACCGCCCTGCTCGGAAACTCCGGTGACGACGAACGGACTTTGTGAGTCCGGTTCAACGTCTTTTGAATCCGGATACTGATCGTCGGTATTTACAATGCGGGGCATCGTCATGACCGATCCCCGAAGCGACGTGAAATCCTGTGAATTGACCCATCCGCGCGTTGTTCGAATACGGTCTGGAGGGGCAAGTAAACGCGGTCCAACGTCACCGTGGCATCAAGGGCAAAGAACCGCGTGCGGATGGATACTTGCCTCTGCACTTCAGGCGGAATTCCCATACCAGCGAATGCCGGATGCGACCAAAACTCCTGGAGCGAAGTAAACCCAGCGCGGGGCCGGTCAGCAATCACGCGCCGGGCAGCGCTGACTTCAAGATCAGGACCCACAAGCATGACCAGCAATGGAGCGTGATGGGCCAGCAAGGTGTTGACGTTGATCGGGCTCAATTGGGTATTCGGTAGGGCGCAAACGTAGTCCCGCACACGTTGATATACATCTTCAGTGTATCGATAAATCGCCCGCAGTTCTGTTGTATCGGACAGCAGTGTATTACCCGCGCGATAGGGAACGGAGAGCGACCTGTAATAGGCGTCCTCGGCCCCGCCGTTGCTGGGCGAGGAATCCGCATCAATCCAGTCGGTCAGGCTGTTGGCCAACGTATCGGCCTGACCTTCGCCAAACCCAATTGCGCGGAGCAGGTTGATATATTGCTGGCGGCCCAGCGGACTCGCGACAAACTGCGTGCCACCGTCTGTCTCGACAACACTGTTGAGATTGAAGCAGTTTGAGTGGTCGGAAATCTGCCCCTCGATCAGACCGCCGTCGATTGGAAACGACATAGGGGCGACGGCCCAGGCATCCTGCAACGTCGACCGCCCAGGGTCAGCATCATAACTTTGCTTGATGGCATAGGCAGCGAGATCCTCGGCCCCATACGTATACCAACTGGCTTGATCCAAAAGTCCGCTGTTCGTCGCGCGCCGAATACCAAATCGAATGTCGTCCATCATGCCCACGGCCAGCGACGCCACAATGGTCACGAGAACGAGCACCGTAAGTAGAACGGCGCCCTTTTCCGACCGTTTGGGCTTGAATAGCGTCATAGCTGCCCGCCCGGGGCGAGGAATAACTGGCGCACATTGCCCAACGCCTGGGACGAGAACTCGATGGCAACCGCCTCTGGGTAAAGCGCAGCCAGGCGGCGGCCGCTCATCCACCCTGCCTGCCACACACCGTCCGAGAAAAACGATAAAGTGACCTCTGATACACCGGATATGAGGACCTGTTCGAATGCGTCGATTTCGGCGCTGCCATCGACATAGGGAAACGCGCGACGGATAAGGTTGCCATCCGTGATGACGTATTCCACCTTTTGCAAAGAACTCCGCGCCGCTAGACCGCCCGGATTTTCCCAACCATTCCGTACCAGCGATACGAGCGGCTGGTTCGGTCCGCTCAAGGTCACGCCAATACCCATACGCGCACCGGACTCGTCTCGCGGCGTACGGCGCACCATCTGGCCAAAATCAGCACGCATCAGGGAATTAGCGATCTGCAGTCCTTTGATCGCCTGATTGATCTCGTCGGATTGATCTTTTGCTCTCAAGCTTTGCCCCAGGATTGCTGTTCCGGCGACAGAGAGCATTGCGAATATCGTCAGCGTAACGAGCACTTCAACGAGCGTAAAACCGGCGGTGGGACGGGTCATAGCGCCCCCTTAAAAGCAGAGACAGCGCGGAGCACACGATCTTCCCCGTGCCGGCGAACATCGACATCGATACGACGGACGGCGTTGGAAGCGTTGACGATACGTCCTGACCACTGCCACGAGTCTCCAGCCAGGTCGACGGTGCCGCCGACCGTGCTATTGGGTAACCCGTCGGCACGTGTGTACAGGTCAACCAGAGCGTTTTGCGCCACGATTTGAGCGAGCGTGCGGTCACGCAGCTCTGCGGCCGCGCGTGAACTCTCGGCCTGAATGTGGATCAGCGCGGCCATAGTCATCCCGAAGATACCAAGCGCGACGACAACCTCGACCAAGGTAAACCCCTTGCTGGACCTCTGTTTGAAGTTATGAGGCCGAAACATACGTGACCTCGATCTGACCAAGACGCGAGCTGCTTACCGAAGCTTGCGCAATGCCATCCGTTATGCTGATCGAAAAATTGGGGGGCGCACCGATCGGTGAGAACACAAGAGACGGGATATTCAATACATCTGCGCGGTCGCGTTCAGATGAAAGTTCCTGAAACGCGTTTGCACCGCTACTGAACTGGACTCTTTGGCTGAGCGTACGGGGCCGAAGCTGATCTATATCGTCGATCAGGATCCAATTCCCGCGGCGATAACGGTAAAAGGCATAAGATTGAACGCCACCGGCAACGCCAACCGACTCCCCGGACAACACGCTCTCGTCTATGGCGACATTGAGTCGGGCCGCAAAACGGCTGGCTTCTTCATGAGCCGCTGTTTTTTCACCTGGCAGTGTCCAAACGACCGCGCCCGTCACCAAGCCGATGATGAAAAGACTCATCACCAGTTCGATCAGGGTAAAGCCTCGCGAGGTGCCGGTGGATTGGGACATCAGCTATCCCAATTCCCGATATCGGCGTTATCACCTTCGCCGCCCAGACGTCCGTCGGCGCCCAGCGAATACACGTCAAATGGCCCGCTCTCGCCGGGTTGCACATACTGATACGGATTTCCCCACGGATCGTCCGGGAGCCGCTTGATGTAGCCACCCGGGCGATACCTCTCGGGGTTCGCAACGCCATTGGGCGCGGTGATCAGGGCATCCAGACCTTGATCGACGGTGGGATAAGACAGTTGATCCATCCGGTACATCTCCAGCGCCTGCTCGAGCAGCGCGACATCGGCCCTGGCTTTTTCAGTCATGGCTCGATCCTGGCTCGGCAGCACGTTCACGACAACGACCGTCGCCAGCAATCCGATGATGACGATCACCACCATCAACTCGATTAGCGTGAAACCGCGTTGTTGCCGGTATGGGCGACGAGATTTTGAATGGCGTGCAAGCATGATGCGCCTCACATAAGGGCTAAGGAATTTAAGCGAAGGATGGGCAGTAAAATCGCTAACACGATTGTCGCGACGACGCCCCCCATCAGAACGATGATCAGCGGTTCGAGCAGACTCAGGGCTGTCGACGTAAACATCTCGAATTCACTTTCCAGGTGATCCGCAGCCCTGGACAACATGTCGTCGAGACTCCCGCTGCTTTCTCCAATCGCGACCATATAAATGAGCAACGGGGGGAAGGCCTTTGTGGCTTTGAGGGCAGACGATAGGCTTACGCCCTCTTGGACGCGGCGTAACACCTGATCGATTGCGTCGAGAAGCACCGTATTGCTTAGGGTCTCGCGGGCAGCGTTCAGGCCCTCGACCACCGGCGCACCGCAAGATATGAGCGTGCTGAGTGTTCTTGCCAGCCGGGCCGCTTGCAGATCGCGGGTCAGTTTGCCGATTAAAGGAAGCTTGAGCAGGGTGACGTCAACCGTTCTGCGCACTGTGGGGATGGACAGGGCCCGTCCGGCCAGCCCGACACCGACAAGACCGGCCAGCCCAACAATCACGCCATATGATCGAATAAATTCGGACATTGCGATGACGAACTGCGTCAGCCCGGGCAACTCCTGGCCCATGCTGTCGAACTGATCGACCACTTTGGGGACGACGAAGGCAATCAACAGCGTGACGACGACAAGCGCGGTTACGGCCAGCGCCGCCGGATAGACGCACGCGGTTATGACCTTGGAACGTATGTCCCGAGCGCGCTCCAAGTGGACAGCAAGGCGCTCCAACACGGCGCCCAAGCTGCCGGAGGACTCACCGGCCCTAACGAGAGCCCGATAGAACGGCGTGAACGCGGTTCCTTGCCGCGCCAAGGCTTCGGCAAAGGGATAACCCTCCGTTACGTCGGCCCGCACGGCCAAAAGCAACCGGCGCAGCCTTGGTGTATCCGACTGTTCCGCCAGGGTCTCCAGTGCGCCTTCCAGAGGTGCCCCGGCACTCAGCATGGTCGCTAGCTGACGCGTGAGCACCGCCAAATCGCGGCCCGGCACTGCAGACGGCCGCCTCGTCCATTTGAAATTGAACGGCAACTTCAAGGATCTGTTGACGGCAGGCGTTATCGCCAGTGGGATTAGGTTGCGAAGCTTTAGTTCCTGCTGGGCGCGGCGAGCGGATTCGGCAGACACAACGCCAGTCAGCCGTTGGCCCTGCCGGTCAAGCGCCTCATACTCAAAGGCCGACATCGACTTGTCCCCCCTGACGACAGACACGCAGAACTTCATCAATGCAGGTTTGGCCAGCGGCAACGTGGCGCAATCCACTCACCATCAAGGTGTCGTTGGCGGCAAATGCATGCTCCGCGATTTCTTCTTCCGGCGCATCGTTATGAATGAGGCGGCGGATAGAGTCGTCAACCGACACCAATTCGTACAAGCCGAGACGGCCGCTGTATCCGGTTTGCGCACAGGCCTCGCAACCGACAGGCTGGAAGATTTCTGTGACGCCGTCTGCCAATGGTCCGAGAACACGTTTTTCCCGCTCTCCGGCAGGCACGGCTGACTTGCACTGCTCACAGAGCCGGCGGACGAGGCGCTGCGCAACGATGGCTTTGACCGTGGACGACAACAGAAACGGCTCGACACCCATATCTCTGAGCCGCGTAATGGCGCTGACGGCACTGTTGGTGTGAATGGTCGAGAGGACGAGGTGACCGGTGAGACTCGCCTGCACGGCGATTGATGCGGTTTCCGGATCACGGATTTCCCCGACCATGACCACGTCCGGGTCTTGACGGAGAATCGCCCGCAACCCGGCCGCAAACGTCATCCCGACCTTGCTGTTCACCTGGGTTTGTCCCACGCCCTCAAGGGCGTATTCGACGGGGTCCTCGACAGTCAAAATATTCCGGGATTGATCATTGAGGAAACTCAGGCCTGCATACAGAGACGTGGTTTTTCCGGAGCCCGTTGGCCCGGATACCAGTATAATTCCATTCGGCTCTGTGATCGCGCGACGAAAGGCCTCGCGCACGGGCAGAGTCATGCCGAGTTGATCAATACCAAAGTGGCGTTGCGTCTTGTCGAGCAAACGGAGAACGACCCGCTCGCCATACTGAGCCGGAAGGGTCGAGACGCGCACATCCAGACTCGTGCCGCCAATGGTGAGCGAAATTCGGCCATCCTGGGGTACGCGCCGTTCCGCGATATCCAGACGCGCCATCACCTTGACGCGCGACACCAATCGGGACGCAACCCGATTTGGCAAAGACAGAATTTCCTGAAGCACACCGTCAATGCGAATACGGACAGACAGGCGCGACTCAAAAGGTTCGATATGAATGTCGGATGCTTTGCGCTTGGCGGCTTCCGCGATCAAGCCGTTGATCAGACGAATGATCGGCGCGTCATCGGCCGAGTCGAGTAGATCAGCCGCCTGCGGCAAGCCATCGGCCAGAGACGTGACACCCTCTTCCGCCGCCAGTTCATCGGAAATCGCATCAGAGTCGATTTCGTGAGCGGCATAGGTCTCTGAAAGAAACTTTTCGAAGTCCTGGGCACTTAGCGGTTCGACACTAAGAGGTTTGCCAACGACCCGCCGCACTTCAATGAGTGATTTCGACGCCGCTCCATCGCGCATGCCCACACGTGCGACGTCATCGACATCCAAGACCAATACACCGTGGTCCTTGGCGAAATTGTAGGTCAGCGCGGGTTGAGGCGTCGCCACCATGTCGATCAGCGCTTGCCGCTCTGAACCGGTACGGACACGCCCATCACACGACCGAGGATGCTGTCCATGCTGGTTTCCCCACTGCGCGTTTTCAGCGCCTGTTCGGCCCGCATGTAGTTGTACTTCTCTCCAGTGACCGAGCGCACATCCTCTACATTGCGGAGGATCGTCGGGCGAATGAAGACCATGAGATTGGTTTTTTGGTTCGATCGCCCTTCACTGCGGAAAGCACGACCGATGACAGGAACGTCGCCAAGGATTGGCACCTTATCGACCGTCGATTGACGATCGTCTTCGATGAGGCCGCCCAGAACGATGACTTCGCCATCATCGACCATCACCGTGGTCTCGATCTCGCGCTTATTCGTGACGAGCTCGGTAAATCCGTCGCTGACCGGGCCGAAAACGCTCGACACTTCCTGGCGAATGAACAGTTTGATGGTATCGCCGTCATTGATCTGTGGGCGCACTTCGAGCTGAATGCCGACATCCTGCCGTTCGATCTGCCTGAAGGGGTTTGTGTTGGCGCTGCCAAGAACCTCACCGGTCGTGATTGGAATTTCCTGGCCGACGATTATGCTGGCCGCCTCATTGTCCATGGTCATGATCGACGGCGTGGACAGAACATTCGATCCGACATCCTGATCCACAGCGTTCAAGATGACGCCAAAGAGCGTGCCGCCATCTGTGATGCCGGCACCGCCAAGGGCAAACCCGTTAAGGCCGAGCAGGCTGTTCAATGCCTGAGTCTGAAGCTGCTCGATAACCTGACTATCTTCGCCGGAGGATTCGCGGTCCGCGACGACCGCGCCCGTAAGCGCCAAAATGTTCGGAGCGGTGCTGGAGTAGTTCGCCACCGTAAACGGCACCGCGCTGCCCCGGCTGCCCGACAAGATATATTGCAGACCAAGCTCGCGGGCTGCTGTATCCGATACTTCTACAATGATCGCTTCGACCAACACCTGCGCGCGCGCCACATCCAGTTGCCGGATAACACCATCGAGAGCTTGCTGCATCTCAGGATCAGCGCTGATGACGAGGGCGTTGGTTCCGCGATGATACGTAATGCTGGTGCGCGATCCGGCCTCGGCGCCAGATGTCCGGCTCAGAGACGCACTGATCTGTTCTAGCATCGGCACCAGTTCTTCCCCGGCGGCGTGCTTTAGGTATATGACGCGCACGTCTTCCTTCACTTTGTTGCCGTCATCCAGCTCGGATACGACCTGGAGCATGCGCTCGATGACCAGTGGATCGCCTTTTAACAAAAGGGTGTTGCTGCGCTCGACCGGTATCGCTGTGACATTGGGGCGTCCGCCATCTTCGCCGCGCTGCGTGCCTGCCAGGCCGGTGACGATTTGGCTCATTTCAATTGCAGACGTGTTGAGCAGTTGAACCGGAACGATTGTCTCCATGTCACGGTCCAGCTCCGCCAACACGGCTTGTATGCGTGCCATGTTATCGGCGAAGTCAACGACGATAATTGCGCCGGAACCAGGCGTTGCGATCACCCGTCCTTTCTGACTTGCGATCGGCCTGACGGCATTGAGCGCCGTGGTCGTATCGATGTGATGCAGGGTGAAAACCTCTGTCACCACTTGGTCACCGGTGCGGCCATCGCGCCCAACCGGTGTAAAATTATCAGCGGCAGAGTCATCAGGAACGATTTTGTAGGCGCCGGACCCCGTCGAAACGGCGGTGAAACCGTTGACGCGCAGGGTCGACAGGAACACCTGAAACACAGTCTCTGGACCGATGGGCTCGCGTGAAATGACCGTTACCTCGCCCTTAACCCGGGGATCGACGATGAATGAACGGCCAGTCAGCATCGAGACATCGTCAATGAAGGCGCGGATATCGGCATCACGCAAGTTCAGAACCTGTTCTTGTGAACTCGCGTGGCTAGCCGGCCAGATCAGCGCGGTAACGAACAACAGCGCGATCGGGCGAGCAAGGTAAATAAGTTTTCCTAGTGTTCGCATGTTTATTGGACCCCGCTCAGGTCGAATGCCATGGTTTCCAAGATGCCATCACGCTCGACTTGCACCTCGACGGATGTAGCAGCCTGCAGTTCATCGACGACGTCGGTGATCCGCTCCGCACTGGCAAGGCGAACACCATTGACTGACATCACAACGTCGTTCTGTTGCAGCCCACTCAGGCGCAGAACAGCGGGGTCACTTTCCGGAGTGATGTAAAAGCCACTAATCGTATTGCCGATGACCCGCGGGCGCAGCTGGAGCCGTTGAAACGCGTCTGAGATGGACAGGCGACTGGCCGACGGACTCGCGAGACTCCCACCCGCAGCTGGCCGGACGAGACTGCTTCCGCTTTCGGACCCGGGATCAAGCAAGAGACTTTCCCGCACGCCAGCCCGTGAAATGACGATCCGGTCGGGCAACACCTGGTCCAAGCGGACTCCGGCCATAACTTGATCGCCGACGCGGAAGCTGCCCTGCTGCTTATCGGGCGTGCGCACAATTGCGCTGCCTTCTTCGGGGTTCTGTCCGGCGCGCACACCAAAAAGCTTGAGGTCCAGCTTGGTTTCGGGCGCGGCAACCTGAGTGGCAAGGGCGGATGACTGACTTGCGACGGTGGCAAAAAACGGATCGCTATTCACCAACACCGAGAAGTCGGTTTCAGCGACCCGGGCTCCGCTGGCGATATTTTGCTCAGGGAGACGGAATTCTGACTCAGGCAGGACCGGTCCGACTGTCCACGTCAGCACCAATTGCGACCAAACAACACCGAGAAGCCCCGCAAGAATGGTCAGGACGGTGACCTGCAATGACAACGGCGGACGGGCAATCGCACGGACTACATCCGCAGAGTCCAGACGCGGCAACCGCAGCCCTGACGGCAGGCGCATAGACGACTGGCGTTTCGACCCTCCATCTGCTGGGCCGTCGCTAAAGTCTTGCATACTCTCCACCCATTTTTGTTGCCGGCACGGTCCGGCAACAGAGTTTGCAAAAATGTGAAATCTAGAACCGTGTCTTCAAACCAATAGAGAACGTCATTCCCAGGTCGTATTTCTCGGCAACTTGATTGCCCTGTTTGATCAGGAAATCGTCATTGAGAAGGTTCTGCGCCTTGAAGCTGACCTCATACTCACCGCCCCAGACATCAAAGGTCCGTGCATAGTTCAGGTCTAAGCTGATCGGCGGTTTTTCAACCTCGTTCGGCGCGCCCAGACGTCCGACACCGATGATCCGTGATCCCGTGTAGTTGAGCAAAATAGAGAAGCGCTCGCGGTCTTCCACTTCATCCCAGCCCAACTGGATATTCCCCAACCAATCTGACTGCCCTTCCAGGCTTCTTTGAGAATCGGTCTCTTGAGTGGCGACGGTCGGGTCCAGGCTTACACTAGAGTCGATATACGACCCGTTGACCTTCACATAGAACTCACGCCGGTTAGCCCAGTTGCTGTCTATCCAATTAGAAACAGGGATAACCTTCTCAATCTCGGCTTCAACACCCTTAACTTCCGCGCTAAGCGCGTTCGCCCAGGAACGCAAGGGCGTGTTACCGATGAACTGATAAGTCTGCTCAATGGGGTTAGTGAAGTCTTTGTAGAACACGCCGACGGTCGCAAACTCTCCGGGTCCGAAATACCACTCCCAGCGGGCGTCGTAGTTGTCAATCTGCGCAATCTGCAGTTCCGGGTTGCCGCGGGTCTGTTGCCCGCGATCGTCCAAGAAGAATGCCGAAGACGTTTCACGCAAATCAGGGCGAGATAGGGTTTGACTGAAGGCAAACCGCATCTGCATGTTGTCATAGAATTCCCAGGTCAGAGTCGCGGCCGGCAACACGAATTCACCCCGCTGCGTAACCGTGATGGGGTCAAGGCTGACACGATCAACGGTGTCAGTGATCTGCTTTGAATCTTCATAGCGGAAACCACCGGCAAACCGCACAAAGTCAGTTAGCTGGACATCGACACCGGCATAAAGCTGGATGTTCTCGAGGCTCGCCGTAAAGGTATCTGATGCGTCAAAGAACTCTCTGAGCTCGAAGCCGCCGGGCCCGATATTCACCGGCCCGAAGATGATTTCGGGGATAAGTTCACGAAGCTCTAGGTTCGCTCCAGCCGGCGGATTAAAGCCGTACTGAACGAACCCTGAATCTCTGCTTTTGTCTAGGTATGCAGCTCCAAGCTTAATGTCGACTGCCATATCGCCAACAAGCATCGGCTGCAGAATATCGAAGCCGAGATCATAGGTGTCATCTTTCAAGTCATTCCAACTCGTCAGGGCAGAGTCTGTCCGCAGGGGCAGACGGAACACACTATCAAAATCGTCGAAGATGTAACGGTATTGGCGCCGCAAAGGAACTTCACGAGATGCCTTCGAATAAGACGCCCGCCAATTCAATTGAGTTTGTTCAAAGCTGGAGCTGGAATTGAACGCATCGAAGAAGTGCTCGCCGGACACCTGATTAGTCCAGAGGTAGTTCTCGATGTACTCGTTGCGAACTGATGTCCGCAGCGTTCCTGGATCAGCGGCAAACTCACCTTTCTCGATCTGAACGCGCTTTATACTCTTACGCAGAACCAACGATGTCGCCTTAACGGTGCTTTGATCGAACTCCCAGCCGAGGGAGAAGATGCCATTCAGGCCAACTTCCCATTCGGTCCGTCGCAATCCGCAGTCCGTTCCTCCGCCATCAAAATTATCGCAAATCTCTGGAGCAAGCTCGGTGCTTGGGGTCAGCTCACCAGCAGAAATCTCAAACGTTCTGAATTCGCCGAATTCGTTTCTGATTTGACTGCCGTAGTCGACCACTGCAAGCACGCCCATGCTAGAGTCAGCAAAATCAAAGCGATTGCCATAAGCCGCGTTAAAACTGGCGTCAGGCGCGTTGGGTTCGCGGTCGACCGACCAGATATTGGGAATAGATTCACCTGCCGCTTCTAGCTGAGCCGGCGTAAAACCTTCGAGCAACGGGTTGCTGTCGATAATGTCCGGGATAGACCTCGACTTTCCAGGAAAACCAAACAGCTCTGCAGTATTGGGCCCATCGAACGTCAGACCATCTTCTAGTGTGCTGGTGGTATTGAACCCACCAGATACACCAACCTCATAGAACTCTTCGTCGGGAACCGCTTTGGTGCGTAGTTCGATCAAGCCGCCACCGAATTCGCCCTGGAACTGGGGAGAGTAAGTTTTCTGAACCAAAACACCGCCGAGCAAACTTGTCGGGAAGATGTCCAATGGAACAACACGGCGAAGGGGCTCCGGGCTCGGTATCGTCGCTCCGTCAAGAGTTGCATACGAATACCGTCCACCGAGCCCACGAACGTAAACGAACTTTCCAGAAACAAGGCTCAAGCCAGTGACACGCTGCAAAATGCCTGTGACTTCAGAGTCGCCGGACTGGGCAAAGTCAACCTCGTCTAGCAGGCTTGAGATTTCTGAAGTGGCGCGCTTTTCATCCGGGATATAAATTCCTTGGACGACGATTTCTTCGACGTCCTGTTGTTGCGCGCTGACAGGAACAGCCATGGTGACCATAGCGGAGGTGAGGAGCGCAGCTTTGAGGCCGTAACGTTTCGATATCATTTTGGGTCCACCCACAAAGTCATGAGCAAGTGCAAAGAAAGCGCCGCAACGACTGGAAGAGACGGTGCTCGTCCTTGTCGCCGCGGCGTCTATACACGTGTCTAGTCGTTCAGCCAGACAGTCCAGCCGTCCGTCCAGTTGCCTGCTTCATTCTGAACCGCACCGGCGTAGGTGGTGGCATCGAAAAAGCTGTCAACTGCACTGACATCGGTCGCCGTAATGGCGTTCTCGTTGGCACCGTTGATGAAGGCGCGACTGCCGCCTGATGGAGCCACCAGAGTGCTGGACGATGTGATGTCGTTGTTGGCTTGGTTCGTCACGAAGGTCTCCAAGACAAACGGGTCGCCATCTTCATCATCAGTCGGGTCTGTACAGGCAAGCAACGAGGATTCAATCGTTGTGTCTCCTGTCAGGTCCGTTGCTGAACTTCCCGCAGCCGTGAAAGTTGCAGTGCTATCGAGGTCGTAACACGCGTCACGCCAGTTCGTAGCAACAAGGTTCCAAATCCGACCCGCCGTGCCGCGGCGAAGAACCACACCGGTATCACCGACTGAGGTTCCACCAACGAACGTGGCATTGGCGATTAAGCCCTGTGAGCGTGGAAGGAAGTCGTTGTTTCCTTCCAGACCATCAGCTTCGATGGCCCGGTCTGAGTTCGCCTGGTTATCGTTCTGATAAACGATAACGTGCTGGAGCTTGCCACGCCAACCTTGGGTCCAATCGATGGAGTCATCATCGGCGCCAGTCACAACCAGGTATTTGGCATTCACTGTGCCGCCGAAGAATTCGATGCCATCGTCGGCCCCGTTATGCACTTGCACGTAGTTAACTTCGGTGCCGGAACCGACGCCTTGGAACGCAATGCCGTTCAACTCGTCGGTCGAGGTAATCGGGTTACCTGCGTACTTCACAACGGTGTAGAGCAAGTTACCGCTGTTGTCCGTATCGTCGACGCCGCCGTACAAGCCGCTGTCGCCTTCACCTTCTTCCTCACAGGTTCCAGTTTGGTTACACGTGTTCAAGGTCGCACGACCATTGATCACGAGACCACCCCACAGACTGGTGTCCGTATCGAGGTTGGCCGTGTCATCGTCAACTGAGCTGAAGATCACAGGGGCCGTTGCGGTGCCATTGGCGCGCAGCTGGGAACCGCGCGTGACGACCAAGTAGGAGGACACATCTTCACCGAGCACCCGCACACCAGAGTCAATTGTCATGACGGCGGTGTCACCGGAAGCTAGAGGCGCGGCAGGATCTGGCCCCGCATCGATACCAACATCGACACGACCGCTGAGAATATAGTCAAACCCAGCGACGAGGCGAATGTCAGAAGTATAAACCCCCGACAGGACACATTGGTCATCCCCCTGTGCTGTCGTACCAGTTGGGCAAACCGGATCTTCGTTCAAGCCGAAGGTCCAGCCGAGAGTCCAGTTTCCAGGAGCTGTCGCGGTCGGAACGGCGCCAATGTAGTCAACACTGTCGAAGAAAGAGTCGATTTGGCTGACGTCCGTGGCGGTAACGGCCGCTTCCGCTGTTCCATTCACGAAGCCGGACAGCGACGAATTACCGAATACGTTGTTGGACTGGTTTAGAACGAATGTTGCAAGATCAAACGGGTCGCCGGTCTCATCATCGGTCGGGTCGTCACAGTCGAACAGTGAAGATTGGATTGTGATGTCGCCGGTAATGTTTGTGGCTGACGTTCCTGCAACGGTGAATGTCGCGTCACTGTCAAGATCGTAACACGCATCTCGCCAACCGGTGGCAACGATATTCCAAAGGCGGGCCGCTGTGCCACGGCGCAGCACGATTCCCGTATCACCAACGTCAGGCGCACCACCGATAAAGGTCGCATTCGCGATCATCGGGGCGGAGCGCGGCAGGAAGTCGTTGTTGCCTTCCAGATTGTCCGCCTCAATCGCCCGGTCTGAGTTGGCCTGATTAGGGTTCTGGATCACCAGCAAATACTGAACCTTACCTCGCCATCCTTGAGTCCAGTCTAGGGAGTCATCGTCTGCACCGGTAATCACCACGTGTTTGGCGTTAACGGTACCTCCGAAGAATTCGACACCATCATCGGCACCATTGTGAACCTGCAGAAAATCAATCGTGGTTCCGCTGCCAACACCTTGGAACGCAATACCGTTCAACTCGTCGGTCGAGGTGATCGGGTTTCCGGCATACTTCACCTGGACATAGCGAAGTGTACCGCTATCGTCCGTGTTGTTGCTGCCGCCATACAGACCGCTATCGCCTTCCCCCTCTTCTTCACAAACACCTACTTGGTTACAGGTATTGAGCTCGGCGAGGCCGTTGATAACGATACCGCCCCACTCGGATGTATTGGGGTCGCCCGTTACGTCGCCAGTATAGACGGTGCGCTGAGTTTGGCCGAATTCGGCAGCGACATTCAGGTCTTGGGCACTGGTAAATACAATCGGGCTTGACTGTGTGCCAGACGCCTCAAGGCGCGATCCCCGTGAAACAACCAAGTAGGAGTCGAGGTCTTGCCCGTAAACTGTCGTACCCGCTTGAATGGTCAAAGTGGCAGGTGTGCCGCCAGTGCCATCGGCGGCCGTGTTCTCACCAACGACGACTTTTCCGTTGAGCGAATAGAGGTTCCCAGAGGTGAGCGTGACGTCCGACGTAATCGTACCTGTGAGTTCGCAGTGCGTCGCCGACCCAACGGTCAGTGCAGTCGTACCGGTGGGGCAATTACCCTCACTGTCCGGAGTTTCACCACCGCCGCCATCGCCGCCGTTGCCGCCGCCGCCGACGCCGGGATTGGGGCCTTCACTGCCAGGCGAGGCAATCTCGGTCGAACTGTCGCTACAGGCGGCTATGAAAAGAGATAGAACCGCGACTGTTAAGAGGCGGAGGAAATTTGAAACACTGATCATGTCGTCCCCGTTGATTTCACGATGGTAGGCAGGCGCGTGTCGGCACCCGAATTCGGAAGTCTCGGAGGCGAAGTATCAAAGAATAATTTTGCTGTATAGCGGTCGAGTAAATATGTAAACGAACTGTCATACGTGCAGTAAATATGCCGGTATTACTTATTTTTTACGTATTTGTTTCATTTTGAGAACACTAACATTGCATTAGTGTGACCATGGTCGAGAGCATGGCGGCGGTGGCGCGCTCAAGGAGATATTTTTCAGCGCAGCGTAAGCGTGAAAGGCGATATCGATTGGATGTCGGCTTCATGACACTTCAGTGAAGATTGGAGTGCATGCGTTGATGTTCGATGCATTCGGAGCGAAAGTCCGCTCGAGTTTTTTGGCGCAACAAACCCGGCCCGCGGATAGGAAAGTAAATGGCTTCGATTGGATTAAAACAGGTCGCGATCTCTTTTTGTGCCGTGGCAGCAATGACCTTTATGACTCTAAGCTCACCCAGCGCGGCGATCGGCGGCGGCGATGAGCAATTGGCCAGCACACCTCGAGCCCAAGCTAGCCAATCCACCTCTCTCGATTTCAATGTGTACTCTAATTGGTGCGTTGCCGATGAGACCCAACCTGAAAACTGGCAGGTGCAACTTGGTTACTGCCTTGGGTACTTGCAGGGACTATATTGGGGACAAGTGATCGGCTCTCCTGTCGCTGAGCGCCCATTCTGCTTGCCACCAGCTTTTCAAAAGACCGACATGGTCGCAGCACTCAGTTCGTATGCGTCTAAGTATCCGATGCAAGTTGCAGGCACTATGACCGCCGACCAAACCGCCCGTCATGTCGCTGAGGCGTTCAAAACGTATTTTGAATGTGAGTAGCAACGGCGCAAATTATAATTAGTCAATAGACCAATCAGCCGTTCGCATATTTTTCCAGAAGTTGGTTGCGGGGGCACGCAACCAGCGTTGTCTGTACCTGGATGAGGTGTGGCCGTGAAGGGATCCAGTAACGTCTCTAGAGCGGATCTCAAGCCTCCTTAACGGCAAAATGACTTAGGTTACATACAGCGACTCAACTTATGCGCGGCACGCTTAAACGAGCTTTGACAATGTCGGACTTAAGCTTGGCCAAATTGACTGCCGAGGCACCGCCCTCATCTTCTAGAATCTTTTGAAAGCCACCTTTGGGCCGTGCAGCCGACGCAAGGCGGTCATACGCTTCTTTCGGCCACGTCGTCGCGAAACCGCGGGGATAGTCTTCGCCGCCGTCGCAGGGCCCATCTTCATTATAGATGAGGGGAAAAAGCGGACCCTCCGGCGGCTCTCCTGGAACCATTTCATCAAGGCTGACGCCAGCTAGACTGACGCAGTCCGGACGCGGCTGCCAACGGATATCATCGCCGAACACACGCGTGGATATGGCAAAACGCCAGTCATCAGTCGGGTTGCCAGATGAAAAATGCAGCGTCCATGGATGGACGATCAGTGCATCGCCGGGCTCCATATCCCAGGACAAAAATTCGATTCCTTCTTCACCGCGCAAAGCCTCGCCATCCGGCTGAATGGGCCGGTCTTCCGGTCGAATCATCTGCCGGGCATTTGGCGAGAACAGCCAATACAGCTGGTCGTGACGGTGAGAGCCCGCAATACACTCTAGGCTATTGGCCTTGGTGATCGGTGTCAGAGCCGTCCAAAAGGAAGGCACCATATGGCCGGTTACGGGCCACCCGGCCCGGTCACTGTGCCAGATTGTTTGCGTGGTTGAATGCGGCTCTTTGGAAAACAACTCGTCGAAGAAGAAGCGCAACCTCTTCGACTGCATGACCTTTCCGGCCGCCTCACCTAGTGGAGATTCAAACGCGTAGGCCCGGAATTCAGGAATGGTCCGCGCCATGTAGCGCGCGCTGCCCACCGTCGGCAGCAGGCCGAACTTGGAGCGATCCATCCGTGCCTCCTTGGCGATCGGGCGCAGAAGCTCGATCCAATCAGGATCAAACACCTGACGGAGGCAAACGACACCATCGCGATTGTACGTGTCGATATCTTCCTGAGTAATCGCCCTCAGCGGGGACCGGTTGAGTGGCATTGTGCGCCTCCTTGATCAGGTGAACACGGTATCCTGAGCATCGCAGGGACTCGTATCAGCATTATCGTCTCTGGGGTTGGGATGTCCCGCGATCTTTTTCGATTCCCCGAATGATGACATTTGGCAGATAAGTATTGTCCCACTCGGCATCAACGACACGTACCGTGGGGAGCCCCGTGCGCAGGATCACCAAGTTTTGAGACGGGACGATGTAAACGACTTGGTTCCCGTTGCCGTCGAATAAGTAGAGGTCGTCGGCCAGATAGGGCTCGCTGTGCAGAACTTTTCGCGTATCCCGATCGGGATGGGCAAATCCGCGCCGTTCCGTATATCGACCTGCTACCCAAACGCTCAATCCGAAATACGGATTCTGTTCCGTCGGCGTAATCATTTCCTGAACGTATCCGACCGGCAGCAACCGCCGTGCATTCCAGGTGCCATCCTGCAACATCAAAATTGCCAACCGCACGAAAACTTCAGGCGGGACCATCATGCAGCATCCACCATGAGCCATGCCGCCCGGCCTGTTGACCCAAATCGTTCCGCCCTGAGATCCGACTTTTTGGAAGAGTTCTGTACTCAAAAATTCAGCATACCTTCGGCCGGAGGCGCGTTCGATCACCACCGGCACCATCTCGCTTGCGGCATTGTTGTATTCATAGCGCGTTCCCGGCTCATCGATGACCGGGTAATCCGCAATAATGATTTCATCGTGGTGAGGATGCAAAAATGTGCGTGAAATCACGTCGTCCGGACCTTGCGCCGGCAGCTGCGGCAGAAAACCGACCCGCATATCCAGGAGGTGGCGGATGAGAATCTTCTCGCGCCGGGCGTCGCCTGTCCATTCGGGTACGAAATCAGCAACGGGCTGATCAAGCGACTCAATCAGGCCCAGCTGCAAGGCCCGGCCAATCGCAAGAGCGGCAACCGGTTTGGATAAAGAATAGGAAAGAACCGGCTTTGTCCGGGCGAAGGGCCCGAAGTAGGTCTCTTTTTCGATTTGCCCGTTGCGCCAAACGATGAAGGCACTTGAGTTGTTAGCCCTGGCGTAAGCTTCCGCAGCATCCAAAGCTGCAGCAGAAATCGTGCGCTCGCCAGGACTAGCTTCTGGAATTGGCGTCCACGCGGGCGCACCGGGGATATCGTCTCGGTCGATGTATATTTCATCGCCAGACACCCGCGTCTGCGCCATCTCGTACCGTTCCATATAGGTGGCCTCGACCTCAGGGGAGAACTGAAGTTCGCCGCGAAAATAGTCTGTGTCATTGGACGACTGGGCACAGGCTGACAATCCGGCCACTGCGCACAGCAGAGCGCCGGCACGATGCGTTAGAGCATTGACGAACATGCGGATGCCAGCGCCTCTCCAATTGGTTTTGCTCATCAATATGTGCTCAGCGTCATTTCAGGTTGCTGCATCGCGGCCTCAAAGCTAAGCCCTCCCGCTCTGCATCCGGAACCACATTGCTTGGGGCTATTCCCTCACAAAACCACGCGGAAGCCCCCTGGGATACGCCGGGCTAGATTGCGCTCGCATTGCGTGCTCTGATCTACTGCCGACCTGGACGCGAACGCAGTGCGTGCAGATGATCCCTAGTTAGTCAGTTGAGAATTGTCAGGCCGATGGAAAACAAACGCTACGTTCAAGCCTTCGATCGCGGACTGGAAGTGCTTGCCCATTTGAATCTCTCCAACGGCTCATCGATTGGAGACATCGCCGCAGCCACGGGGATCAACCGCGCCATCGTCTATCGACTGCTCGAAACTCTGCGCCGCGCCGGTTACGTGAGTAAGGACGCCAAGTCGCCTGAGTACTGGCTGACCAGCGCCGTTCGAAATTTGGCCGACGGCTTTGTCGACGAGGAATGGATTCAGGACGTTGCCAAACCGATCATCGATCAACTGAACGCTGAACTTGTTTGGCCCGTCTCTGTCAGCACGGTTTCCGGAACATCCATGCTGGTCCGTGTGACGTCGGACTTCGAGAGCCCCCTCACCTTCAATCGCTTCCCACGAGGTTTCAGATTTTCCCTTGCGCGATCGGCTGCAGGCCAAGTCTACTTGGCCTTTAGTCCGCCGCAACACTTGACGGCGCTTACCGACGTGCTGCAACGCACCCTGACCGATCACGAAGAGCTAAGCGTCCTTACGCCGCGGATCCTGACACCGCGTTTGCAAAAAATACGTGAACAAGGCTACGCGTCTATTACCGGACAACTCAACGGCATCAATGCGCTTGCCGTTCCGATCCGAGACGAAGAAACCTTGTTCGGAGCCCTATCCCTCCGGTACTTCGCATCGGCGATGAAGCCTAAAAAAGCGGTCGAGAATTTTTATGAGCCACTGAAAGACGCAGCCGACACCATTGCGTCGTCACTTAGGTGAAGCACACCTACGGACCAGGTATCACGACCAGGTCTTAACCATTTCAGATGCGAATTCCCTAAACGTGATCTGTTTGTCAGGGAGCAGATCGCTCTTCTTTTCACCGGACTCGGGCAGCATCCCGCATTTTTGTGTGTAGGCATACATAGGGCGCAGGGCCTTCAAGGACCATTCGGGAAAGCCGTCTTTTTTGAACTCCGTCCATTTGTCGAGATCGTCGCCGCCGTACCGGATCGGCTTACCCAACAGATCAGTGTATATCTCCGCGATACTTTCGCCGGTAAGTGCTTCAGGCCCGAACACACGAAACTCGCCGGTCTCGAACGGCTCTTTCTTCAAGGCCTCGGCCACTGCGTATCCGACATCGCGCGTATCGATGCGATGCACACCTTTCGAACCGATCGGCGCGCTGAATATTCCTTTATCGACAATGTCACCCTTCAGGCCCGCATCAGACTGAAAGAAGCTCGCCGACCGAACCACCGCCCACTCCATGTCTGACGCCATAAACGTGGCTTCAATAGCTCTCTTGCTCTTGTAAAATGGCACCTCTTCCGTGCCTGGACCGTGCACCAGAGAGACGAAGACCAGACGCTTCACACCTGCCGCCTTCGCCGCTTCGACAACAGCGAGGCCGCGGGCCTGCTCATTGGGGTTGACCGCAAGGATAAGAATAATCTCATCGACACCGTCAAACGCCGGAGGAATGGTCTCGGGTTTGTCGAGATCGCCGGCCGCGACTTCGACCCCCTCGGGCAGCGCTGACGCTTTCTCAGGAGAATGCGTAAACACCCGCACAGACCGGCCCTTATCAACGAGGTGCCGCACTGCGACAGACCCGACTTTGCCTGTCCCCCCGAAGACTAATGCAACCATCTGCCTGCCCCTTTTTATATGTGCGCTGGCGCGTTCCCGGAGGTGATAGTGCGGTGTTGCTGGTCTTCTGTCCTTGAGCGCCTGGACTGCGGAACGCTATGCGTGCACTCCAAAGCCTCGCCGTTTACAGAGCACCCATCGGTTTCCCAGATGTCGGCACTCTTATAATAGTATTCATCGGGCGCGAGCACGGCACAGTTGGGGGGAAATTCAGATATGACAGACGGCGACCTCATGATACCCGGACCGGACGGTCGCTTGTCTGTCCGCGCCAAAGGCATTGAAAGGTCGCACGGCAATGTCGTCATACTTGTCCAAGGCGCAAACGTATCCGGGCAGGCAGGCTTTGATTTCACGTTCGACGGGGGCAAGGACTATTCGTTCATGGATGGCCTTGCCGCACGCGGGGTCGGATCGGTCACCTTTTCGATCCGAGGGTATGAAAAATCGGAACTCAGCGGTAGCCCGCTGTCCGTGCAGACGGATCAGGCGATCGAGGACCTGGGCGCTGTCGTCGATTGGCTGCACGCACAAGGCATGGAAGCACCCCATGTTCTTGGCTGGTCCTGGGGCGGCCGCATTGCCGGCCGGTATGCGGAGGCCCATGCGAACAAAATTGACAGGGTCGTCCTCCTCGACCCGGCATTGGGCGGCGGCCAACTCATTCTGCCAGCCCCTTCCGAAGACTATTGGGATAATACCTACGACTACTTCTTCAACCGCCTTGAGGAAGAGTATACAGAACTCGCAGCACGCAAAGCATTTGCGGAAATCGTCTCGTCTACGGAACCTAAATCTCCAAATGGCATACGCCAGGAGAATGCCGAGGGTAGCATTCCTGTCAAACCGGCAGACATTACCCGGCCGACGATGCTGATCTATGGTGATGCCGCTGGTGCGGCAAACTATATGCACGGTAGCCAGCGCCGGGGAGATTTCTTTGAGAGCCTGGGCACTCAAGATAAAGCCCTGGTGGTCATTCCCGGTGGCGGTGATTACGCTCACATTCAGAATCCGCGCCGGCGCTTTCACAAGTGCATCGCCGATTTTCTGACACCCAAATAGCGCGATTTCTTGCAAATATGCCTTTTATCCGGAGCGTCGTCGCATGACTCTCGCCGACATCGAAAATAAGGCCGGTCTTTGCCGCATCACCTGCGGGTGGAAAAAGCCTGAACTGCCCATCGACTGGGTTAGACTCTATTGGCGCGACGTCCACAGCCCGGCAATCGCTCGGCGGGCCGGCATCTACGACTACCGCCACTATCAGTACGACCCGATCGATGCCGGTTTCTTGCCGGAGGTGGACGCGATTGGTAACGACGCGCCCCCGCTTGAGCAACTTATGTGGACCTCTGACGTAAGGTATCTCGACGAAGCAGCGTTGGCGATTTTCGACACGTCACCAGAAGGAAAACCAAAAGCCGATATTCTCGGTGATATCGACATCATCGTTGATCAAAGCACGACGTATCGGGCCGTCGGTGACAACGCGACCACTCACGTTGATGACACGGGCATTGCCATGCCACAAGGGCCCTGCGCTTCGCCCACGTATGCCCTCTTTATCCGCAGCCAGGGTGACTAGGCAGCTTCTCGCGCCTGTCTGCGGCAGATTGCGGAAGCGTGGTGCAAGAAAGAAGGCGTGCTGCGTTTACGCCTCAGCCTGTTTGATGCGCCAGACATGGAGAAAGAACGAAAGGCCGGATACCCGGTTAAAACGCACCCCGTCGAGCGGCAATATCAAGCTTGGATTGATTTGACCGTAGATACCAAAGCCCGGGGTGAATCTTTGATCGCAAACGAAGACGGCATAGATTATGCGGCTAGCATATCAGCCATCCATTGCTACCCGGTGCGTGCGGTATACACGAGCAATTACAACGGCAAACCGACGCTGGTCGGGCTTAGAGGGTACCCGGCGTACCAAGCCCTCACCGCGCTCAATGCCGAAAACCAGCGTCAAACCAGCCTACTCGAGTGGATGTACGGTGATGTTGCCAGTAGCGGCACTGCGGAGACCTCCTGATGTTAGACGGTTCCGTTTCAGAACGCCTCATCGCGTTTGCCTTCGAACAAAAGAAGCGGGGCGTGCCCGGAGATGTCACTCACGAAGCCAAGCGTCTGCTTCTCAATCAATTGAAAGCTTCGGTGGGCGCGACGGATACGGATGCCGTTCGCATCTTGCATGAGTCCATCGCACCACCTGTGGCTGGCGCGAAACCGGCTCATGTTGTCTGGTTCGGCACGCCGACAACACCAGGAGATGCCGCGCTTGTTAACGGCGCGCTCTATGAGGTGCTGGATTTCCATGACACCTACATTCCTTGCTACATGCACGCCACCTCGGCAGTCTTGCCTGCGCTGACGGCAACGGCAGAAGTCAACGGCAACAGCGGCAAAGATGTCATCGACGCCCTGGCACTCGGAATGGAGGTGGAACTCGCGATCGCCGCCATGCTGATGCCGACGGCCTATTTCCGGGGTTACGTTCCGGCCGGTTTAACCGGCGGCGTTGGCGCCGCCGTGGCCAGCGGTCTCTTGTCCGGCCTCAATAAAACTCAGATGCGGGATGCCCTGGGCATCGCCATGTGCACCGCGTTCGGATTGTATGTCTCCGTCGGTAGCATGACGCTCTCCTACATCACCGGCGCGACCGCTCGCGCCGGCATAACCGCGGTCGACCTGGCCCAGAAAGGGTTCGACGCCCCTGAGACGGCATTCGAAGGCGACAAAGGCATGTTCGTCACCCATTGCGACGAAGATCCACAGAAAATCGAGGATATACTAGGTTCGCTCGGCGATGAGTGGCGCATCCATTGCCAGACCTACAAAGTCATTCCGACGGAAACGATCACCCATGGGCCTGTTGAGCTTGTTCTCGACGTGCTGCCTCGTGCTAACGGTCGCGAAGTTAAAAGCCTGGAATTTGCGGTATGTCCGATTGTTAAAGACATATGCGATGAACGGATGGAGCGGTTTGGCTTGCCAAGCAGCGAATTGACGGCCCGCTTCGACCTGTGTTTCTGCGCCGCGGCGGCATGGCAGCGCGGAAAGTTCACTTTGGATGAAATGCGTGAACCGGCTTATACCGACGATGCCATTCTCGCGCTGCGCAATAAGACAGTCCTGGTCGCTGACGAAAAGCGTGAAACGTTCGAAGGCTGTTCGCTGACCGTTAAGTTCTCAGACGGCAGCACGGAAACAGCGAATGTTGATGCTTTCCTCGGCAGCCCGGGCAGCCGCATGAGCGACGATCAGTTGTCAGACTTATTCCGGGTGTCATCCGATGGACTACTAGAGGAAACCGCGGCGAGTGAAGTATTGGACGCCGTCTGGACTCTGGATGAAGCCAAGTCCGTCTCACCCCTGATCTCTTTGCTTAAAGTGCAAGGCCAGGCCAGCTGATGCCCACCGTAAAGCTCAAAGAAGGGGAAACAATCTGGTTTAAGACGACCGGGTCGGGCTCGCCCCTTCTTCATATCCATGGCTCTGCATTCGGTCATCGAAACTTCGATAAAATGACCCCCCTTGCCGCCAAGTTTTGCGAAGTGATCGATTTCGATTTGCCGGGCTACGGCGAAAGTACCGGATCGCACCGACCGGGCGGCATGGAGGGCATTGCCGACCAAGTTTATGAGTTTGTCGTCGAGGCAGGGTACAAACGCCTCCACCTGCACGGCACATCTTTTGGCGCCATGATCGGGGTGTGGCTCGCCGCGAAATACCCAGCGATCATTGATAAGCTCGTCTTCAGTTGCTTCATGGCACGCTACGACAATGCGGCCCGGATGATGCGTCAGACTTGGAAACGGGCCGCGCGTGACAGCGGAATGGACGCGGTCGCAGACCTGACCTCAGTCGCGGGGTTTGCACGTAGTTTTTATGATCGGAGCGGAGCTGCGGCGCAACTGCAGTCCATGCGGGATGCCTTTAGCAAGACTCTGCCGGACGCGTTTATCGCGGGAACAGAAACAATCGAAAAAACAGACCTAAGCGACCAGATCTCGCGGATCACCGCCCCGACTCTCCTGCTCGCCGGCGATGAAGACAACATGACGCCGTATAGCCCAGCGGGCAGCGGGGTCGGGATGGACTCCATCGCGAAACAACTGCCGCACTGCGAGACCCAAATTCTTGAGCGCTGCGGTCATTATCTGGTGATCGAGCAACCAGAATTAGCGGCGCGTTACATTCAAGAGTTTCTCAGCGACTGACGAGCGTTGGCCGATGAGCGTATCCCTTTGCAACTCACGTTTGAGTTCGAATTTAAGGTTTTGATCAAGAAAGAAGTCGTCACAACTCAATGGTGGTCGCATCGTATCCGTAAACGTCGTCCAAATTGGATGCACGCTGAGCGCCCTTGTCGCCGGTGAGCCTCTGATAAAGGTTGGTCGCCTGACGCGATTTCAGAACGATATCGTTCGCCCTGGGGCGCCGGACCTGTTCATACCGCCGGAACGCTTCGTCAACCGTGTCATAGCCGGCCAACGCGCGAACCAACACTGCCGCATCTTCAACCGCCATGGCAGAACCCTGGGCCATGAAGGGCAGCATCGGATGAGCCGCATCGCCGAGCAAGGTGATCCGGCCTTTGGTCCACGCGCTCAAAGGCTCACGATCGAATAGACCCCATTTGTAACATCCGCCCTTAGGTGTGGAGGCCAGCAACGTGATGAGATCGGGGTGCCAACCATCGAAATCCATCACGGCTTCGCGCGGGTCGCCCTGGCAATTCCATCCTTCTTCCGTCCATTCATCGGTGGCAACGATTGCGACATAGTTGATGAACTTGCGACCGCGCACACCGTATTGAATGACATGCTTGTGTTCTCCGAGCCAAGACACCGAAACAGGCTCGGTTACCGTCGCCGGAAGCCCTTGGGCAGGTACCATGCCGCGCCATGCCATCTGTCCCGTGAACCGGGGTTTGGCGTCCCCATACAGATGGGCACGCACAAAAGAGTGGATGCCGTCACACCCGATGAGGGCGTCACCCTCAACGGTTTCGCCATTCTCAAACGTGGCAGAAACCCGGCCTTCTTTCTGCTCGATCCCTTGAACAGAGTATCCCGTGTTCACTGCATCGGGGTCCTTGTCGGAGACAGCTTGTAATAAGCACGCATGAAGATCAGTTCTGTGGATGTGAAAATATTTGGCGCCATAGGTTGCCTGCATGCGCGCTTTCAGAGGCGCGCGCACCAGTTCCTCGGCAGTATCGTATCTCCGGTATACGGACTCCTCAGGCTCCACGCCCGCGGCACCAAGCGCCTCTCCGAGACCCAAAAAGTCATAACATTTGACGGCGTTGGGCGTGAGCATGATGCCAGCACCGATCTCGCCCAGCTCAGGCGCTTTCTCGAAGACGAGCGCTTTGATACCGGCGTTTATGCATCCCAAAGCGAGCGACAACCCACCGATGCCGGCTCCGATGATGATCACTTCCGGACGTGACATGAAATGTTTCTCTCTCATTTAACGCGGCTATCTAAAAGCCGTGGAAGGATACCGGAAAACTTGGGGGCGCATGAGTTGACCTGCGGAGCGTTGTACGCATTGCGTGCCAGCATAAGGCTTCTTTTTCCATTCCGCTAAGTCTTGACGCTGAATAGGAACGCCTGCCGACCGCTCCCTTGGCGCGGGCCAGATAGCAACGTGGGCGCATACAGAAGTGCATCTAACCCTTGTGAAGGCAATGCTTCGAAACATCGATGAAATTGGTATGGGCACCAAGTCACTCGCGGACGATTTGGGTGATAACCTTGGACTGCCCGTGACAATAAGTTGCCCCAGCGACCGGGGCATGATTGTCAGATATGCATCGGTATCACACGATCCGAACCTCAAGAACACATATCAAGAGGGCTTTGTTTTTTCCTATGTGTCTTCTGCCGCCGGCCTCGCCTTTATCGCCGCCGCTCGCACGGGCCAGCGCGAAAAGCTACTCGATCCTCTTAGGATAGCGACGACCGACCAAAAAGACGCTGCCGCACTGTCCGCATCAAATTTTGAAGAGAAACTGGACCGTATTCACAAACGCGGTTACGCGTTCCTATGGGGGCAGCTCAACGGGATCGTCGCGCTGGCTGTGCCGATCAAAAGCAATGGAGACGTTGTTGGCGCATTGTCGGTGCGCAGTTCAGACACAGCTCTTCGCGAGAAGAGTATGGTTGAAAAGTACCTATCGCCCCTTTCAGATACTGCAAAAGCTATCGCCTTGAGCCTTACCCACCCAAGCTAGTGCCCGAGCAGTGACAAGACGAGCCATCACAGCACCCGCCGGTGCTAGCCCGTTGCAACCTCTTCGACCTTAACCTTGCCGCCGGATTGAGCTTGGACAGCCGGCCCAGGTTTGGCACTGACGATTTTCGTGAACTCATTGGTTGCACGCACGAGGGATGCGGTTTGCCGCGAACCATGCGGGGCGACAAATCGGGCGAACAATTCAAACGATCTGCGGGACGCTTCCCGGTTTGCCCACTCCTGTGTGGGGATGAGATAACAACCGATATCGCCGACTGCGTCACGCAGTTCCTGGAGATAGGCCCGCGCCCGGTCCGGAGTGCCGATGATGACGGCCCCACTTGCATTCAGCTTTTCAATAGACGTCTCGATATCGTCTTCCGGCGAGACATGCCGCGCTCCGGTCGCATGCATGAAGGAGATAAACTGGCGCAACCCAAACTCCACGTCGCGCCGCGCCTCAGCATCTGTCGCCGCGAGGTGCATGCGTGGACCCGCCAACCGCCACGCTGAGCAGCTGACCGTCGTTCCAAACTCTGCGGCTTTCTCCTGCGAAATCTCCCAGACCTTGTTGATCCGCTCCGCCCCGCCGTTGGCAAGAAGACCGAGGGACAGCATGCCGAGGCCAAACCGGCCCGCAAGAGTGGGACCGGTGGCAGATGAAAGGGACGATACAACCACCTCGATCGGTTGGTCCTGGTACGGCCGCAATTGCAGCCGCCCTTGGTGGACCTTGAACCAGTCCGTTTCACGGTCGATCGGCTCATCAGTCGTGAGAAGGGCAAGAATGGTTTCTAGCGCCTGTTCATGCCGCGGCTTAAGGCAATCCGGATCCAATCCCATCATCGGGGCATCGACCTGCGGACCTCCTGGCCCTGTGCCAAGAATCACGCGACCCTTTGACAGATGGTCGAGCATAACGATGCGATCTGCCAGCATGAGGGGATGGTGGAAGGGTAATCCCGACACACCGGTGCCCAAGCGGATGCGCGTGGTGCGCTGGCTCGCTGCTGCGATGAAGGTCTCCGGAGACGCGATGTACTGCCAGCCCGAGCCATGGTGCTCGCCAAACCACGCTTCGGCGTAGCCCAAGTCCTCCAGATGCTCGACCAACTGCAGGTCGCGCTCGAAGGCCAGGGTCGGATCGTCGTCGGGGCGATGGTTGGGTGTAACGAAAGCACCAAATCGCATGTCAGCATCCTTTTCTTGTGACTCATAGCGACGTACCAGCGGTCTGCCGAAGCATGGGTCCTGAAGTGCATTTGACGGGAATGAAACACCTGATCTGCGTTTGTGCGCGACCGGAAACGCTGGCGGTGTGCGCATTGCGTGCACGGCGGCGAGATTAGTCCTTTTGCCAACGACCTTGTGGTCTAGAGTTCTCGCAGTCGTTCACACGGCTCCAGGTGTGCGTCTCATGATCGCCATGTTTTCCGTTAAGGCTGCGTTCCAATGATGCTCTTCAGGTGTTTAGGCGCCCTCTTTTGCGCGATCCTTTTTGGTGCCGGAGCCAGCCAGGGCCTCGCGCAACCGAATAACCTGCGGGTGGGTCTCATCGAATTGCCGCCATCTCTGGGCAACCCTTACTCGTCCATGGGTCTGCCAAGCGGGCACTTTTGGAGCAGCCTTTACGACGGTTTGACTCATGTCTCCGCGGAGGGAGAGGTGCAACCGGCATTGGCCAGCGCCTGGGAACAAGTTGAGCCGACGCGATGGCACTTCATGTTGCGCCAAGACATTCAATTTCATAACGGCGCAATGTTTGACGCCGGAGACGTTGTCGCAACGATCAACTACCTGACCAGCGATGATGCCGCGCGCTATTTAGTGGCCAACGAAGTGAAGAATATCTCCGGCGCACGGGTACTCTCGGACCACGTCGTCGAAATCACCACAGTCGAACCCGACGTCATTTTACCCCGGCGCCTGAGCATCGTCATGATCATCGAAGAACAGGATTGGTCACGGCTTGGTCCGGAACAATATGCGCTGGCACCTGTAGGAACAGGTCCATTCAAATTTGTCGAATGGAAAAACAGCAACAGCTCTGTTGTTTTACAAGCCTTTGAGTCCCCACTAAGGCCGGTTCGCGGCATAGAGACCCTAACGCTTGTGGAAGTACGCAACGCCGTTGCTCGCGTTCAGGCTCTGTTGTCGGGCCAACTCGATCTGATTGACGCCGTGACACCAGACGCTGTGCCAGAGATAGAAGCAGCGGGCTTCGATATCCTTGTCACGCCCCGGTCTCAGATTCTATCCGTCGCGTTACCTAATACGGTCCGGGATGACTCACCTCTGAATTCTGCGGATGTGCGCAGGGCTTTGAACTTCGGTGTCGATCGCTACGCCATCGCGGAGTTTATTTATGGCGGCCTCGTTAGCGTCGCCAGTCAGGGCGCCGTCGAAGGCACAATTGGCTATAACCCAGACCTAGAGCCCTTTCCCTATGACCCAGAGGAAGCGCGTCGTTTGCTTGCCAAGGCCGGATATCCAAACGGCTTCGAATTTATGATCGGGTATCTACAAGCAGACGGACAGAGCAGCGAAGTCGCATATCAAAAAATCGCGCAGGACCTGACAGCCATAGGTGTCATTACGGAAATGCGCGCCATGACGGCATCGGAGTTTTTGCGAAGGTTTATGGGAGGTGATTGGGGCTCCTACAACGCTTTCACACTGTTGTGGAACAGCGAGCCTTTGCGCGACACCGGAAGGACACTCGAATATTTTTCATGTCTGCGGCCCCAACCCTTCTTCTGCGATGAGGATGTTGCGGAAGCCATCTTGGAAAGCCGGAGCGAACGTGACCCAGAGGCGCGCAAGCGCGCGCTGGAACACATCATGGCCCGCATGCATGAGTTGGCACCAGCGATCTGGCTCAACAACATGGCACAAGTCTCAGCCAGCAGCCCGAATGTTGAGAACTTGCGACTGGGAATGAATGGATTGGCGTTTGAAGATATCGTCGTTCAGCCGTGACCTGGAATGGTTAGTCACCAATCCGCATCTCTCGGGCAAAATTCAGGTCAACGTGTCGCGGTTTGAGAGTGAACGCAGCTTAGGTGCGGCTCGCATATCCACGATCTGATAGCCTGCGAAGCATAAGTTGGTTGCGGGCTTTTGAACGGGACTATTGTTGAAATGGCTTGAAATCAGATACTTACGCGCTTGGTTGCGGGGGGTTGCATTGGTCGAAAACTGCGCTGCTCGTCGTGCGATTTTATTGAATGCGATCATTGTATCGATCGGATTTGGCTAAGTCAGTCAAAAAACTAGAGAGAGCTTCCCACTACGGAATCGTCGATAATTTCTACGAGTAACATTGATTATTCACAGTTCAGACGGCTCACCGTCCAGCAGTAGTGTCTTCGACTCAAGATAGGATTTAAGACCTGCCTCGCCGCCTTCCCGACCAACGCCAGACTGCTTAAAGCCGCCGAATCCAATGGTGAAATCTGCTTTAGATCCGTTTTGACCAACGGTTCCTGTACGCACCTGACGAGCAACTCGATAGGCCGCATCTAAATCGTTCGTATAGACAGCACCGCCTAGCCCGAAGTTGGAATCATTGGCGATGCGAATAGCGTCATCCTCATCTTCGCAGGGGATGACGCACATAACCGGACCAAAGATCTCTTCTTGGGCGATGGCCATGGCGTTATCCACATTGGCGAACAGGGTCGGTTCGATAAAGTAACCTGTGTTGAGGTGAGTCGGTCTACTGCCACCAACAACGAGGTTGGCGCCCTGGTCTTTCCCCTTATGGATAAAGCTCTCCACGCGGTCCAATTGGCGCTTCATCGCAAGTGGCCCCATTTCGGCATCCTGATCGTAAGAATGACCGACCCGAATTGACCGCATCTTGCGTGCCAAGAGATCGACCAATTTGTCATGCCTATCGCGGGAAACGATGACGCGTGTCAGTGCGGCACAGTTCTGCCCTGATAATCCACATACAGCAGGAGCAAGACTTGCGGCAGCGGTTTCGAGATCATAGTCATCAAGTATGATCGCTGCGGACTTCCCACCCAACTCTAGTGTGACACGTCCAATCCTCTCACCGCACACGGACGCAATTCGTTGGCCCGCAGCGAGGCTCCCAGTAAAACTGACCTTATCCACCTCGGGCTTCCGCACCAAGTAGTCGGAAGCGTCCCGACCCGCGGTTACGAGATTCAGTACGCCCGCTGGAAAACCGACTTCATCAGCACATTCCGCAATAATGTAAGCTTCGATTGGTGTTTCGGGCGCTGGTTTCATGATGACAGTGCAGCCGGCAGCCAACGCTGGCGCGATTTTGTTGAGCATCGCAATGAGGGGCACATTCCAAGGTGTGATCGCGGCCACCACCCCAGCCGGCTCATGGACCAGATAGCCCACGCCGACCCCAGAGAGTGTGGGACGCTGACCAACAAACTCAAATGACTCGGCCATATCAGCGTAGCGATCCAATGCACCAATTGCATACGGAGTGACACCTTTGGCCATGGAGGCAAGTGCGCCCATTTGCTCTACAAAAGCTGTCTCCAGATCAGGTGTCCGTTCGCGAAGCTTCTCTGCCAAAGACCGAAGCAGATTTGCCCTTTCCTTAGCGGTGGTTCGAGGCCATGGACCAACGTCAAAAGCCTGTCGAGCAGCGGATACAACTTGATCGATATCTGCCTTTGTCGCTTCGGCGATCTGGAATACGACTTGCTCTGTGTTAGGCGATACAATGTCGATTAACCCTGCCCCAGAGGGATTGCTCCAGATTCCTCCGCAATAGATTTGCTTGAAATGAGTTTTGTTGATCGATGCAGCGTGACTGATGTCATTCATTGGCTACCCTCAGTTTACTTGGGGTTTGAAGTGCCATTAGCTCTCATATCGGTCGCAAACTGAAATTCGAAATTGCTTTTTGCGCATAAGAAATTTGAATGGCGTGACTCGATTGTCCTGATCCATGGCGAAGACAGTTTACGAATGGAGTTCTGAACGTGTTGTCACTCCGACCCGCTTATCAAGCCTAGTGGGTTGGGACGGGGCGAGACGCATGTAGGTTATCTATGGCCAGGTGAGCCTCGCGACAAATGGCGCTTTCTTAGGCAAACTGGTCAAGAGGGCATTTCCACAACAGCTATAGCGCATTTGCTTTTGGTATACGCCGATTGGAATTACGAACTGGTCAAGCAGCTAGTCATCGGTCAAGCTATTGCTCGTGCCTCGAACTCTGAGTTCTTAAATTCGGATTCAATGCCCCACCCCTTCGTTAGAAATGAATAAGAGTTCGACCGTTTTTGGTTGAGGTGAGTTAGGGATACTGCGTATGGAGCGACCGGGAAGCATTGACAGCGCATCGCTCAGGTCGGTCAAAAGATCCTTTACCGTTTTGGAATTATTGAACACGTTCCCCAACGCGAGACTAAGTGAGTTGGCTCGGCTAACTGATCAATCCAGATCGTCGGTCCAGAGATCTTTGAACAAACTGATAGAACTTGGGTATGTATTTAAAGAGGACTCGTCAAAGAAATACCGGGTTACGAACCGGGTGCTCAACCTGTCAGGGGGTTACGACCTCAGCAGTGTTATTGCCAGTGCATCTGAACAGATCGTTCAGAATGCTTCGCGGAAGATATCTTGGCCTCTGATACTTACTCGACCGCGCGGCACCGACTTCGAGGTATTGGTTACAACGCAAGACCAGAATCCCTATGCGATTGAGAAACTTGGTTTTGGCGACAGAGTTCCATTTTTCGAGAGCGCGTCCGGCAGGGTCTTTCTCGCACACAGCACCACAAGCATTCGAAAAGGCTACTTCAATAAATCTGCCCAGATGGGGCTTGATCGAGGACAACTCGCGGCAGTTAAAGAAGCTGTGAAGTTGTCACTAAGGCAGGGCTTTGCATTTTATCAAAAAGAGAAAGACCGAGAAAAAGCAATGGCAGTGCCTGTAATGGTCGGGACCCATTGCCAGGCATGCCTGGTGGCACGTTTTTTTGGCAGCGCGCTAACAGAACGCAACGCTGTCAAGGAACTACTACCGACTTTGGAGGCGACGGCGGCGGATATTGGGGATGAGATTAGTCGATTTTCGGTGGGTTAGGAGAGCGCAAGCTTTGCTGCTGAACCAAGAAATACCAAGCTAGGCATGACAGATCACTGCTGGCTAACTAACCGGCCGGATTCTCAAACTCGTATCCATTGACGAAAGACCCTCGTACCCCCTCTCTTTTACGAGAATCATATCCTCCACGTGACTCGTGCCCCACCCAACTTCGTTATGTGGCATGTCCAAAGTAAAGACGGTGCCAGCCTCGAACGTCCAATCGCCATCTCCCAAGCGCTTTTGAAATGGTTCGGTCGTGTAGAACGGCTGGTCTGTATGATCGAGACCAACACAATGCGGAGAACTTACAGCGAAAAAGCCTTCTTGCTGCATAAGATCGGCGAACATGGCCGTAGCTTCCTTAAAAAGCATTCCCGGTTTAATAGCCTCGTAGACAACACGGCTGCACTTGGTGTTAGCTTCAATCCTTCTCAACAATTCATCCGTCGGCTCGCCCACTGAGACCGTTCGACCGACATCGCCATGGTAACCCTGGTACGAACCAACGCTGTCGAGTTTCATGAAGTCACCCGCCTCAACGACCCCAGAATTCAGCCCGTTAATATTGACGATGCACCACTTTCCGGTGCCACCCAGCTCTCCCCATTTGCGCGCATGGGCTTTTTCAATATCGATAAGGGGAATCCCAGGTTCGATTTGCTCAATCGCGTAGTCCAAGGCGGCTTCATTCTTTTGCGCCGCGACCCGGAGAAGGTCTATCTCTGGAGCAGTTTTCACCATACGGATTTCTTTGAAGATGTTCGTCGCATCGACGGTCTCTAGATCTGAAAGCCCTGCATCCTGCAACCAAGCCCCGATACGGGGATCTTCAAAGCCGACCTTACCCTGACTCGCCGCTCCTTCAATTAACGCCCGCCTTAACGCGTAGATGGGCGTCGCACTCAGTTTGCCGTCGTACTCAGCAAAAAGAGCGAGCAATGTCCTGTCACGTCCATTGAGATCTCCGTCCCGCCTCGGCCATATGTTCGCGTTCTGATCCGCTGCCGGGCTACCGTCGTCATTCCAGATGATATCGCCAGCTTCGTCTTGAAGAGGACCGGAGTATCCTTGGACGGACGGCATCCAAGTTGGCTGGAAGTCGAGGTGATACAGCGTGAAGCGCGGCATGATTAGGGACGCCGGCGCATCCTCCTGTCGCGGCAAGAACGCAAACGTAGTAAATGGCCTGCCCATCCATTGGGATACACCACTGTGACTCGACAGATAATGAATGTTGGTTGGGCTCGATGCTACGAGCCCCGAAAGACCATACCGATCCATAAAGTCATAAGCACGCTCAAGGTTGACCAAGCGGACCGACTCTTTGGTATGACGGATGAGATCAGGATTAGACCATTGCTGTAACATTGCTGCGTCCGTTTTTTCACCAGTGCCCGACATTTTCCATCGACTTCCATGGCTCTTTGGGCTCAAGAGCATCACCCTTTTGAATCAGTTCAATGGATATGTTGTCCGGGGACCGCACAAACGCCATGAATCCATCTCGCGGAGGCCTGTTAATTGTGACACCGCCTTGCTGCAGCTTTTCACACAACGCATAGATGTCATCCACTTCGTATGCGAGATGACCGAAGTTTCGCCCTTCATCGTATTTTTCAGGATCCCAATTGTACGTCAGCTCAACTTGGGCCTCAGGCTGCCCCGGTGGCGCCAAGAACAAGAGAGTAAATCGACCTTGTTCGTTTTCGTACTTCTTGACGAATTCCAACCCCAAGAGGTCTCTGTAAAACCGTAATGACGCATCCATGTCAGTGATGCGCACCATTGTGTGCATGTATTTCATTGAGTCCTCTTGTTATGGAACGGACGTATACTGTTAGAAGTTTGACCGTCGACCCGGTTACACTTTTTTTTCTTTGCCTGCTGGATCGGTTAGCCATTTAAAACCTGGCTTTTGTGGGTCAGGAAACTCTGTTCCATAAAGTCCAGAGTATATGCTGCGAATAAAATCCTGACGCTCGCGCTCCAGTTGCTCCTTGAAATCATCGTCGGGTTCGAACGTTTCAATAACGTCGGGCGTGACCGCATGATTCTTAGCCAGTAAGTGCTCTGTGATTGCTTGGCGGTGTCTCATCGTCCACATCTGCCCACCCATCATGAGAATGATATCGAACAGGCGATCAATCATTGGATCTGAGAAATAATGTGGGTCCGTGCGCTTGAACCCAGGTAAATCCTGCACGTACTCCGTTTCTTTTTCTATTTGCGCCCTGTCTGCCATTGCATTTCCTATACTGGTTTGTCGCAAACTCGCCCGCGGACGTTTATGTCCTCAGGCTTCTCGTAACGCAGAGTGAACCCGGCATCCTTTAGTCGCTGTTCAACATTGCACCGCACAAACTCCGGTGCGAAAGGCTCGCTGTTGTCTGCGGAATCGAACGCGCCAAGCATGCCATCATAGTGCAAACCTTCGGGGTCATTCCCCAAAGTTGGAAAATCCGAGAACCAGAATGTTCCACCTGGCCGCAAGAGTCGGAAGACGTTTTCAATGGTTCTATTCACAATCGGCAACGGGATCTCGTGGAACAGTATATGGAAGGTCACAAGATCAAACTGTTCCGGCTCTAGTTCATCCAGGTCTTCGGCAGCCTTCTGTAGATAGTGAATGTCTAAGCCCAGCTCGACTGCGCGATAGTGAGCATGCCTGACCATGCCAGAACTGATATCGCTGCCCCATACTTCGGCTTCGGGAAAGCGCCGCTTAAGCTCACACGTGAGCTTCCCATGTGCGCACCAATATCCATGATTCTCCCGACCTTACCGTCGAGCGGCCCCTCAACCCGTTTAGCAATTGTCGTGTGGAGGAGGTCGCCTTCTTCCGCTTTACCATGGAAAATTATTGTACCGTAGTCGAATGCCAGACCGCTGAGTTCATCGCCGACAAACCCGCCTGTTTGGAGATGAGTTTCGACTTTGGAATATTCAGGATAAACGTACTCTGGATCCCAGGTCACAGATCCCGGACCTCTGTCGTCGTAGTCGTCGTACATACGCAGGAGGTCTGCTTTTCTCAGGTCGTATGAATCCGAAACACGCTTCCACAAAGCTTGTTGTGTCGACTTTTGCACCCTCTGCAGAATTCCGGCCTCGGGCGCTGCCTGCCGAATAACTTCACGGATAGATTCAACAGATTCATTGTTCGGTTCGAATTTAATGCCTGCCTTCTTGATCTCTTCGTTAGCGCGAGCGCGTGTGTCGCTATGGCCATGCATCAAGAGTGATCGCGTGTCTTTTATGTAGTCCAGGAAAGACTCATCAGCTAACCGGGTCAGCCTTGGCGTAGGCCCACGTTTGCCGCGATCTGGATATTGGTTTGATATTGTCACTTAAGCCTCCTCCGACGCGCTAATCTCTCATCAGCCCGCACTCAGTCCGATCAGTCTTCGACAAGTTCGATTTGCTCGAAACGCATTTTGCCCGTCGGAAACATAGGAAACGTTTTGATCCGTTTAGACAACGCGTCTATGGCAGAGTAACGCGTGATGAATATAACCGGCGCAAGATATTGAAAATGGGCGTTATACGCTTTCAATCTTTGCTCACGCGTGATTGGGTCCATCTCTTGATACGTCTCGTAAAGCAATTCATCTAAAGTCGAGTCACAAAATGTCGTCCGGGGATCGTCACACAAGTAGTACTCAGCCGCGCGACTAATGTCCCCCAGCCGGTAGTGCGACTCAAACGTCGCAATTGCATCTGTTCCGTCCCATGAATTTGCATTGCGCCGGCGGATGAATTCGATGGGCGGTAGACTACTGATTTCAGCCCTGACGCCGATTGCCTTTAAATCCTGAATGACCTGTTGATAGATCAGTGCATCACCGGGAAACTGGCCCGTCATGACCAGACCTTTAAAGTCAAAACCATCTGAGTAACCCGCCTCATCCAACAGTACTCGCGCGCGGTCAGGGTCATACGTATAGGGTTCGATCGTCGGGTCGTAACCCACTGTTTCTGGAGTCGCGAGTTGTGTGGCAGGCTCCATAGCGCCATTTAGCAAGTACTTCGAAATGTTCTCGCGGTTAACTGCTAAATTGAGCGCCACGCGGACTCGCCTATCCCGTAACGCCTCGGCGGCGTCTCCGTTTGTGCGCAACGCCAGCGTCAACACAATAGGCCCCGGACGAATACTTATTTGATACCCAGCTGCTTCGATCGTCGAAATGAGGTCCGGGTCAATATTGGAAGAAATATCGGTGCCGCCAGAAAGAATGTTTTGAAGGCGCGCGGTAGAGTCAGCAACGACTGCAATTTCAACCCTGTCGACGTGAATCGATGGCCGCCAAGACGTCGGTACGCTCTTCAAGACAACGCGAGTACCATCGCTTGACCAACTGTCTGGAGTAAATGGTCCTGTTCCGACCGGGCGCTTGGAGAACTCCGTGCGGCCAAGACGTCTAAATGCTTCGGCGCTGAAGATATTGACGTTTGCGAGGCTGCGCGCTAGCCGGGCATCTTTTTGTTCAGTAACGATTTCGATTGTGTCGTTGGAAGGCGCACGGACACCAGAAATGCCGCGGGTATAGAGCGCGGTTGATAACGCCAAACCCTTAGTCCCGATCTGTAGGTTGAGGCTGTCTACCACAGCGTCAGCGTTGAGCGGTGAGCCGTCGCTAAAAACAACATCTGGACGCAACTTAAAGGTCCAAACCGTTCCGGAATCGTTGCTCCATGACTCTGCCAAAGCTGGAACAACGGTTCCATCTGCCTCAACAAGCGTGAGGGAATCAAAGATCGACGACATCAAGGGAACTCCGGACTCAAGTCCGAGAGGATCTGCATAGGCTTGCCATGGTGATGAGGCCGTCAAATGAATAGAGGAAGTTTGGGCGTAACTTGAGACTGAAAAAAGCACGGCACCGAAGCACAAAATGCAAAGTCGAAGCATGGACTCTCCGCACCTGCGAATTGCATCTGATCGTTTCTCAGAAAGATACATGTAGGCCTTAGTCAAATTGATAAATGGCATCTCGCGCACTGAGCCAGACCAACTTAAAAATTGTGAGTCAAAGAAGTCAGAACCGCTACCACTACTGCCTGCCGGCATACACCGCTTCAATCTTGTTGCCGTCATAATCTCTCATCATCACCGTAAAGCGGCTCGATCCTGTCTCCTGGTATGCACCCTTAGGGGGAGATCTCAGCGTTCCAATCTGCATTCCTGTGTAGTCGACGGTTTCGGCTTCTTGCTTAGCCTTGGCGGCGACCTGCTTTCCCAATTGGTCGGACACGATGCTTGGCAACAGGTCCCACAATGGTTTGATCCTTTTTTTGAGTCACCCGTTCAGGAGAGAGCCCGTCGGCGGAGCTTGGGCTAAGCACGCCTACGGGCCCCCTCCTGACTTGGGAGAACTACAAGCTGTAAGCCATACGAAAGCCGACAGTAATTGGATCCGGAAGGAACACGAGAGGCGCCGGGGAGAATGTGCCCGTGCTGTAATCGAAATAGGTTTCGATATCAGTCGCCCGGCCGGAATCTAGCAGGTTGTTAACATAGAACATCGCCTGCATGTTTTCGGACGTCACACCTGCGCGCAGGTCAACCCTCCAGAACGCCGGTGCAAGGGCATTGTTAGTGAAGGTGAGGTACCTGTCGTCAGTAAACCTGACGTTGGTTTCTGCAAACCAATCCAGCGTATCTGAAAGTGGCGCCGTGAAATTCCCAGTAACGGAGAAACTGTGCTTGGGAACCTTACCGGCCTCATTGCCCGAGTAGTCAATGACACACGCTTGTTGGCCGTTCGGGAAGGTGTCAAATCGCACACACCCGCCCCCCTCTCCGGCACTGATTGTAGCACTGGTCAAAAGCTCGAACTGTGTAAACTTCGTATCAAGGTAAGTATAAGCACCTGACAAGGTGAAATTGTCAGAAAGACGAGCAACACCGTCTAGCTCAAAACCCAAACGACGGGACTCGCCGGCGTTTTCGATAGCACCGCGAGGGAGGTCCGAATCTTCGTCAAATACCGTGGTCGGGACTTGTTGGTTCGTATAGTCCATATAGAAGAACGCGCCATTGAGGTTCAGATTTCCATCAAGGAACGTTCCCTTAGCCCCCACTTCGTAAGACCAGAGCTTCTCAGTGTCGAATCGGTTAAACGGAGTGAAACTGGTTGAGCCAGTTGAATGGCCAGCAGGTTTGATCGACTTCGCGACACTTGCATACAACGTCGTGTCTTCAGTCGGCTTATACGTCAAAGAGACCTTTGGTGTTGTAAACGATTGGCTAACACGGACAATCGGCTGATCTGCCGGATCCGGCCGCGTACTGACATTTACGACGTTACCTCCCGGAAATACCAGGGACACGTAGACCGTGTCACGGGTAAAGTAATCTGCATTTTCATCGTTGTGACGGATTTCCGCACTGACAGACAACTCATCCGTTACTTCATATTCTGCCCAGGCATAAACTGACCAGTGATAGGTATCTCTGCCAATCTTTCGCTGCCGGTCCCCCGTTTCACCCCTCAAGTAGTCAATGAACGTTTGAGTCGGTGTGGGAATGAGCGGCAACAGTGTTGACTGATCCTGCGCTTGGTCTGTCTCCTCTTCCCAATACAGTCCGCCAACCTGCCATTGCAATCTGGAGTCCTCGGAATTGGATTGAAGGCGCAGTTCCTGGTTGAAAATCCTACTGGTCGTTAAAGCGCTATACTCCTGCACGGTGAAAAAAGCAGGTACGAGACCTCCATTTCTGTTTGGCACACCGTTGTCGTCGACAAAGGGTTGAGCTTTAAAGTTGTTCTGCTGGTAGTTGTCGGTCTCCTGGTCTAGCCACCCCGTCAACGATGACAAAGTAAAACCATCGAACTCGTAATCCATTATCAGGGATGCAACCAAGGACTCCTTGTCTGACCCGGGATAATCTTCAAAGGTGAACGGAGAAAGACTGATAGCCAAATCGTCTGGGGACTGATCAGGTATATTGCCTCTGAACAGCAATGCCGACGAACCATTTACGACCGCAGCCGTAGCCGCGTCAAATACAACGGTAGTTTGTGGTGCAACAATGATACCGGCAGGCTGATTAGCTTCGTCGTGCGTATATTCGACACGGCCATATGCGGTGAATTGTTCATTTGGCGTCGCGACGAAAGATGCCGCAACACCTGTGCCTTCGGCTTTGCCGAGCTTATCCCCACTGATGATATTCGTGTAGGAGCCCCCGTCTCTGTAATAGGACGCATTGAAACCGACTGCCAACTTGCCTTCAATCACCGGGCCGCTGTAACCAGCAGTGATTTCCTGCTCATCCTCCAGATTTCCATCGATTGTAAAGCGCGCCGTTACTTCCTCTAGATCGGGCCGCTTAGTGATGTAGTTAATCGCACCACCGAATGCCGCACGACCGTAGAGGGCGACCTGAGCCCCTTTTACGACCTCAATCCGCTCCAAATCCATAAGGCGCTGATTGCCGAGATAGCCAATCCCCGACTGGAAAACGGACTCAGTGGTGAGATCAATTCCATCAACTCGAAGGGCCACGGGGCTCCGCCCACTGCGCACGTCCAATCCGCGAAGTGACAACTTTGTTCCATTGGGCTGGTTGCGCTTACTGACAGTCAAACCGGGGGTAAATTTGGCAATATCCTCAATGGTGTTGATGTTGAGCCGCTCAATATTTGCAGCGGTAAACGCAGAAATCGCAATCGGAATATCCGACAGCAATTCAGACCGTTGGCGTGCGGTTACGACAATCTCTTCAATAGCAAGCTGTTGAGCCTGTACGGGCAGCGCTGATAGCGCGCCGGCACTCGCGAGCAATGCCGCTTTTAACGTTTGCATCTTAGAAAATTGCTTCACCTTCTCCCCCCACTGTTGATTTTGGTGAACTGATCCGAGTTATTCGGGTCCTGATCCAGTTGTTGGAGCACTCAAAAAACAAACTCGCATTAACGCAGAGTGCTTACCCATCTCTGGGAACAATTGATCCAAAACTTTTTCGATCAAGAGTAATGACATTAGTTCTCATAACGCGGGGGAAGTGAAATTCGATTTTTTACACTCCGTATAAGACACGTGAATGTGCCTATTTGTCGTTTCGCGTGTGGTTATGGACAAACCAATAGCTTGATCGCGGCGCCCAGATTGTAAGTCTCTGTAAAGTACTGATTACGCTAAACTTATCAGTCTCATCCGACCGGCAGAGAGTCTTCATAATCTCTGACAGATCGTCAGGCGCATGAACCCACTCGCAATGACCTGGTGCGCTCATCGAGGGGGTTTAATTCAAATTCTGAATACCGTATTTCTCTGTCAGTCGATAAGAGACTCGAAGGTGGCGCTGCCTCGGCGCACCCAGAGCTCAAAAACAGCATCTAGTTTTACTAATCTAAGGACAAACAAACGCGCAGCCCACTTCATGTGCAGTCTAACCATTGATGGAGATCTGTAATGAAAATTAATCAACTTCGCTATTTCATCGCGATTGTTGAATGCGGCAGCTTCCGTGAGGCTGCGGAGGTATTAGCACTAACTCAGCCTGCGCTATCAAACAGCATCAGGACACTGGAGGAATCGCTACAAGTTCAATTATTTGAACGTCGGCCAACTGGTGTATCACCGACAGCATACGGCGAGGTGTTATATGACTTTTATAAGTCGGCCTTGGAATCCGTACAAAGGGGATATCAAGAAGTCGATCTGATGCGCCAGGGGTCGCGTGGACATGTGAATGTCGGCGCACCGACAGGTATAATCGATCTGTTCTTACCTGGCATCATTGAGCAAGTGCTGTCCGAGCGAGCAGGAATCACCTTTGACGTTCGATACGGATATCTGGACGATTTACTGCAACATTTGAGACACGGTGAATTGGATTTCCTACTCACACCGTATTGGCCGGAAACAGAGATGGCGGAAGATTTGGAGATAGAAAAACTCACCGACGTCTTCGTGTCAATCTACGCACGGTCCTCGCACCCACTTTCGAAAAAGAAAAAAGTCACGATGAGTGATCTGATGGAGTCAGAGTGGATTCTGACGAAGTCCGAAGGAATACAGTCTTTACGAAAAGCGTTATTCGGTACCAAACGCATGCGGAAAATGAACTGCACCATAACTAATGACCATGCTCCGTTCATGATCAACATGCTACAGCGGCTCGATTTGTTGACCATTATTCCAGACTACGCCGTCCAGGAGTTGACGACTAAGGGATCACTGAAAAAGGTCAACTACCCACGATTTCGCCCGTCACTTTCCACGGGAATCATTCATCTAAGAGACCGCCACATCACTCCATCCATGCGACTGTTCGTGAATACTGCCCGCGAATTCATGAAAAATGCTAAGGTTTAGCAGCCTGAGCCACACATTAGCGCGAGTGCAAATGCCGAATATGGCCTGTCGCTTCTAGACTTGAGGATTGCTCCAAACAACTGGGAAGATGTCATCTTCCGTAACTGGCTGGCCGCTTTTCATATGGTCTAGTGGTAGGCCAGGAATGTTGACGCACTCCGGCCGTGGGTCCCAGATGACATCATCCCCAAACCAGCGCAAACTGATCGCGATTCTGGGCATAGTCGGGTGCATATTGGGTCCACCGCCGTGATATGTGCTTGGATGAAACACAACAACATCACCCGGTTCCATATCGTAGGTCACGAAACAGACATCAGGGTCTCCGCGTCGCTTCTCCCAGTCGTAGTAATCAGATCGATCCTTTGGCTTCTCTAGTTTGGCCGTATTGAATGTATCCGGCCAAGGTTCTTGACCGAGATCCCGTTTGTGGCTGCCTATGATGTACTCCAAGCTACTGTCTTCAGCGCTCACGGGCAGCAGTGGAATCCACATAGTCGGCACTTGCCCACCGCGAACCGGCCACGACGGAGCGTCGGAGTGCCAAACCGTTCTGTGGTCGCATAGGGGCTCTTTCATGAAGATCGCATCGATAAAGAAACGAACCTTTTCAGCCCCGATTACACGCCCGATTACTTCTGCAGCCGGAGATTCAAAGGCAAATTTCTCAAATTCCGGCATCCACCAACGCATATACTTGGTTCGAACGAAACCACGGCCAAATTCGGTGTTGATCTTCCGCTGCCTCGCATCGTCACTTCTATTCGCTTCCATCTCTTCTTTGAGATTTGCGTCTCTTTCAAGTAAGTGATGTGGGAGATTGTAAAGGTTTTCGGGTTTTTCATCGCGTATTTGCGCCCATGCGTCCAACAGAAAACTGATCCATTCTGAGTCAAACACGCCCTTTATTAGAACTACGCCGTCACGGTCATAGGCTTCTCGATATTCCGAACCAATCTCAATGAGTGGATGCTTATTCACGGCGACGCACCTTGTATTTGGCCTTCCAAAGGATGGCTTTCCGCCAAATAGCGATGACTACACCGCTACCGGAACTCATTTTTAGAGTGCCGCTTTAGACCATAACAAGTTCGTAGATTTAATGGAGCGATATAGTTTGTGAATGCAACATCGCGACTGTTTATCTTTTGACTCTGCAGCTTGAATTTTGAGAGTTTTGCTTCACAGTATCCATATGAAAATCAACAAAGAATTTGTGAACGTGTCCGACATCCCGTGGGAGCGCGTGACTGATAGCGTAGTCAGAAAGGTTCTTAATGGAAGCGGTGATCACGGTCCGCACACAGCGATTCTAAAATCTGAGCCTCGCTCTCCCGATCCCCATCGTGGCCAGTATCATCTGGTTGATGAAGAATTTTACTGCCTCGGAGGACACTTCACGTTTGACGGAGAACATTGGTTACGTAAGGGCGCCTACGTTCATTATCCAGCAAAGTGTGTGCACGGCGCTAGAGTGCACGTAAAAGACGGATACCTTGTATACTTACGCATGGGCGGAACGGTGACCGTCAACTTTATAGACGATCCGGTCAGTGATTCGCCTTACATGTTGGACGATGCCGATACGCTAATGACGCCTACAGTGCGAAAAAGAGTCTCCATGGCCGGAAAGGACACCAAGTTACATGCCCTCACAGGCCTAAGGTCAAGACTTCTAAAACTGAATCCCGAAACAGGAGAGGGATCTACGTTGTTGGATTGGAAGCCTGAAAAAGGGAAACCCTCAATCTGCCTCAAGAGCCAAGGTGAACTCGAGTTGTTCGTTATTTCTGGTCAATTCGATGGCGGGACAAAAACGCCTGTTGAACACGGGGCTTACACCTGCCGAGTGGGCAAGAACGTCAGCATTCAACTCAGCTGTCTAACCGAGGGCAGACTACTTGTCAGCCATGGCGCCGAACTTCAACTGGATCAGGTGTGACAACATTCATGAAGCCAGTCTAGCCAACAATGGTTTCTCGCACGATTGCCCTTCTATTTTGGCCCCAAATTCAACGACTTGAGAGAACGTAGAAGAGAATAGTTATCAGAACTTAACAACTTTGAATTCGCTGCGTTCTATGTCTACAGCTAGTGTCCAGCGCTCTAGAATCTTTAAAGGAAGAGCGCCATGGCCGAAGCAGCAGTTGAGAGCGATCTCAGCATCCGCGAACAAGTCAGCGAGGAGGAGTGGGCGTTGCGGGTTGATCTTGCGGCGTGCCACAGACTATCGGCCCACTTTGGTTGGACAGACCACGTTTTTGGGCACATTACGGCCCGCATCCCGGGGCCCGAAAAACACTACTTGATCGGTCCCTTTGGATGGTTCTTTGACGAAGTCACAGCGTCCTCAATGGTCAAGATAGACCAAGATGGTAATGTGCTGCTGGATGAGACAGGGCTCAGCTTCAACCTAGGTGGCTTCATCGTCCATGGAGCGATTCATCAGGCCCGTGAAGACGCCCATTGCATTATCCACTTGCACGACAGCGATGGGATCGCCGTATCAGCGCTAAAGGACGGCTTGCTACCCATCAATCAGGATGCCATGGCCGTCATACATGATGTCGCTTACCACGATTACGAAGGTTTTGCGATTGACACAGAGGAGCGCGAACGATTCGTCGCCAATGTCGGTGAAAAGAACTACGTCATTTTGCGTAACCACGGCCTGTTGACCATGGGTCCTACAATGGCGGATGCCTTTTCTCGTTTTTACGCTCTACAGAAGTGTTGCGCTATGCAGGTCAAAACGCTGGGGTGCGGACTGGATGTCATTTATCCGTCACAGGAAATACAAGACAAGGTAAGAGATCAGTTCACTGGTCAAGTGACCGATGGTGCAAACCTACCGTTGGTGATTGACATCGCTTGGGATGGACTGCTGCGCAAGCTCGACCGCATCGACACCAGCTATCGAGACTGAGCTCCAACCTTTCCGGGGTGATTAAGACGCGCTTATCGGGCAAGGACGGTGGCGAATAGCTCCAAATCGGTGGTGTTAACACTGGGTATGTCCGTTTGTTCAGCCCGTCAGCACAAAGCACCAATCACGGATTGCGGTGAATGAACAAAGACGTCGTATTGACATGCGCTTTAACAGGCGCAGGAGACACGGTTGAGAAGAGTCCTCATGTCCCCGTCACACCGCAACAAATTGCGGACGCTGCCATTGAAGCGGCTAACGCTGGCGCATCTGTCGTTCATGTTCACGTACGCAATATAGAGACCGGAAAGGGTGGACGGGATCCTGGCCATTTCCGAGAAGTGGTTGATCGCATAAGGGACTCGGGGACGGATATCGTTCTTAACTTAACCGTGGGCATGGGCGCACAGTTGCAGTTGGAAGATCAAGATCCGCGTAAAGTTGGTCATGAGACTGACTTGGTATCAGCTGAAGAACGCTTCCGGCATATCGAAGACTTGAGACCAGAGATCTGCACTCTTGACTGCGGTTCCATGAACTTTGGCGAAGATGTTATTGTTATCAACCGCCTCACGGATCTCAGATATATGGCCAAGAGGGCGCAAGCCCTTGGTGTCAAACCAGAACTAGAAGTGTTTGACATGGGCCAAATGCAACACGCCTTGACCCTTATCCACGAAGGGCTCATTGACGATCCGTGCCTATTCCAATTTGTGCTCGGGGTACCTAGCGGCGCGCCAGCCACCGCAGAAGCTATGATGGTACTGAAGAACATGTTGCCTGCTGGGTCCAACTGGGCAGCATTCGGAATTTCTCGATCGGAAATGCCTATGGTGGCGCAGGCAATGTTGCTGGGAGGCAATTGCCGCGTAGGCCTCGAAGACAATCTATACTTGTCTAAGGGCATATTGGCGACGAATGGCCAGCTCGTTGCAAAGGCAAAGAAGATTATTGAAGAGTTAGACGCACGGGTGCTCACACCTCAAGAAGCGCGTGAGAAACTAGGCCTAAAGAAACAGTGGTAATGAAACAGTGGTAGTGAAGAGTAAGGAATGATGGCAGCAACAGGAGTGTCGACGGAAAAACGTGTCCTCAAACCTGTCAAAGCAACACCGGAGACCCTCAACGGATACGGTTGCTTGATCGGCGAGCCTGACGACAGTGTTCTCGACAAGATTGATTTTTACGGCGCTGACGTTGTGGTCACCCAACCGGCAGACTTCCATGGCAATGACGACCTGTGCCTCAACCTCGTGTCCTTTAATCCACGAGACTACCAAGTGAAGTGGATGGAATATCATACCAAGCACACCCAAACTTTCATTCCGTTGTCAGGCAAGCCATTTTACATGGTGCTCGGCAAACCCACGGCGCGCAGGCCCGATGGGTCTTGGGACGACAAAAAAGCCAACTTGCCTGACCCAGACACTATTCAAGCGTTTGAGTTTGACGGCACGGGCGGACTGGTCATGAATGTTGGCACGTGGCATGAGGTGCCGTTTCCGTCTGCCGGTCCGACACACTTTGTCTGTATCTGCACGAATGAGACCAACTCCGACTTGGAACAGGGAGACGACAAGGGTGAATGCGAAGGTGGAGACCTCTCTAAGCGCAATATCGAGAAGCAGTTCGGTTTCACTCTGCACATCGAACCGTGACCACTCAGAATGATTGACTTCTATACGTGGTCCACGCCGAACGGAAGAAAGGTTGCCATAGCCCTGGAAGAGATGGCGCTACCCTACGCGATACGACTGGTCAATCTCGGAGAAAAGCAGCAGAAGGAACCTGCATTCCTCAAAATCAATCCAAACGGTCGCATTCCGGCTATTGTCGACCGAGGTAACAACGACTTCGCCGTGTTTGAGTCAGGCGCTATCCTTCTCTATCTGGCAAAGTTAAGCGGCAAGTTCCTACCGCAAGATCCAAAGGGTGAGTCCATCGTTATGCAGTGGCTCATGTGGCAAATGGGCGGACTTGGACCCATGCAGGGACAAGCCAATGTCTTCTATCGGTATTTCCCCGAGCGCTTGCCGTCGGTTATCTCCCGGTATCAAAACGAGACGAAACGCCTGTACGGTGTAATGAACAGCAGGCTCGCCAGTACCGAGTTTCTTGCTGGGGACTATAGTATCGCCGATATGGCTTGCTATCCCTGGATCGCCCAATACCAGTGGTGCGGCCTAACCCTTGATGCCTTTCCAAATCTGACTAGGTGGTACACTGCGGTCGGAGGTCGCCCCGCAGTAGAGGTTGGCATGACTATACCCGAACCTCAACGTACTCCAGACGCCATAGTGGAAACAGCCAGTCAGATTGTAGAAGCCTGAGTCACGCAAAAAATGTGCGGCAGTCAAAATACTGGCATGTGCTTCAGACTGAAATGAGGATGTAACTATGGGAGAGAACCTGATCAATCGCGGTTTTATTCGCATAGATGAAGGTCAGGTTCATATTCGCACCTGCGGCGAGAGCAGTGATGATCACCTTCCAATTTATGTTGCCCATCCGTCCCCAACGTCTGCCCGCGGAATGGAGCCGTACATCAAGTTGTTCGGTGAAAAACGGTTTGTTATTGCCCCAGATACTCTTGGGAACGGTGACTCACCTCCACCTGCACTGGAGACGCCAGAGATCGATTACTTTGCAGACAGCGTCGTGCGAATTCTCGATGCGATGAAAGTTGATAAGGTCGATTTTTATGGCAGTCATACGGGTGGACGGATCGGATGTGAACTGGCTATGCAGCATCCAGACCGTGTTCGACGTGTAGTACTCGATGGCATTGTCGAATATGAGCCAGAGCTAAAGAAACAAATACTTGAGAACTATGCCCCTGCCATTCAACCAGACGACTTTGGTGGTCACCTGTCTTGGGCGTTTCAGTTCATACGCGACCAAGCGGTTTTCTTCCCCTACTTTATGCGTGATGCGAAGCATGCGTTAAAGAACCCAGGCATTTCGACCGAGCTCCTGCACCTGCATACTGTTGACGTCCTCAAAGCTATTTCCACGTATCACAAACCATATATGGCGGCGTTTCGGTATCCCGCGCGTGAACGCATGCCCCATATCAAAGTGCCAGCTTTGGTAATTGCGGCTGAAACCGACTCACCCCATCTCGTACAAGGCTCAGAAAAGATGGCTGCGTTATCGCAGTTGGCGGAAATGAAAATCGTCCACCCCGGCGTTGAAGCCAAAGTGGCCGCCGCATTAGAGTTCTTTGAACGTGTCTAAATGAGTATGCGAGCATTCGACCGGGTTCGCTTTTACTCTCCGGCTGCAGCGAATGAGATCAACGTGATTGAACCGTTAAAGATTGGAAGCAGAGACATATGAAATCGCTCAAGATTTTTGCCTGGCTGACACTGGCGGTATTCATTGCCGTCAACATTGTCTATTGGCAAGATCCTTGGTTGTGGCGCCGTTACGCTGGGTTTTTTATCGGCAATCAACCCCATGAGTCGGAAGGACGAAAGCCTCAGGAAGCGATCGACGGCGGCAATGGCCTGGTTTTACCGCTGGCCGACGCCTCCAACCGAACCGTAACGGCAGAGGCCATAGACGCGGCCGTTGACTATGCGCGGCAGTGGAACTCTTTCTCCGTGATCGCCGTTCACAATGGCGTCATTCAGTTGGAATGGTACGCGCCCGGATACGACCGCGCCCGCAAGGCGGAGTCCATGTCCATGCACAAGTCGATCATAGGTATCATGATGGGGATTGCCATCGCCGAAGGACGAGTGGGATCAATCGACGATCCGGTCGGCCTGTACATCGATGAGTGGTGGGACGACCCTCGTGGTGAAATTGCCATCCGGCATATGCTCAACATGTCGTCCGGTCTGGCCAAGTATCAATTTAACTCTAATCCACTTTCTCACGACGTCGGCTGGCTCAACAGCGGATATTCGACGGACGCCATCCTCTCCTTTCCCCTCGCGGAGTGGGCGCCCGGCACTCAGTTCGAATACAACGATCTCAACACGGAGGTCTTGGGGCTGATCCTGAAACGCGCCTATGGCACGCGGTATGCGCAGTTGCTTGAGCAGAAACTGTGGCGGCCCATAGGTGCGGGCCAAGCCCGGGTGTGGATCGACCGAGTGGGAGGAGACGCTCACACCGCTTGTTGCTTGACGGCTCCCGCCATGGATTGGGCCAAGGTTGGTCTGATGCTGCTCAACGGAGGGGCACTAAACGGCAATCGCGTTGTGCCTGAGTCCTGGGTCAAAGAGCTAGCCAAGCCATCGCCCGCGTCGCCGCATTACGGCTACCAGACCTGGCTAGGTACGGAGGACCGGTCCCTCCCCGAAGGCTTTGGCGACGCCAAACCGATCGGTGATGTTCCCTTATTGGACTCAGATGGCTTTTACTTTATGGGCCGTGGCCAGCAGCACGTTTGGGTCCTCCCCAATTATGACCTGGTGGTGGTGCGCATGGGGCCTGCTTTCGCCCCAAAGCCTATCGAATTCGGCTTCAACATCTCCACGATCCCTAATCTCATCGCCCGCGGTATCGATGCCAAGGCGGCTGAGATAGCGACGACTAAACAGTAAAGCAAACCATTCAACAAACATGTGACCCCGACGAGTGTCAATTGCTCAAGTTAGTCAACAAAGAGCAAAAAACTTCCATATAGGGGAAGCTGCTTTCCATCGCAAAGAAACTGAACCGATTGGTGGGTTTAGTTGAAGACGACGTCAATTACATCACAGGTAAAGAGCGGGTGGACGAACTCGAAAAAGAAAAAGCGAGCCTTCAAATTCAGCTGCGATCTCTGTAAGAGCCTGACTCTGGTCAGCCACACCTCAACCGAGTCGGACAAATCGAACGGTACCTAGGTCAATTTATAGGACCCGTTTCAAAAACCACCCTGTCAATGGCCCAACCTGTCTTGGACAAGATTCTTATCAGTCCCCGGACAGGCCGCGGACAACTGTCTATTGAAGTGAACCTCGCATTTTCGAGACAAAATCAAAGCCTCTCAGATGCCCTTTGAGAGGCCGTTGTCATAAAGGTGATGGTTGCGGGGGCCCACAGCCACCTTTACAGAACCAATCTAGTGTTGCGTTAGGAATATAGTTCCTACTCTAAAATAATTAGGCTTTTCGTCGTTTTGATTGAGATTTATGCCTTGCTGCTGCTTTTCCATTTTTCAAGAAAATTTGGTCTAGGCACCCCCAAGACTCCTCGGATACCTAGTTTTCAAATTCAACTTACAGCGTTAATTCTTAGCCTGAACCAAAAGAGACCTGACCAGTTCCTCACTAATATATAGTTTTTCATCGTCAGGCCCCGTCATTAACAAAGAGGTTCTTGATCCATCCGGATTCTCCTTAGGAATGAGATTCACCTCATACCCCGCTTCTTTGACCTGCTCGTAAATCTCCACCGTATTGTCTACGGAGATCATGATCCACACTTCGCCTATGCCATTGCGCGACCTGTTGTCTGACGAATCACTCGAACCACCCACTTCAGCGAGCCCAATGTGGCCCAGAGACGTTTCGATGTGACCCTTCATGGGCGATCGAACGACCACATATTTTACTTGTTGATCGGGGTCATACCCGAGCCAATCGCCAAAGTATCCTAATGGTGATGGCTTGGGAGCGTAAAAGACTTCGAAGCCAAGGATATCGCGGTAAAGTTTTAGGCTTTCTTCAATACTGTTCACACGTAAGCTGAGCCGCACAAAACTCGACGCAGACCACTCAGGCTGCGACGTCGGCCACGGAGCGGGCTCCAAACCTTGAGCCCAAGATTCACCTGTCCAAAGACATGCTAATAGCGAAAGAATAAGGATGCGCGGTCTCAAATGTAGAGCAACATGGCGCATTCAAGTTACGCTGCCGCCGGACTTAGGCCAGAGATTATGCTTTTCGTCATCGCCTTTAATTGCGGAAGCAATTCCGAAATAGCTTGTGTGTCGGAAACAACGGACGGAATGAACCTTGCAGCAAGAGCGCCGATAACCGAACCACTGACGATCACTGGCACTGCTATCGTTTTTTCGGGATCTCGCGTTTCCTGATGCACCGCAAATCCTGCGGCTTCAGCCACTTGGACAGCAGCCCGAAACTCATGGACAGCCAACGGCTCAAAGTCATACGTTTGTCCGATTTCAGATAGGTAATCTGACCTCCGTGAGCTCTCCAAACTAGCAACTGCTATTCGGCCGGATGCCGCATTGATAACGGGATAACGTGTGCCACAGGGTCGTCGAACAATCGCATACGGATTGTCAAAATCCGTACTCACCATCGTTTCCATTTCAAGTCCATCGAGGCGGGACATTTCCAATGGCCAAATCATGGATGGCTTAGCTTGCTGAACGACAGACCGCGCGATGTCGGCGGTCTGCTTGCTCAAATCATACCCCTGTGACAATCGATGCACGCGGCTCGATACTTGATAAACGTTAGCCCCTTGCGCACGCTCCAAATAGCCGCGCCTTTCTAAAGTACTGATTATTCGGCACGTGGTTGATCTCGGCAGGCCGGCGCGCCGCGCGATTTCACTTGCAGTCAAATACTGCGATCTATTGAGCAACTCCAAGACATCCAGCGCCTTGTGCACAGTTTGCAAGTCTTTGTAGTTCGTCGTTGCATCAATAAGATCGCTTGCCTGATAGCCCATAACAAACTAATCCCTCGCCAAGTAACAAAGCCCTACCAATTTCGTTTTTCCAGCATGTATCTAGCAGCATCCTGCAAATCATCCGGGATGTATTCTAGGGACAGACCAGGGTCCAAGGGCGGCACATACTTCTCAAACACTGGCATGACCATTGCCTTCGGCATGTCCGGCAACCGGTGAGTCCTTCGGAAATCGGCCATGTTGATATTGGTGTTGATCATTTCCTCATGGATCGACTTTGCCATCGCTACAAGTCGCCCACCGGGACCGTATATGCTTGTACCTCCGTCATTTTGATACTCTGCATAACCGTCGAGGCCAGGTGAAAAGGACTGGTTGACCGTGATCGTGTAGTTTCCGTTGAACAAAGACGACGCCTGAGAGTCGATCTGATTAAATCCGCCTGCGGCGAAGCGAATGCCGATCTCCATTCCCTTCATGCTGCAAGCTCGATGTATGTCGGGGTCATATGGCGAGATGAGTAACGACAGGTTTCCGATATCCGTCCGCGCCACTGGTAAGACCGCATCCCAGCCATACATTTCGACAAATCTCGGCAATACGTCGTAGACGGAAGTCGTGTACATCGTCCACTGCGTACTCCGGCGAACGTTGTGCTGCTTCCAGTGATTTGCCGCAACCTCACCGTCCGGCCCAATTAGAATGCCGTTAAGTAATACATGGTCCGGCCAGTGCTCTTCATCTTTCACATAAGAGCCGAACGCTACATAACATCCGTGTTCTTTTGCTTTCTTTCCGATCGCCTCAGTTTCAGGACCCGGCACTTCAATCGCTTTCTTGAGCGTCTGTTGACGGTCCCCCTCCATCCAACCTGTGATTGGAAACTCATGAAAAACGATCAGGTCCTTTTTTCCAGCCAAGGAGTTATTAGCTGCGTCGATAAGCTCAAGCATCTCGTTGAGATTCTCACGCATTACGAGCTTCGGATTGTCTGGATCCGGCAAACGAATGCGTGTCTGAATAGCAGAGACACGGACGACGTTACTTCTGAGTGCGGCTTTCTCGTAGTTCCCGTCAGCAGCTACACTTATGTCGCTGGCCGGCTGAGCCTCCGCCTCACTTGGCTCGACAATTCCACCTATCGTGGCTACTGAGCCCATCAGTGCAGAAGTCCTCATCGCCGATCGGCGCGTTACGGAATTGGAATCGTGTCTTTCAGACATTTAGGGCCGCCCCATATTAAGTGCTACGAAGATTATTGTTGCGATGACGCCTCTACACTTCGTCGGCAGGTACGTTCCGCTCGCCGCACCGCCTTATGTCTTCGACATATCGCTCGCATAGTTATGCTTCAGGCATGAGAAGCTAAGCCGGCTTTATTCCCATAATGTTCGTGTTCATACCGCCATAACTGGGCCCGTATGCGACCTCGAATCCTGCTCGACGCATCTCATTTTCAAAATCCAAAGCTAGCTTCCGGTATTCGAAAGTCCAAACCTCATGGTTCCAACGATGATCAAACCACCAGAAAAATTTCTCGTAGGCCGAATTTTTGGGCAACTGTGCCGTATAGTTATCCATAGGAAACCAGACACCACCTGGCCGAAGCAGGCGAAAACTCTCGTGAATGATTGCCCGCCCCGAGCTCTCGGGCACCTCATGAAACAGAAGCCAATTCGTGACAATGTCGAAGTGCTCATCAGGAAATCTGCTTTCCTCACTAAGCTCATGCATGAAGTGCGTCTCCAGACCGAGCTCAACTGAGCGCTGATGAGCAAAGCGCAACATCGGTGCGCCAATATCATTTCCCCAGACCTCAGCGTCCGGCCATTTACGCTTTAGTGCGACGACAAGCTGTCCAGAACTACACCCTTGATCGAGAATACGGCGCACCTTGCCATCTGCTGGGGCCGGAACTCGACGTGCCGCACGTCCTTGTGCATCGTCTTGGTAGTTACCGTGTGGAACTTCTACATTGAGCGAGTGATAGAATATGTGGCCGGCAAACGGGTCGCCGACATAACCGCCTGGCTGCAGGTGTATTTCGTACCGTGCAAAATCTGGAATGTGCATATCAGGGTGTAACTCGATCGTACCCGGCCCCATTCTCTCTGCCCGTTCCATCTCGTCTAAGAGGCGTTCTCCATCTGCATGAAAGGTCTCTTGCAGCCGCCGATACATGATTTGCTGAGTGGTCTCGCGCGTATGGACCATCATCGCTAGTACTGGATCATGCTCGAGCATCTGCACGACTTCGCGCACAGGAATATCGTTTTCTCGCGGATTTAAGCCCTTTTCCTCGAAGAGCTGGGTCGCGCGGCGCGCAGCCCGGCGCCAAATGTCATTCCGCGCCCACGTCCGGTAGCTCATGTAGTAATCTAATTCACTCTCCACCCTAAGCTGGGGCAAGCGCTCATAAGTACCGATGGTACCGCGAAGGCCGACTTCCACGCCTAACCCTTTCGCTTCAGCTCTGAACGAAGGTGCGGCGCTAGCGAGCGCGCCCGCAGCCATAACAGCCATGTCCCGACGAGATAGCATGGTTTACCCTCCTTCGACTTCTTCGAGTTCTTCCGGCCAATCGTATGAAGTTTTTCGGTCCGCTTCTCGCGCAAGTACGTGCATGGTGCGGGCCACAAATGCGTCCCGGTCCTGTTTCCACTTTTCACGTTGTTCTTCACTGGGCATATAGGCCTCTATCATCTCAGCCGACACGCCCTTTTCTTCCAACAACGCCTCCAGAATCTCTTGGCGTTGGCGGTTCGTCCATACTTCAGCGCCCAGCGCAACAACCGCGGTGATGAGGTTATCGATCATCACGTTGTCGAAGAAATGAGCTCTATGCGTATCGGCCTTGAAGTAATCAACAGTGTAAGTGGGCCTATCGTATTTTTTGGCTGTCATCGCTCAGTACTCCTCTGTTGTGCGCAAACCGCTCAAGCCTGACTGAAAAATAAGGGGATCGATGATTCAACAACGACCCCCCTATCTGCGCACTATACGAATGTTTAGAAGTTGGCCGTTAACCGCAGACCATATTCGCCGGCTTGGGGTACGTTGCCGAAGGTCTTGCGGCCAGGTCCAGGGCCGAATGTTGTTCCAGACGTTTGCGGCAAGGTTAGGTCATTGAAAATATTGTTGCCGAAAACTTCCAGCTGCACGCCTTCGTAAAGATCTATTCCTGCTCGGATATTAACGACCTTGCGCGAAGAATTTAGATTATAGCGCGAGTAGTCGATGTAATACTTGCCGGTATAGAAATAATCGAGACGCACGAACCAATCACGATCCAGGGCGACACCGTAAATAGTGGGGCTCAAAGACCCTGTCCATTCAGGATTGTTTCTCACGGGGTTCCCATTTGAGGAGACTAGCCCTGGGGCTGCCAAGGCGACCCGCTCATTACTACCGAAGTTCGAGAAATCGACCATCTTGCCGTTGTTGTAGGCCACTGTACCTGAAATGGTCAGCCAATCGGTGACGTTGCCGTTCACTTCCAGATCAAAACCGGTGTACTCAGAATCGCCGGCCGATCGGAAAGATGAGGTCGCACCCGATGGCGTGAAAACAACGGCCGGAACAGGTTGGTTCTGCCAATCGATATAAAAGGCAGCGAACGTCATATTCCAGTCATCCCACTGCTGTTTCCAGCCAAACTCGTACTGAGTGTTTTTCTGAGGAGACGTAAAGTCACCAAAAGCCGCGACAGCCGCGTCTGAAACAACTTCAGGAGCAACGCTATTGATGAAACGTGCATTTGTTGGAACGCCCAACAGCTTGCTTTGCGACCAACTGACATATGTCGTCGCACCATCCATGGGTTGGTAGGACAAAATCAAGCGAGGCAAGAAAGCGTCAAACGTGTTTTTCAAGTCACAAACTTTGACAAGACCACATGGAAGCGTCGGGTTTCCTTGCTCAATCGTTGTGAAATCTTCGTCTTGATAGCGCCCTTCGGCAGATAGCGTCAGCTGATCAGTAATATCGAAATCAAATGACGCGAATATACCGGTGGTTTCACTCCTTTGACGGTCTCTTGCCGCAGAGGGGATGAACAGAAACTGCTGGTTGTTATAGTGCTGGTTATAGAGACTGGCGCCAACAAGGTAGCGAAGGCGTCCATCCTGAGGCGACGTCACCCGTGCTTCGTAGTACAACTCACGTACAGCAATATCGACACCGAACGGGAAGATGATATCTGTACCGTTTGAAGCCGCGCCATAGTTTGCATCAAGCCGGGTAACTGTACCGGAGTTAGCCTTCGACAACATAAAGGCGAAGGTATGGTCGGCAACATCGTACTCGCCACTGAACTGGACTCTATAGGTACGATTGAACTCACCCAAGGAACCATCAGGTTCTTTGAGAATGCTATAGGTCGATCCCAGGGGCGACAGGTTGTTGAGAACGTTGATACTCCCTGCACCGCCGAGCACTTGATCGGCTGTGGGGAACCGCGTCAGGGTGAAGGCAAACTCTGGGTTAGCGGGCAAAGCGCCGCAAAAGAGTCTCAATGCACTCTGGCTCAGATCTGTCTCGAACGGAGTCAGTTCGCCTGTGATAATGTCCACGACGTTCCCGCGATAGATAATGTCACAAGCACCGGGAGGTGTATCTGCTAGTGTTGCGACGCCGGGAACCGTGCCGTCAGCATCGGTGTAATAGCCGGTCAGCTTAAATCGTAAATCCTCTGTAGCGTCGTAAGTAAGCGTTCCTTGAAAAGATTTGTCTCTCGTCTGTCCGAGGGGCTCGCCATCATCGAAGCTGAAGTCGCCGCCATCCCGGTCGTATCCGGCCCAGAGGCGGATTCCCATACGATCGCCGATCGGCCCGCCTACACCGGCATTGAAATTGTATTCGTCGTGATCCGTCGGCGACCACGACAAGGAGACATCCCCTTCCCACTCATCCCCCGCAGTACGTGGGATATAGTTAATGGCACCGGCGAAAGTATTGCGGCCAAAGTAAGCCGTTTGCGGCCCTTTAATGACTTCGACGCGCTCCATATCCCCCAGCGGCACGAGACCACCGCCGCCGCCAATGTATGAGCCATCCCAAAACAGCGCTCCAATCTGCGTCGATGGCGTGATGACCTGCTGGATCATGCCACGCATGCGGATATTCGGATTGAATCGACCTCCGTCTCCGATTTGGCGGAAATCGAGACCAGGCACCAATGCAGACAAATCCTGCGCGTTATCGATTCCGGCGCGCTGAAGGACGGCATCGGATACAGCGGTAACTGAAACAGGGATCTCAAAGATATTTTCGTCACGCTTACGGGCTGTGACCACGATTTCTTCGAGTGCGATTTGCTGAGCGTTAGCTGAGGACACCCCATCTGGCGCCACAGGTACGATCAACGCAGCAACCGCTACACCTGACAGAAGGTCGCGCAAGTTTGTTTTTGGCATTTGTTCTGTTTCCCCCAATGAGCGAGGGCAGCCTCTGCGCAAGAATCCCCGCGCCCCTCACTGCCCACAAAATTTGGTATTGCGAGAAACTCTCAATATTAGAATATAATTGCAAATACCTATTGTTACGATATAAATGCATATTAATTATAAACATATGTGGGGATTAGCCGTGGAAATGTATCAATTGCGCCATTTTTTGGCGGTCCAAGCCCATGGAAGCATCAGCAAGGCGGCAGAAGCGATCAATGTCTCCCAGCCTGCGGTAACCCGGAGCATCAAAAAGCTTGAATTGGACCTGGGTGCAAAACTCTTGCAGCGCGTTGGAGGAGGTATGCAGCCGACGGACATAGGCGAACTGTTTGCAACTCATGCCCGAGGAATACTGCAACAAAGCCGGCGGGTGGTCGAAGATGTCGACGCAATGAAGGAAGGCAAGGATGGCCGTGTCGTCTTAGGCATTTCATCGGACAATGTGCAAAGCTACATACTTCCCGAGTTGTTAACGCGTTGGGTCAATCATGAATCATCTGGACGGCTTCTGATTGATAGGGTCACACCTGCGGAGCTCGGCCAGAAGATTACTCAAGCAGATATCGACGTTAGTTTTTGCGCGATCTTTGGCATCGATTACGGGCCAGACAAAAACACGGAGGTACTACTTCAAGACAAGATGTGCGTTTGGGCCAGAAAATCGCATCCTATTCTTGCCCGTAATGAGATTACAATTTCAGACGTGTCAGCACAGGAATGGGCGTTCATGGGCCTGGGGAGGAATCCCGAAGACTTCGTTCAAGCCCACTTTGAAGGCAAGGGATTGAACCCGCCGCGCATCGCTGTCCAAAGCAGTTCTATCGGGGTTCTTCGATCTGCAATTCTGAATTCCAATCTCATTGGCATGCTGCCGGAAAACTACGTGAGAGACCAAGTTGCTGAGGGCTCACTCGTAAAGTTGAATTTTCCTGGACTTGAAGTAACTGAAAGAATTGGGATCGTGACCTCAAAACTTCGCCCTTTAACAAAAGCGCAAGAGAGGTTGTGTCAAATGATTCGAGATATTTGTTCAGAAAGCCTGGCCGTAACTTCGCACGATACGAATCTTGAAACATCAGAAATCTAAGGCCTGATCTGGTGTTATGGGTTCTGAAGGGTGCCCTATTCCATGCCACCTGCGATTCTGGCTTTTAGGAACAACGAAACAGAGTCTCCAATAACTACATGATATCGCAGAGTCGAACCTGACAACCATGATCGAGATGCTGAGGGCCGCGTCGGAAGTAAAGGCCAAAAAGTATTGCAGTCTTTTCAATCAGTTTTTTCATCAGCACTCGTTTTGTATGTCGGCAAACCGACTTCATGGAATAGGACCATTCGTCGCCGGTCGTCCAAACACCGGCATTACCCCGGCACACTGCAGCTTCACCCTGCACTAACACTTCCCTCTCACTTTTCTGTACGGCTTCCGCTTTTATCGAAAATCTCACTCAGTCTTCGAGCGGCTTGTAAGACAGATCCAATTCCAGACCTAGTTGGCGGATAAGGGAAATGCTGTCATTTGCCGCCCATCGCTCTGCAATCTTTCCCCCTTCGAACCGGTAGATCTCGATGCTCGATGAACGGTATTTGCGTCCTTCTCCAATATCGCCTGACATAGGACCTTCAATACGTACGCCCTCTGCTGTGACGTGGGCGACTAGATAATCTCCGTTACAAATCACGAGATTCGTTGTGAGCGTGCGTTCTGGTTCACGCTTTTTGCTCTCAATCCACATGCGCTTCATATCGCTCAAATCGCGTGTAATCGCGCTTTCGCTTGGGTCGTCACTGTTGTGGCTAATGAGCTCGTCGGGATAAAAATCGCTCGCGCGAGTCTCGTCACGCTCATTCCAAAGAACCCTGGTCATCTCCATGAAGGTGGCTAGGTTTCTTTCGTGATCCTCGCATGCAACTACGAGGGCAAAGGCTTTAGAAGAAGCTATTATTCCGATAAACACACATACAAACAGAAGTCTCACCTGCACCCTCCTAGATAGCATCCATAACCTCAAATGCAGCTCGCTCACCTGACTCAACAGCCCCCTCCATACCCCGGTTGGACAGCGCTGTATGTTCACCGCAAAAGTGAACGTTACCGTGAGTACGGCCAACAGCATGCAAGAACTCCGTAACTTGCCCTGGCATCCACGACGCGAAGCCACCGCCGGCAAATGGATCTCTTAGCCAAGATTTTAAGTGGACGGCCTCCAGCTTACCTTTCGCCGAAGGTCTCAGCCTCTCAATCTCCGATACAACCCATGCCTTGGCATCCTCCGGCGGTATCTGATCAAGCTTCATGGCGGTGAACCCACGGGCCCATGCGGTCAGGCTAGAAACATCCTCATTGTCTACGAAATGGCGATTGCCGATAACGTGGCCCGCGACAGTGTCGGTCCACATATCTGGCGACCAACCGTCCTGTTCCCAGAATGGTTCTTTTGCCGTGAGATGCACCTGCGTCACGCCAAAGTAAGGCACCAACGATATGGCCTTGCTGTGAACTGGCGGAAGAATTGGGTCGAATTTGACGTACCGCAGCACTGGCAGCGGCAAAGAACAGATGACTCGTTTCGCAGTGTAAATCGAACCATCTCTGCAATGAACTTCTGCACTGTCAGCGTTGCTCCGGATACCAACGACCTCTTTGCCCAGATGGACTTCACTTTGAAGAGCCGCGGCCATTGCTTCGGGAATTGTTACGTTGCCCCCGATAGCTGACAAATATGTCTCATCCATCGCTTCAGACCATCCCGCATTGAACCACATCATCAACGCTGAGATATCGTGAGCCGATGTTCCGTAGGGAACGTTCAAATTGTACGTTAGATTTATCTGATCGTCGGTGAACCCTTCCCGCTTCATCACGTCATAAACGGAGATATCATGGTGGGCGCTCTTCGGGTCGTACCAGTCTTCGAAATCAGCCAACGGATTGGTCCGATTAAGGAGTACGAGGGGAACTAGGCGTGGACTGAATGACTTCCATTCGCCTGGCAAAACGTTTCTTTTGTGCTCGGGCCATTCCGCTACCGTGATCCTCTCTCCGTCGAGATAGAAGTCCCACGGCGTAATTTGCTGTCGGCCGGCAGAATCGAGTAGCGGGATACCCAGCCTCTCCGCTGTGTCAATCATTCTGCCATAGCCTGATCCAATACCGTTTCCCCCACCTTCTGGGGTGCCAGGCATATCCTTAAAGGTGAGAAGGCGCCCTCCAATGCGACGGCTGCCTTCAACGACTTGAACGGAATACCCCAATTCCTCAAGAAGCATGGCGGCATAAAGCCCAGACAGACCCGCACCGACAATCACAACATCTTTCGTTCCTTGAGCCCGGAGCGGTCTTGGCAACACGCCCCGGCCCCCAATAGCGCCTAAGCCAAGCGCCAATGCAGTACGACGCGGAAGATTTGTTTTGTATGGATTTTCGGTCATGGATCAGCAGTTCTAATGGGTATCACCTTGTCCAAAACTACTTCTCGCAACGACCGAAAGGATATTAGTTTCTAGCTATAGCGACGAACGTTTCAGTTATAAACATCGGGTCTCCCGATAAATCTGTTGTGCTCGCTTCTAGATTAAAGCTATTTCGCAATCTCACGTATCCCGACCCACTCTTCATGTGCCTGTTCGTATTTGCGAAGGTGATAGCAATGATTGCGTATGCGCTTAATTCAATATTACGCCTCCTATTTGCAAGCTTCCTTTCTGTCGGCTTCATTCTTGCGCCTACCGGCTTAGCTGCACAGGTAGGTTTTGGGCCTGACCCAGAGCTACCCGCACCTGAGCCGTCGGGATACATTCCGACCATCAATATAGCTAAAGCTGTAGGATGGTCGGACGGTGAGAAGCCAGTGGCTGCATCTGGCCTGGAAGTCTCTGCGTTTGCGACGGATCTCGATCATCCCCGGTGGATATACACACTTCCAAATGGAGATGTCCTGGTAGCCGAAACCAACGAACCGCCAAGACCAAGCCCGACAAACATTCGATCCCTCGTTATCAGATTCATCATGGGGCGCGTGGGCGCGGGGGTTCCGAGCGCCAACCGCATAACATTGTTAAGAGACGCTGATGGAGACGGATGGGCCGAGACCCGCACAGCATTTCTCGAGAATCTCAACTCTCCCTTCGGCATGGTTTTGGTGGGCAACTCGTTTTACGTGGCCAACACAGATTCTTTAATACGTTACGATTATTCGGACGGCGCGACCTCCATTCTCAGCCCGGGCGTTAAAGTCGCTGACTTGCCAAGTGGTGAACCGAACAGCCATTGGACGAAGAATGTTATCGCAGCCGCAGACGGTTCGAAACTCTATGTCAGCGTTGGTTCGAACAGTAATGCCGGTGAAGGCGGCATGGAAAAAGAGGTTAACCGCGCCGCAATACTAGAGATTGACCCAAGCAGTGGTAACACACGCATATTCGCTTCCGGACTACGGAACCCTGTTGGACTTGATTGGGAGCCAGTATCGGGCACCCTTTGGACCACTGTTAATGAACGCGATGCGTTGGGTGACGATCTAGTTCCTGACTACATGACATCGGTACAAGACGGCGCGTTCTACGGCTGGCCTTATAGCTACTTCGGACAAAATTTGGATCCACGCGTAACCCCACAAAGGCCTGATCTTGTGACAAAAGCCGTTCTGCCTGACTACGCTCTCGGCGGCCATACGGCCTCACTAGGCCTCGCGTTTTATAGAGGCGACATGTTGCCTGCCAAATACTCTGGCGGCGCCTTCATAGGCCAGCATGGTTCGTGGAATCGCAGCGAACCAGCTGGGTATAAGGTCGTCTTCGTCGCGTTTGAAGACGGAAAACCCGTAGGGATGCCCCAAGACATTCTGACGGGATTTCTAGATGATGACGGCGACGCCCGCGGCCGACCAGTAGGTGTTGTTGAAGATAACAGCGGCGCGCTGTTGGTCACAGATGACGTCGGGAATATCATTTGGCGAATCACGGTAAACGACTAGCGACTAAATCAAGCTGAAAAGTTGATGGCACTAAATCTGAGGAAGAAAATTGGAGTCGTTGTCCCACATGGCAACGCCATCCATGAACGTGAATTCCGTGACTTACATTCAACACATGTAGACTTTCAGTTTGAAAGCTTCGCGGTCCCAGCCACAAACCCGTCAAACTATTGCCCCGAATTACTCGAGAACTTACAGGAACCCATTGGCCGGCTGCGCAATTGGGGGGCAGAGGCCATACTACTAGGGTGCACCGCAGCTTCCATGATCTGTGGAAGCGACAAGCAGGTCGCAGAACTGGAAACCCTTGCCGGTATGCCAGTGACGACCGCAGCCAGGGCTGCATCGAATGCCTTTGAAGCACTGTCGGTGAGAAGCCTCGCGATCGCGACACCCTATGGAGACAAAGGCAACCGAACGGTAAGTAATTTTATTCTCGGTCTGGGGCTCGATGCTGTGTCCATCAAGGGGCTGGAATTCGACCGCTCACCCGAAGTGTGGGCAACAGAAACAAATTCCATGACGCCTGAGGACATGGTGGATTTCATTAGGTCATTAGATGTTTTTGACGCTGACGCGATCTTTCTTCCATGTACCGGACTGATATCCCTAGCGACTCTCCAACACATTGAGGACGAACTAAAAAAAATCGCCATCAGTTCCGTCCAAGCAGGCTATTGGGCGGCATTGAAAACGATTGGCCTTTGCGAAGAGAGGCCGGGATACGGTCAATTACTTGGGAGATGGCCGTAGAGCGTCGTGCCGGCAATACAAATTGAGCACATTAAGCTTACGGACTGTTCTTAAAGGTAACTTCTCCATAACGGATGCCCATGCCGTCGGCGGGTAAATTCTCTATGCGGTTACTTAACCCGACGACGTAGGCTGTGCCAGTAAGGAAAATTGCTGGGGCGAGATCGACCATTTCACTCATTATCCCTTTCAATTCTCGCTCCCGTTCGATGGGATCCATTATGGCATTGCTGACAACGATACGATTAGCAATGCGTGGTTCGCAGAAGAAGGGATTCGCCTTCAGACAAGAATAATATTCAAACGGACGTATAGCGTCGTACATGGGGGCGCTGTTCCATGTCATCGAGAACGCATCGACCTCACCCCATTGATTAGAAGTGTACTTCCGAATAAAATTAGCCAATTGGATATCCCGCAGAGTGACACGAACACCAACAGAAGATAAATCTGCTGCCATCTTTTGAAAGATCAGTTGGTCGCCGGGCAGAAGCCGGGCCGTCACCTCTATCAGCAGATCAAAGCCGTCTTTGTAACCGGCCTCGGTTAGGAGCGACCTGGCACGGTCTGGATTGTATTCATATCCCCTAATCTCCTCGTCATACCCAACGGTGCCTGGCAAAGCACCTTGGGAAGCAGGGCTCACAAGTCCCCCAAGAATAAGATCCGCCATAGCCTCCTTATCAATTGCGATGTTCAACGCCTGCCGAACCCGCAAGTCTTGTAAAGGCGAGTTAGAATTACCTTCCGTGCGCAAAGCGACTGCTAAGACATTCGGCAAAGGTACGGTAGAAGTTCGAAAATTATTGCTCTCTACGAGGGGAATGGAATCCGGGTCCAAATTCCAGGCAACATCCACTGCACCGGACATCAATGCTTGTAGACGCGACGCAGGATCTGTGAGCGTGAGAAGTTCTACGCGCTCGACCGATCCGGTTTCTCGCCAAGTAGAATTAGTGGCGCTCAGAACGATATGCGAACCACCGGCACCCCATTGCTCCAGACGATAGGGCCCGGTCCCTGTTGGCTCCTGCGCATACGCTTGAACGCCTTCGGTATTCCACCTCACCGGATCGACGATCATCACCAAGCTCAATCGCTTTGGTAAAATTGCATAGGGTTCTTTGGTCTCGAAAATAACGCTGAACTCGGAGTCGGCGATCACGCGATCTATCATGTTGAGGCGTGAGGCAACTAACTGGCCGCGACCTGCGTCGCTGAGAAGATAGTTAAATGTTCCCACCACCGCCGACGCGTCAAATGGGCGGCCATTGTGAAAGGTCACCCCCTCTCTCAGGGTAAAACGCCACCTAATAGGGTCGAGAGCCTCCCATGAGGTCGCCAGTGCACCGCGCATTTGCCCGTCTACGGTAAATTCTGTCAGACCATCATAGAGGGCTGACCACACCATACTGGCTGGTTGACCACTCCCGCCGAATGGGTTCCCTAGTGTCCCAGGCGCCTGAGTACCACCGACAACAAGCGTTTCCGCCATGACCGATGGATATAACATTCCCGCCTGGGCTCGCATGACGAGCAGCAGAACAAAGGCGAAGAACGTGAAGCGCTTATTCGTCATTTAAGCGCGCAAATCCTCAAAAAGAAAAGTTGGGTGAAAGGCATTCGGCGACCGATCACCCCAGTCCCTGCGGTCAAAACTCTTTAAGGAGGCGTCCACACCCATAGACTTTGTCGTCTATTCCTGACGCCCGAAGAGCGTGCCAATACGTGGCTGTATTGATTGCAATGACTGGTTTATTGAGCACCAGTTCCATTGCGGCCGCGAGGCGCACCATACTGCAGTTCGTGCCAACTTGCACAAGGGCGTCAACATCCTCGCCGTCAATCTGGCGGAGGGTTTCGCGCAACGTATCCTCTGTTATTTCGGCGATACCGGTCCAGCTCTTCGCGCGCAGCGGAACGTCTTTCACCACTTCAAACCCTTCGTCGGTAAAGTACTGCCGCACTTCTTTATTGTTGATCGGATAATACGGAGACAAGAAAGAGATCCGCTTTACTCCGCCATAAGCCTTGAGCGCAGCGGTACACGAAAGCGACCCAATACTGCACTTGATGCCACCAGACTCCTCTTCGATGTTTTGGACAAATTCCAGGGCACCCTGCTTGCCGCCAAAGAACGTGATGGCCGACATTCCCATAACCAAGTAGCCGGGCTCACACGTCACGACGCTCTTAACGGCATCAACGACGTTGCCAGCAATGACTTGTGTGGCATTCCAAGCAGACTTGTCGTCGAGGGCCTTCGCATTTGGCGTAAAGATTCTGCTGTAGTGATTGGTCACACCCGGCGGTCGCATCTGTTCCATATCTGGTTGGACAACAGTGTTGGTCGACGGTCCGATGACTCCAAATTTCGCGCGCCAGCCGAGAACATCTTTGCTCATAGCCATTCCTCCCCAACAAATATAATTAAATGTCCCATTGGACGATTAACAACAAAACCTTTCGCCGTCGTCCGTTAGAACTTGTTAGTTCGAGGGTTGAGCGACTTGATCTGCACATTCGATTATGTCCGCCAGACATAGAGCCGAGCGTGCGGTGCATAGTTAGGTGCGCCTCACATTTTTGTGCGATCTTTTGTTCAACTGAATTTCAAAAGAATCAGCATATGTCGGACGCGCCAACTCTGAATCGCAGAGCAGTATTAAAAGGCACAACAGCCTTTACCGTCGCAGCCCTGCGCCCGCGCCACCTCCGCGCTGCTGATAAGTCGGATGTCGTGATCATTGGATCCGGTTTTTCCGGCCTAAATGCAGCGATCATTTTGGCTGACGAAGGGGCCAAGGTTAGAGTCTTGGAAGCCAGCAATCGAGTTGGTGGACGGGCATATACAGCGGATCATGTTTATGGCACTCCAGAGTTTGGCGCCTCTCAAATTGGTCAAGAATACGCCCGCGTTCGTGACATGGCGTATCGCTTAGGTGTCGAGTTAGCTCAAGGGTCTAACATCAATGCGCCATTTACGTTTGCCATAGGCGAAACATTAATTCGCCGCGACGAATGGAAAAGTCACTCTCTCAACAAGACCGTGGGAACCGAGAGAGAAGTCATACCATCAGCGTTGAGAAACTTTTACATCAGCAAATTCAATCCCTTTTCAAGCCTTGAGGATTGGCTTGAGCCAACGTCCGCGATTTATGACATTCCTATGGGACAATGGCTCATAGAGCACGGCATCTCATCAGAGGCATTGCGATTGATAAATGAGGGTCTGATCGACTCGGATGTATGGAGCACGTCGCTTCTAATGACGCTCCAAGAAGCAACTCGAAGCCGGATCATGGCCGGTGACAGCGACACAAAGACCTTAGATCAGTTTGAAGCTTTTGCTCCGCTAACGTCGCGCGTTGTTGGCGGGACCTCTCGACTACCTGAGGCCATGGCCCGCCACCTCGGGGACGCTGTTCAGCTCAACAAATTTGTGACGAGTATCGGTATGAACGACGGCGGCGTGGAAATCAGCTGCATGTATGGGACACGATATAATGCCGACTTTGCGATCTCAGCTGTACCGTTTGGCCCGCTAAGGCGCATCTCGATTTCGCCTGCCTTAGGAGGAAGACAAGCCCAGGCCGTACGGCACTTACCGTATACCAACAATACCCAGGTCCACATTCGGCTAAAGGGTTCGCCATTCTGGGAACAGGATGAAATGGACGCATCGTTGTGGACAGACGGCCCCATTAATATCGTTCGACAGCCGATCTGGCATGATGGATCTCGCGACCGGTTGGTCGTGATTTGTTCGGGGAACAAAGGTGATCGCTTTGACCAACTGTCGCCTGAACAAAGAGGTCAATTTGCAGTACGTGAAATTGAGCGCCTTCGCCCGTCAACCAAGGGCAAGATGGAAGTCATAGGAATTCATTCCTGGAAACAACACCCGTGGGCGTATGGGTGTGGGTTCACTTTTAATCCAGGCCAAGTCACTCAATTTGTCCATGACATGATCAAGCCTCATCACCGTCTCCACTTCGCGGGCGAGCATACGCGCCGTCTGGAAGTCGGTATGGAGTCAGCTATGGAGTCTGGGGAAAGGGCTGCGTTCGAAGTCTTGGAGCGGATCAGCACTTAAGCCCGCAGCAGTTGCGCGCGCCTTATCCGGAGTCTTCAATAGATATTGATGTTGTACGAGGGAGAAGAAATGAAACGCAGAAACGTATTGAAAATGATGGGGGTCGCACCTGCAGTACCCGCGCTTCTTTCTTCATACTCTGCTAAAGCTGACGGACATTTATTGGACCCAGAGCTACCCGAAGACCTGTACACAATTCATAGGAAACTCAGATACGGGTTCGATGATCGTCTGGTCTATTGGTATATCAATGCAGTCCGATATGGACTGATGGACTCACAGTTCACACCCCTATGGAATATGCATGTGGGATTTATTGCCGAAGCCACTGATGCGCAGGATGGCTTCACAACCAAAGGTTTGACAGCGATTTTTTATACCGACCTAGAGTCTGGTCAGCTACTAGACACATTCACGAATCCATATACCGGTGAGCGCATACCTGTGAATCAACCCGGTATGCGCAAGAACACCAGCCGATATAGCAAAACAGGTCCGATCCGGAACCGGCCCGAACGGCCTGGCATGACAATGGCTGAATTTGAAGGGATCGGCCCGGCTTGGGTTATCGGAGATGACGTATGGTGTCGCGATGACGGAGGTTTTCGTGCTGAACCCACAACCGATGAAGGCCGCTTACTACACATCAATGACTGGACCACTTATCACGGGTCGATTTCGGAAGTCTCCAGTGCTGACGTGACAAGCGCTAATGCCACTCAAACGTTTAACGACATCAACACTTGGCCCAGTTGGCTCAACATGGGCGACTCACCCGGTAATTACATATCGCGCGGTTTTGGGCGGAAGTCGTGGTCCATTCAGGGAATGCCGCCGACCTGGCGATGGATAGTCAGCGAACTTTATCCTAAAGAATACGCAGATATCCGAGGATACATTGAAGAAGGCTAAGTCGTCGCAGCCTGCGTCCACGTATCAACACCTGTCCACTTCTCCATTTGCACTAATGTCGTATTCGGTTTGATGCTATGGGTGCGATCCGTCATGTTCTCTTTCGGATTTAGCAGATTCATGCATCCACCTAGATCAGTGGACTTTCCGGTTTCACCGGCGGGTTTGTATTCTGCCGAAGCGGTTGGCGCGCTGATTACACCTGGCCTAAGTCGATTGGTCACATAGGCAGCACACACAACCGAGCCCCGTTGATTCCAGACCCGAATTAAATCATCACTTTCGATGCCGCGTGCATCTGCGTCGTCCTTACTGATTGAGGCGACCAGATATTCTTCGCCATCTACCCGAAGCCTATGATCTTTGATGTCTCTGATCGTGCACCCTTTTTCGTCTCCCATGATATGGAACGGGTACCTGGAATGAGGCGTGAGAAGTTGAAGCGGGTAACTCATCAGTGTCTCATCTCGTTCTGGGCTTTCGTACGTTGGCATATACCTGTTAAGTGGCGGACGTTCGTCATCGTCTATATTGTTCAGAGTGTTGGCGACAAACTCGTACTTGCCAGACGGAGTTTGCAGCCCCTCCCCCCACTCGCCGACATAGTCGGCAGGAAGTGGATAGGGTTCTGGCGTGTCTTTTTTCGTTCCCTCGTAGAACCAGCGATTTGCCACTGGCGCGCGCGCACCTTCTGACGGCGCGGGTACAACGAAGTAGCCTTTCTTTAGAAACTTCTTCCATGACATGTGCTTCGAGATATCTGAGGAATCAAAAGCTCTCTTGCACCAATCGAGTTCTGCATTGCCACCTTCCGAGTATATCGCGCCCATACCAAGCCGCGTCATGATGGCGAGGAAAATGTCGTAATCCGACTTGGACTCACCAAGTGGTTCGATGCACTTATGCTGCATCGAAATGACGCGATGATTATTCATCGAGTACATGTGATGAACATAACCAGCACCGACATTGTACCACTCCCCGATGTCCCAGTGCTCAAATACGGTACATGCCGGCAGCACAATGTCAGCGAATTTAGTTTCTCCTTCCCACCATATAGATTGATTGACGACGAAAGGCAGATTCTCTGACTGGTACATTTCTACATAGCGATTGCCACTCATCTGAGTGCCGAATGATGAACTGCCGTACTTGTACATCATTTCAATTTTTTCGTGGCCCGGGGCGGGATAACCGAACTTCGAGAATTGCCCCTGCACCGTCGTCACGTCCAAAGCGTAGCCCGTAGCTTTGCCTTCAAGAATTGCTTCTGGGATAAATTTGCGAGGGATGGACTGGCGAACTGTACTCATGGTCACGATGTGCGGCATGCGCTGATAGTTGTTTGCCGCATTCGCGCTGCCTTGAAGTTCCCCAGACATACCTCCCTCGCCGTAACCAGGAAAATAGAACGACAAATCCACCGGCGCGCCGAACTGTAGGTTGCCGAAATTGACTCCGGGGCGACCATATCCCTGCATAGCGCCTAGAATCGTCATCATCCGCGCCCACTGCGCTCCAGTTGGCCCCCGTCCTGCACCACCAAGACCACACCCCCATGCACCGGCGCCGAGGTATGTCTTTTTCTTTCCCCACTCACGTGCCAGCGCACGCACGTCACGTGCGGGAACACCCGTTTCCTTTTCCTGCCATTCCGGTGTCTTAGGTTCATTATCCGAGCGGCCAAGAATATAGTCGCTCCATTCATCAAAACCCTCGGTACGCGATTCAACAAATGCCTTGTCGTACAGGTCTTCAGTGATCCAAACGTAGCAAAGCGCCTGCGCCAGTGCAGCGTCGGTTCCAGGCTTCGGAGCTATCCACTTTCCACCCAGCAACGCCGCGGTATGATTGAGGTGCGGGTCTATATGAACCATTTTGATTCCCAGATCCTTGGCCCAAGCCCTACGGATAGTGCCTTCGTAACCATATGACTTGTCCGGGTCACTGGACCAAAACACGATCATTTCCGCTTCTTGCAAACAATCCTCAACTGTTGAGTAAAACTCTGGCGTACCGAGGCGCATGCTATTACCCCAGTGGTGCATAGCTCCCCAGAACCAGCCCTCCCAGCTGTCTGGTGTTCCGTGCTGTGTCGTACACCCCAACAAATTCGTGAAACGACCCATTGCGCTGATGAAGTGACCAAAGTTACCCCATTGGTGGTGCGATCCCCGCGCCGCAAAGATTGTTCCTCGCCCCTTAGACTTAGCGCGCTTGATCTCCTTGACCACGATATCCAACGCCTCGTCCCAGCTAATTGGTTCGAATTCAGATTTGCCACGATTTTGAATATTGCGCTCTCCGTCAACATCGAAATCAACGCGCTTCATCGGCGTTAAAATGCGGCTATCAGAATAAACCATCGATTTGAGCGCAAGACCGTGAGCGGCAAGCGACGTCTTTCGAGGCGGCGTAAAAGTCTTCCCTCGCGCCGATATAGACCATGATGGCGCGTCATCCTCATCAAGGTCTATTGGCGTGATGCGAATGATCTTTCCGTCTTTGACGTAAACGAAAATGGGACCACCGTTTGTGCCGTTCGCGTATCGCGTCACGCCATTGCCCATATCGGTGCCACTTTTCCAGCCGACCGTTGTCATTAACGTAAGAGTCGCCGCAAACCAGACGACCAGCTCATCTGTCCCAGCCATACCGACCTTGAAGTTTTTTGCCGCATCTATGCGGGTTAGCTGATCGAATGGAGGGGTAAGAAATTCGTTGGCAACCTCTTTATTCTGGAACCATAGAGTCAAGTCAGGGGAATCGTGCAATCCAGCACCTGATTTAATCTTGCCACCCTTGAATTGAATCCAGCGACCTGCGGAGCCATCCTTTAATTTAAATTGCGCAAGGATATCCCGCTCTTTCACCCGGTCGGCAAATTCGGGATATACGCGCGCAGCAAGTCGGAGTGCTTGAACCAACCCCCACAAGATTACTTGCAACTTCATTTTGACTTCGTGTTCCAGGCTAGGACCGGAATACGCCCCTAAGAATAATTCGTCCGCTTCTCGTACTCGACCAACTCGTAAAAGGTCTGCATGTATCCGGTGCAATGGGCCTTTAGCATGACAAAATCCCCATCAGCTGAAACCCAAGCGTGATACGGAGGATGCTTGTCCGTCCCCATGTACTCATCGTCTTCATTACTATTGAAGCGAAAGTGCCAGGCATTGAATCTCCCAGCCTCCACTTCAACTTCTTCCTCACCAATAAACGTGATCTCTAATGGGTCCTCTCTGAACAGCAAAATCGGGCCGTCAGCGCCGCGGTGATTGAATGAAGACATGAGGTGCAACGGTACAGTGTAACTACCAGGCCCCTTTTCCATGGGATACAAGTTACCATTTAGAGCGTCACTCTGAATGGGATGCGTACTAAAGATCGCCGGCGGACAGCTAATCGGCATTCTTTGCGAAATCCGGCCTTGCTTAACAGTGAAGCCTTCGCACTCGGCCAACGTATCCGTGAATCGAAACCATGAAGATCCAACAAATCTTTCATCCACGCTGATCTGAACAAAACCGTACCTAGGAATCCATTTCTCATCGAGCGTGGTTATCGAATCTCTTAGGACGCGGGGCTCGTTTTCGTCGATCGCACAATGGGCGCGCAATACCCGGCTTCCATCCACGTGGGTCGTATAGGTGAAAGTCTCGCCACCCCTGACGTGATCTAAGGATTCTTTTTTCTTAGATGTATAGCGAATGCGGCCGCGTATCGTGGTGTGCTCCATATGTCTTGGTGAAAGCCCCTTGATCTCATTCTTCCGCGAAATGGATCGCTTCAAATGAGACGAAGTCATTAACTTCGGCGAAACCGCGCACCTCTCCTCTCATTCCTGCGAACCGAACCAGTTGATACAAGTAAAGTGCCACCCATTCTTCGCGATAGAATCGCATAATGTCATGGCGAAGTTCTAAACCACGGCTCTCATCCATAGTTGTCCAAGCTTCGTTTATCGCCGGCATGATCCGATCATCGCAGTACCATGGTTGATTCCATAAACAAGAATGGTTCCGCGTGATCCGAAGCACATCCACTGTTGGTGCCATTGCAAAAGCGATAACAAAGGCGTCTCCGTCCCAGTCACCCTCCATGACTCCGCGAATCAGTTGTGTGATCGGAAACGTTCGGATCTCCATTGTCACGCCGACAGCGGCCAAGAATTGTGCGACGAGCTGGTAGACGGCGGCGTCATTTGGACCAGAGCCCACTGCGCCTTCAACAACGAACGAAAATCCATCAGGATAACCTGCTTCTGCCAGTAAACTCTTGGCGCGTTCAGGATCGTAGGTGATTGGGGGCAATTCTGAATTAAAGCCATAAGCATAAGAAACCCCGGGCTGAGTTGCCGGCTCTGGTATGCCGCCCAACAGCACATCAACCAATGCGTCTCGATCTACGGCTAGGTTTAGAGCCTCCCGAACTCGGACATCGTCAAGAGGCGTGCCTTTGCCATGATGAAAGCTGATGGATTGCAAAGCTGCTGTCGGCCAGCTCATACCGATACCACCACCACCTTCAATCGCCATGGTTTCTTCAGGGCCCAATACCAAAGCAATATCTAGCTGGTTTGCCAGAACCGCTTGTGTTCTGGTGAAGGCGTCAGGCGCAGCGATAATTTCCAGACGAGGCACCAATGGTTTTCGCCAAGAATTTGGCACTGCTTCGTATTGGATGCGTGTCGCTCCGAATTCAACCGGATGATAAGGCCCCGTACCAACTGGGCTGGAAGCGAAACCTTCCGGCCCCAGCCGCCTCCACTGTTCTGGCTCGACCATATAGAGGATAGGCAAAGTGCGGGGCAGATAGGGCGCAGGCTCGCGCGTTATTATTTCGACAGTGTGCGAGTCTATCGCTCTCGCAGTTCTAATAAAGCGGAACTCTCGGGCAACCGCTTCCTGTAATGCGTTGTCTCCCGTTAAGAACTCAACTGCATTCACAACTGCGATCGAGGTCAAAGGTGCCCCATTTGAAAAGAAAACGTTATCGCGAAGGCGAATAGTCCAGGTGAGGTTATCCGTTAGTTCCCATTGAGTAGCAAGCCAGGGCGCAAGCGCACCCGCCTCATCGATCCGCGTCAAACCGTCAAAAGTCGCAGACCATGTGTAACTGTGAGGGGCGCCAGTCGTTCGAAACGGATTACCCTGACTTGGCGGGAGCGCCGTCGTGCCGACACGTAAAACATCTTGGGCACGCGCGGGATAAAAACCACCGGGCACGCCTGGTAGCAGGGACAGTATTACCGGAGTTGTTACCAATATGCCCGTCGAGCATATTCTCTTCCAAAGCTTTAGCAACGAAGGCGGTTTGAACATCCCAGAAGGATATGACCTAGGTGTTCCTGCGCAACAACTAGATCACTTTTGTGAGGTGGTGACCGATATCTGACTAAGCGCAAGCAAACTGGTGGGTTTTGTTGACACACAAAGTGACGCCTCCTTAAGTGCTCATACCTACAGTTTCACATTTTCCAAGACTTTAAGAGGGGCCTCATGTCTGGCATTGAAGATCTTATTGCGCGTGACAAGGATATCGTGTGTCGCGAAATCAAAGATACGGAATTTGAAAACATTGCAACGGTCGAGGGGACTGCAATCCCCGGCGCCTCAGAGCTTCTGACAATGAAAGTGTTGATGGCTACCGAGCACGTCATTGTCTTACGGGCAGAACGCAAGAAGGGCCTAAAAGACCCGAAGCACAAGCATGACCATCACGACACAGTGTCCACACTCATAAGCGGAAAGCTTGAAGTGCACGTTGGCGATGAATCGTTCATGTGCGAACCGGGGGCGGTATGGCGCCATCGTCCTGGCGTACCTCACTGGAGCGACACACTTGAGGATAGCGTCGTTATCGAGATTAAGACGCCTCCAGAGAAAACATGGTAGCCAAGGCGCTCGGCTCTTAAGCTGTGAGATCTTCGACGACGACAACTAAGCAACTCGCGGCCTTTGTGGCAGAGACATCTTATGATGACTTGCCGGCGAGTGTGATTGAGATCGCAAAAACGAGCATATTAGATACGGTTGGGGTGACATTAGCTGGCGCTAGAGACGAAACCGGACTAACTGCAATTGATGCGGTTAAAAACTGGAAGGGCAATCCGGTTTCCGTAGTTATGGGGGGAAATTTTAAGACCTCCGCGCCAGACGCGGCACTTGCAAATGGCACATGCGCGCATGCGCTAGATTTTGACGATCGGTCCATCCCGATTAACCACTATAACGCCTCGCTAATTCCGAGTGTTCTGGCATTAGGTGAATCAATTGGTGCGTCAGGAAAAAAGATTCTCGAGAGCTTCGTCCTTGGTTACGAGATCGGCGCCCGAATAGGCACAGGCTTCGGCGTCAACTACTACTTCCGCGGCGGGTGGCACCCCGCAAACGCATGGGCGCCCCTTGGTAGCGCGGCCGCATGTGCAAAACTGCTGGATCTAGGCACAGAACAGATTCAAATGGCTCTTGGCATAGCGTCTAGCGCTTCGGGGGGTATCCGCAAGCATTATGGATCAAATACGAAGCCACTACACTGTGGGTACGCCGCACGAAATGGGATTGTTGCTGCAGAACTGTCGCTAAGAGGTTTTACTGCTGACGCGGACGTGTTGGATCAATCGCCTGATGCAAGAGAAACAGCACACAAATTCTTTAGTCTTCCACAAGTCTTTTGCGGCGCCGGCAACTTTGATCTCGAAGTTATGACAGCAGGTTTGGGCGACAAGTATTACCTTGTCGACTCTCCTCCCGAGATCAAATTCCACCCGGGCTCAATTTCGACTAGCCGATTCATCGATTTAACTATTGAAGCCATGAAGCGACACGCCTTCGCCGGACAAGACGTAGAACGAGCTCAATGCTTCGTGACAGGCTCATATCTTGATGCGGCGTCGCCGTTTCTACGACCTTCATGTCCCGACGAAGCGCGATACAGCCTGCCCTATCAAATCGCGGTGACGCTGTTGGATGGCGACAGCTGGATCGACCAGCACTCGGAAACAAGAATGTCGCACTCCGACGTGACCGACCTGACAGCACGAGTGGTATGCGAACAAATCACGACAGACGATCCGAAATCTTATGACATGGAAGCGTTCAGACAGATGGAAGTGCCAAGAATGGTCTTCGCGTTAAAGGACGGGCGTGAAATTACCGTCGAGAGTAACGTCGAAAAACCCGGCTGCGCGTCCTCCATTGACTCGTCCAAAGTCGAGGCGAAGTATCGCGACTGTGCACTACGAAGCATTAGCGAGGAAAATTGCGCTGCCTCTATTTCCATGCTGAAAGAGCTAGATAAGCTTTCTGACGTTAGTGAGTACACTCAACTCCTGTTATAGTTTGAATGGAAAACGATATGCCTGACACACTACGTAATGAACCCGACGTCCTTACGGTTCCGGAAAGCCGTAACTTTAGGTCCTATCAAGGCTTCCTTCGCGCATGCAGGGATTACATGACGGGGCCGCTTCTTGGCGACATGAAGGAATATTACCAGGAAGCACTAGAGAACGAGACTTTAGAACCCTCGACAGATGACGTTATGCGCATTCTCGACGATAGCATAGAGTTCCAAATATACAGCTGGGCTAATCGTCACCTTCAACGCCTTAAGTACCAAGACCCGGAACTTGGTGTTTTCGCCACTGTCAATGCACATCGTGAATCCCTCATTGCTGAACTAGACGCAGCCGCCTCAGACGATCCAGAATGTTTGCAACTCAACCCGAATATCGAATTCCCTGAGTACTACAAGATGGTCGACTTCCACCAACACACGGGTGGTGTATGGAGTGACGAACTTGATGGAGTGGCATACGAATTCGGAAGGCGCACAACAAATGCGGTCGATGTAGACCCTGATGTTCTATATCGGATGTCCTATAGTCAGTTTCCGGATCGTCGTTACGAAAAAGTCCTCGATTGGGGCACAGGACATGGCGCAGGACTGATCGAATGGCAGAAGCTACATCCGGAGTCTGAGTGTCATGGCGTGGACTTATCAGCGCCCTGCCTCAAGCTTGCCCACAAACGGGCCAAAGAGCTTGGACTTAGAATGCACTTCTCACAGCAAGACGTGGAACACCTAGAATATGATGACAATACCTTTGATGCCGTCTTCCACCTGTTTATGTTCCATGAGCTACCGCCAGTTACGTTGAAGAATGCCCTTCGGGAAGTTCTAAGGGTTTTGAAACCAGGTGGCATTTTCGTAGGACCTGAAATAGGCCTGTCGGGTAAAGATCCGTTTATGGATGTCGTTTGGCTATCGCATGCATGGAGCAATAACGAACCATTCTCGGCTCAATGGTTTAAATTTGATATTGAAAGAGCGGCCAACGATGTGGGCTTTTCAAGAGTGACGATTGAGCCATTCAAACCGATGTACGAGAGCAATGGCGAGAGCAAGCCTAACGACGGGCGTTGGCGTTTTTATACGCTGGAAAAATGATTCAACTGACGAGCACGGAGATGGTTACACACAAGGAGTTTAAAAGCGTTAAGACTGGACCGATCACTTCGGACCAACCCGAACCCGACTGGATTCATGACCTGCCAAATGACAATTTGGTCGGCGCCATCACTGCACTGGCCAGCGAGATCTATATCCTGAAGGAGCGACTCAAAGCGACAGAAAGAGAGTTAGAACGCCACAACGCCGTTCCGAAAGGCGCGATTGAAGAGCATCAGCCAACCGAGGAAGAGCGCCTCGCCGACCAAAAACAACTTAGGGCATTCGTCAAAAGAATATGGTCAGAGATCGCTCGGCCGCGTAGACATGCCGCCAATGTGTCACCCGGCGTTGAAAAGTTCTTCAAGCAACCCGACTGACATAAAGACCCCGCCTAGTATAAACAGTGCCCGACCAGCGGCCTCCCAATCACTTGAGCCCCAGAGCTCCTGGGTTCATGAGGGACTCCGGATCAAACATACGCTTCAAGCCAGCTACGACCTGCGCCGTTTCAGGCCTAAGTGAGTCGTAATATGGATAGGTTTTTCCAATCTGGTTAGACGCGGCCCCATGCCGCACGAAAACGTCAATCAAGTTCTGGCGAATTTCTGCGGCTAGAGCCGCCGCCTGGGGATTGGGCTCAGGTTCCTGCAAAGCTTTGAGATGACTTGGCTCCGGTGTGCGCTTGTGCACCGGATTCCACCGGTCAAACCAATGTATGATTGGTTCGTAGGAGAAAGAATGCTGACCGACCGCGATCATGAGACGCCTTGTATACATACCATATGGTTTCATTTGGTCTTCGTAGCTATCAAGCAGAGCATCTACGTCTCGAATTAGTGATATCGCGTCAGAATGCGCGACCTTGGCATTCAATGCTGCCCAACGATCTCCGTCCGGACCGATGACGCTGTTGACTGGCTTGAAAGGGTTTGCGCGTGTGGCCTTGGGAATCGAATTTGGGATCTCTTCCCCTCCATGCGTAGCTGCGGCTTCCCTAATCGTAAGCAGATCGGCCTCTACTGCCTGGCGGCAATTTCCAGACACGACGGTGTGAAGGCCGAACGCGCCCTCTTCTAGAAAATCTCGTCCTGCCACGACCAGCTTGGCACCTTCAACCAAACCCTTTAACCACCCCTTTTCACTCTTCACCACCGCACCCAGTGTTTTGACATCCTCGACGATACCCTCTTGCTTCATCCCCTTTCTGGTCGATTCAGGGTCAAATACATACGCCTCTTCCGCCGCGCCAGTGCGGGCAATCGCAGAAAGAGCCATCGCGGCGGACTGTGCATCGGGATAGCAAAAGGACGCGAAGTCGGTGACAGGAGGTTTGCGCATTACCCTCAAGGTCGCCTGCACTTTGAGTCCCAAAGCGCCAGCATCATGAACAAAAAGGCCAGTCAGATCTGGCCCATAGGTCCGGTAAAAGGGTTTCTCAACGTTCTTAAAACCTGGCTGGCCGGTCTTGAGCAAAGTTCCGTCTGCCAATATTACTTCCACACACTGCACAATTTCTGCGGCAGTCCCGTAACGTCCTGTGCCCATGAATAGCGCGCCGTTGGACAGCCCACCCCCCACGGTGGCGCGCATGCCGGAAAAAGTTCCAAAAAAGGGAAGCCGTAGACCGCGTGGACTTAGGGCGTCATAGATCTGCTTCCACGTCACACCAGCCTGAACGGTAATGTAGAGATCCTCTTCATTTATCTCGACAATTTCATTCATCTCAGAAAAGTCGACGGTTACCGTATCTTCCCTGGCAGGGCAGTATCCCCCGGTATAGGACATTCCGCCTCCCCGCCCGACAATGGCAAACCCTTCGCGCGTTATTTGGGAAATGGCTCGGCTGAGCTTGTCCTTGTCGGTTGGCCGTATAACCACGGCTGGTGTTGCACCTACAGCATATATATCCGATGCGTAGTATTGCCTCTCCTCCTCATCGGTAATGACCTGCGCATCACCGAGAATGCCAACCAGAGTTTCGGTTAGGTTTTCATTCTTTTTTTGCGGCACGGCCATAGCTACACCATCCTGCGACTTCTCGACCTTGGGTCCACGTAAGTCGACTCACAATCTCTGACAAAGGTAGACGATTACTTACACAAAGACGCCGATCGGAACACGCGTTTGCTTCCGATAACCAATAATCGCGCAACATCAAAAAATGTTTTGGCTGAACTTGCATTAGGGTGAGTCGACTAGCCGCATTCCTCTACCATTTTATTCACTCTGATTATTCGGCCTGCCACGCTGATTATATGCAAATCTGCACAGACATCATCGCCATGGGATTAAGGCATTCGTTTGGTAGAATGCGCTCTGAAAGTGACCAAGGGCTAGATTTCACGGTGGCGGATCAACCCAAGCCAAAGACAACGACTATACTCAGCGTCCTGAGTTCAGCTGATTCACTAAGCCGACGCTTATTGAATCTGAAGTAGCGACACCTCATGCAAGTGCTACAAAACTGACCAACCAGTGCGAGATAAAGGCGAGCTGCAAGTGAAGACGTACAGACTTTGGATTAACGGAGAGTGGTGCGAACCTAATTCAGGGCACTGGTTACAGTCATCAAACCCATATACCGGTGAGGCTTGGGCTCGCATTCCACAAGGCAATTACAAAGATGTTGATCACGCCGTCAGGTGTGCGTCACGCGCCTTTCGGGAAGGAGTCTGGCCGCGCATGAACGCGACGGAGCGTGGCCGTCTGTTGGGTCGCTTGGCGGAACAATTACAAGAAAAGGCAGAATACTTAGGCGAGATTGAGTCCATTGATAACGGAAAGCTGTTCACAGAAGCCGTTAGTCAGTGCCGCTACATGACAGAATGGTTTCGATACTACGGTGGTCTCGCTGACAAAATTGCGGGCAACGTCCCGCCGATGGACATACCAGATGTACTGAACTACACCCGTTACGAGCCGCTTGGTGTCTGCGCCTGCATCACCGCATGGAATTCTCCACTCTTACAGCTCGCCTGGAAGTCGGCCCCTGCCCTGGCGGCTGGGAATACAGTCGTCGTCAAACCATCTGAATTCACGTCTGCATCTACCCTCGAATTCGCCAGCATTGCGCACGAGGCAGGCATTCCCGCTGGTGTGATTAACGTCGTTACGGGATATGGGCAGGATGTTGGAGAAGCGCTGACTACACACAATTCGATACAGAAAGTGTCATTCACGGGAAGTGAACGCGGCGGCAAAGCTGTCAACATAGCGGCAGCGAACGATTTCAAGCGCGTGACTTTGGAACTAGGTGGAAAATCCCCCAACATTGTGTTTGCCGATGCGAACCTTGATCGAGCATCATCGGGAGTATTGGCAGGTATATTTGGTGCAAGCGGACAAACCTGCACCGCCGGCTCCCGCCTTCTCTTGGAAGACTCGATATACGACACTTTCCTATCGCGAATAATCGACCGAGCACGTCGGGCGAAGTTGGGCGACCCCATGGATCCGGCAACTGAGATAGGACCGATAACAACAGAGACACAGCATCAAAAGATTCTTGAGTACATCGAGATTGCCCAATCAGAGGGTGCGACCTGCGTCCTCGGTGGAAAAAGTGTACACATTGATGGCTCCGGTGGCCTTTTTGTGGAACCGACAATTTTCGCGGATGTATCGCCCGACATGCGGATCGCACAGGAGGAAGTATTTGGACCTGTTTTGGCGGTCATGCGCTTTAAGTCCGAGGACGAAGCAATACGGATCGCCAATGGCGTAAAGTATGGATTGGCTGCGGGTGTTTGGACCGAAAATCTGAGGTGTGCAGTTTCAATGGCAAATCGCTTAGAAGCAGGCACGGTTTGGATCAATACCTATCGGGCAGCAAGTTTCACCACTCCGTTTGGTGGCTATAAATCCAGCGGTCTAGGACGCGAAAACGGTTCTGAAGCGATAAAAGAATATATGCAAACAAAAAGTGTCTGGGTTTCGACTACAAAGGAAGTAAGGGATCCATTCGCAGCCTAGTTTCGCCAATGAGAGACACGCGTTACCTCCAAGCAATAAACTTTTGCTACGGGCTCGGAGGCGGACCATACAGATTCGGATACAACCAAGCGTGCTTTGCGGTCCACGTTGAGGTCAACGCGATGACCTTCTTGGTGTTGCAATCGCCCCATTCCGCCCAAAAAGTTATGTTTATAGTGGTTGCGGGGGCAGGATTTGAACCTGCGACCTTCAGGTTATGAGCCTGACGAGCTACCAGACTGCTCCACCCCGCGCCAAGGTCTAAAACCGGCGTCGCTGCTGCCATGTTGAAGTACGCGTCTGGTTGGTGCGTGTGACAGCGGCGAGGGACATTGCGAATAGATACAAACCGCGCCAGCAAAATCCGGCGCGTTTGTTTCACCATGAGCTTGGAAGACCTGGCAGCGACCTACTCTCCCACACCTTAAGATGCAGTACCATCGGCGCTGAGGCTTTTCACGTCCGAGTTCGGGATGGGATCGGGTGTTTCGTCCTCGCTATAACCACCAGGTCGTCCAAGATCACGGTGAAAATGAATGCCGCCTTCTAAGTTGGCGTCTGAGCATGCGGGCTCTCAAGTCTATCGAACAATTAGTACCGGTTAGCTACACACATCACTGCGCTTTCACACCCGGCCTATCAACGTGGTGGTCTTCCACGGTTCTCAAGGGAAACCTGGTTTTGAGGGGGGTTTCCCGCTTAGATGCTTTCAGCGGTTATCCTGTCCGTACTTAGCTACCCAGCGGTGCTCCTGGCGGAACAACTGGTACACCAGAGGTACGTCCATCCCGGTCCTCTCGTACTAGGGACAGATCCTCTCAAGTTTCCTACACCCACGGCAGATAGGGACCGAACTGTCTCACGACGTTCTAAACCCAGCTCACGTACCTCTTTAAATGGCGAACAGCCATACCCTTGGGACCTGCTCCAGCCCCAGGATGAGATGAGCCGACATCGAGGTGCCAAACACCGCCGTCGATGTGGACTCTTGGGCGGTATCAGCCTGTTATCCCCGGAGTACCTTTTATCCGTTGAGCGATGGCCCTTCCACGCGGGACCACCGGATCACTAGAACCGACTTTCGTCTCTGCTCGACCTGTCGGTCTCGCAGTCAGGCGGGCTTATGCTCTTGCACTCAACAGCCGATTTCCGACCGGCTTGAGCCCACCATCGCGCGCCTCCGTTACTCTTTGGGAGGCGACCGCCCCAGTCAAACTACCCACCACGCAGGGTCCCGGACCCGGATAACGGGCCGCGGTTAGATACCAGACAACAAAAGGGCCGTATTTCAAGGGTGGCTCCACCAGCGCTAGCGCACCAGCTTCAAAGCCTCCGGCCTATCCTACACATTCATTCCCTAGTACCACTGCGAAGCTGTAGTAAAGGTTCACGGGGTCTTTCCGTCTAGCCGCGGGAACTCCGCATCTTCACGGAGAATTCAATTTCGCTGAGTCGGTGTTGGAGACAGCGGGGAAGTCGTTACGCCATTCGTGCGGGTCGGAACTTACCCGACAAGGAATTTCGCTACCTTAGGACCGTTATAGTTACGGCCGCCGTTTACCGGGGCTTCGGTTCAGAGCTTGCACCCCTCTCCTTAACCTTCCGGCACCGGGCAGGCGTCAGACCCTATACGTCGTCTTGCGACTTCGCAGAGTCCTGTGTTTTTAGTAAACAGTCGCCACCCCCTGGTCTGTGCCCCTGAATCCTGGTTGCCCAAGACCCAGGCCCCCTTCTCCCGAAGTTACGGGGGGAATTTGCCTAGTTCCTTCAACACCGTTCTCTCAAGCGCCTTGGTATGCTCTACCAGTCCACCTGTGTCGGTTTGGGGTACGGTCTATACGCTGGAGTTATTTCCTGGCCCTCCTTGGTTGCAGCTCCAATCCAATAAGGAACTACAACGTCCAGAGCACGTCACTTCCAGCAGGCCCAGGAATATTAACCTGGTTCCCATCGACTACGCCTTTCGGCCTCGCCTTAGGGGCCGGCTCACCCTGCGCGGATTAGCCTTGCGCAGGAACCCTTGGACTTTCGGCGAGAGTGTTTCTCACACTCTTTATCGCTACTCATGTCAGCATTCTCACTTCCGATACCTCCAGCATACCTCACGGTACACCTTCGCAGGCTTACGGAACGCTCCGCTACCACCGTGCAAGCACGGTCCGCAGCTTCGGTGCATGGCTTTAGCCCCGATACATCTTCGGCGCGGGACGACTTAATTAGACCAGTGAGCTGTTACGCTTTCTTTAAAGGATGGCTGCTTCTAAGCCAACCTCCTGGTTGTTATGGTCTTCCCACATCCTTTTCCACTTAGCCATGACTTGGGGACCTTAGCTGGCGGTCTGGGCTGTTTCCCTTTCGACTATGGACCTTAGCACCCATAGTCTGTCTGCCTTGCTCATACTCAACGGTATTCGGAGTTTGGTTAGGTTTGGTAAGCCTCGCGGCCCCCTAGCCCATCCAGTGCTCTACCCCCGTCGGCAATACAAGACGCACTACCTAAATAGTTTTCGCGGAGAACCAGCTATTTCCGAGTTTGATTGGCCTTTCACCCCTAGCCACAGGTCATCCCCCAATTTTTCAACATTGGTGGGTTCGGTCCTCCAGTGGATATTACTCCACCTTCAACCTGCCCATGGCTAGATCACCCGGTTTCGGGTCTAATGCTACGTACTCAGTCGCCCATTTAAGACTCGCTTTCGCTACGCCTACACCTATCGGCTTAAGCTTGCACGCAACACTAAGTCGCTGACCCATTATACAAAAGGTACGCCGTCACTCCGAAGAGCTCCGACTGCTTGTAAGCATCCGGTTTCAGGTACTATTTCACTCCCCTTATCGGGGTACTTTTCACCTTTCCCTCACGGTACTGGTTCACTATCGGTCGATGAGGAGTACTTAGCCTTGGAGGGTGGT